>VWYH01008209.1:117639-217836 GCA_013399365.1 Pampusana beccarii
ACAACAAAAAATTAAAAAAAAAAAAAAAAAAATAAAAAAAAAAAAAAAAAAAAAAAAAAAAAAAAAAAAAAAAAAAAACACACCAAAGAGCTCTACTAAGAGCTCAACATTCACATATTTTATCTAAAGACAGAAGAAGAGAGTTCCAAGGTAACTAGCCATTTGCAGCGCCTACCTACACACACCACAAACACAAGAATAAATGTTTCCAAGAATAAAGTAGCAACATGGAAAAAAAAAAATCAGTTCCTATAAAGACATCACGAGAGGCATCTGAGAAGTGACACATCAATCACTTCTGCAAATCTCCACCAAGATCTTCAAGTATCCCGGCTATTTACTTTAACATTTGCTAACACAAAACCCAAGTGTCCCAATCTATCAAAGAGTAAACAAAAGGATATACCAACAGGTTTTATTTTTATTTCCTGGTTTTGACTTTCAGTATTTGAAAATAATCATGTTAACGTGACATCTAATTGTGGCTATTAAAAAAGATTGCCAGAAAAAGGAGGACTGAAATTTTAGAAGTAAAAGACCTACTGACACACAACAGCCAACAGGACTGTCGAGATTCTCATTCTTGAACATCTTCTACAGTTTGAAATGACACGACTGCTTCCCCCATCCCAATAATAATGTTACTATTTAATTAAACCATTATTCAAACTGTTAACGACTTGAAAAAGAGGATCTTATCTTGCAAGAAGAACTATGCAATTGGACTCTTAAGCTCACAATGGAGCTATTATGAAGTGAATTATCTTCATCCAAATACAAATGAATTCCAGTGTGAATCAAAAAGTCCTGCACCGTATCAGAGGGGTATGGTTAAAAGCTACCATTAGGACTGGGAGGAAGAAGCCCATCTGGACTGGCATCCTGTCTCTCTCTAATTACAGCTGGTGGCAGATGCTGGAAGAGGGGGAAGGGGTGACTATAAAACAGGACTCATCCTTCTCTTCCATATGTTATTCCAGCAACCTTATATTTCAAACATTTTTATGTGGTTTATTATGGTACACACAATAAAGTTTGTCAGAAACCACAGTACAAACTCCCTACTGCCTCAGACTAACTCTGAAACAAAATGCTCTTAGCATCCAAGGAACTAAGACATTGGCAGTCACAAAAAAAATTACACTCAGGACACATCTCTCTAGCTATCTAAATAAAAAAATTTGAGCTATATGGACCCTCGGAAACGCATTCAATAGATTGAACAGTAAGCAGAATTAAATTATTCCATGTATTTTTTTTTTTCTCCAAGCTGCTGATTGAAAACTAACCCACAGAAGATTCACAGCTAAATTTATAGATCCTAACTTATGCAAGTAACTATACTACGATATCAATATCACAACAAGGGATAACTGACCATATCTGTGAATTTATTTATCATTTGGTCCTCTACTTGGTTACCAAATTATTTACTTGTGATCATTTAATGTATTTAAAGGTTACATTCAAGCCTTTCAGGCATCTATGTCTTTGGAGAGGAAGGCAATTAAGCAGACATTAAGGCAGGGATTTCTCTCTTCCCCAATCCCTGGACAAGCTGCGAGGCAAGTACAGTTCCAAAGCACCACTTATTCATCCTTATGATAAGTAAAAGTAGCAGCCGCCCCCTGAATACAACCCCATGTGGGGATTTCAATCCCATTATTTGCATAAACATAAATCCGTTTTCTCCATGTGGCAAAAAGTCATGCTCCCCAAAACAGTTTTCTGTTCTCTGTGCCAGTACATCAAAAATTACCAAAACTCCTACATTACAAAACGCCTTTCTCTGAAGTCATTTATTCTATGATGCAAGACCAACAGATATTTGGGGGTTAAGTCACCCCCTAGAATTTCTAAGTCTAAAATAAGAGTTCAAACCTCCTATAGTTGGTCATAATATCAATTTACATATCACCCAAGAATCAGTGTAAAAAGAGTTGGCTTATTTTGAGAAAAAAAAAAAAAAGTATTAGTTATTAACAGTGCATCAGACTAACTCATCCTAATGCAACCTTAAAATATGGAAGTATTACGTACTGATTAGCACATTATTAACTCCAATTACATTCTGGGCTTTGTAGTTTTTAATCTGTCTTCCTGAAAAATAAAAGCTGCTCACCAGTTGCAGTACATGTCTACACATGTTCTTTCCCTGCAAAGAACCTGCAGGCACACTACTGGAATTTTCTTTTGCGTGAAGCTGGGATGAAGTCAATAGTAAGTTTGTAAAAATACGTAGTATAAGAGACTATTTTTCCTCCCAAATTCAGAAGACATTCAAAGCTGCTCAGATGCCACAGAATCCAATCTCCTGAGAGATAACACCATAAACAACCAAACATAATTAATTAATTCCTTCATTTATTGCAGAAAATAAAAAATGAACCATTGGTAAGACATAGGCCCATTTTTTTTTTCCTCAGAATATGTAAGAATATCTAAAGGTGTAGACGAAAATGCTCTGTGGATTACAGTGTTACAAGGGCTCTCACGCAAGATGTGAAGAACAAAATTCTCATGTTCTGATTGCAAGAAAATAATAAGTGTGCCTGACTGTAAAATATCTGCATTAATTCCAGAATGGGAAAGGTAATTAGAAAATTAAATTCTTAGTATCTTAACCTACATTTCTGACTAACCAACTCACTGTACAGAGCAGCCAGAAAAGGCTTTTATGTTAAGCCATTTCTTGTTTAAAGAGCCGAGAATCAACCAGGTCAGCATTAATTATCTGTGTGATGACAATCTCAAACCAACAAGTGCAATGCATTCTGCAGCACCAAGGGACCAATGCTAAAAAACTTAGAGCACCATGGAGCACTTTACATAGATTCCAAGTATTCTGAATTTTCTATTCATAAAGATTAAAATAACTTTTAACTTAACAGTAATTAATGCTCCTGTTAGAGTCAAACTAAAAGGAGCTGCAGTCTTTAAGGCAGAGGCTTTTATATCCTACTGAAGCATTAGGCCTTAGCATAGAAGCAGGCACTGAGATCATATATACCTAGCTGAATACAATGAACATCCTGTTAAAAAGCTACAGTGTTTTATAGATAGTATTATTTCCCTCCATCTAAATATATGCATTTAGAACAGAAGATGATCATTCATTTACATTCTTTACAGTTAAATTAATATAAGACTTCAGCAGGTCATATCAACTAACAATTTTTATTTTAATGGCTCAATCTTCACTTTTCAATATTGTCCAATAAAGCACATTGTATACTGACTGGGGTTTTAAACAGGTGAGAAGCCATAAATACTACATTTTAACAGTATAAAGCTAGAAGGTTTATGTAGCTGGAAGGTGTATTTTCATATCACACATAATTTCTAGCACCGTTGACCTTCAAGAACAATCGACATCACACTGAAACTGATTCAAATATATTTAAGAATTTACTTGGGGAAAAGGTAGTGAAGAGAGAGCTGAAGTTCTTATCTGAGGTAAAGCAGCAAAAAATAACAGTATGTGACGAGAAAATGCTTGTTTTGTGTATTCTCAGTCCTGAACTATACTTAAGAAAAACTGGAGTGGTTTGCAAAGATTTGAGGACTTCATCTTGTGCTGTATAACAAAGTTTTCATTGAAGAAATAAACCTTTACTTTTCACAGGTGCCCTAAGTGGAAGTCTTAGGTTTAAGATTAGGTTTAAATATTGAATAATGATTGACTTTGAAGAAATAGAATAATCATGACCCACAAAATACAACTGAAACAGCTTCCTCTCCCCAATATGTGGTGCCACAAACGTCTAAATATTGACGGAGACATTTCAAATTTTAAAGCTTTTTTTTCTCCTTTGAAAGCTTTTCATATTCTGGTCAACTATGAAATATAGCACAAGGTCAAAGCCTACATGCCAGAGTTGTGATGTAATCCATTCTCAAGGGTCCCTTAGCTCCAACACTGATGGAACTAAGCACCAGTACACTCCCAGTGCACAGGCACAAATCAGAAAACAGACCCATTCCTGATTCAACCATCTGTCAATCTTCCACAGTAGCGGAACGAAGGCAAGAAGAAGAAGAATAACTGGAGATAACATAGGTAACCCTGAATGTATATGAATAGGTATTTTTGCTCAATGCCAAATCTACATTACAGTTAAGAATATCTTCAGTGCAGGGCAGCATCAGTCTAATTTTTCATATTAACTCTGCATACTACATATATAGTAATAGCTACTCAGACTATGTAGCTAAAAAAAAGTATCCACGTTGTTCCTCCTTGTTGAATAATATTAAAAAAGCTCCAAAAACTGAAGCAAGCTGTTTTACTACAGCCACCATTTAAAAAAAGGGGATGGGAGGTGGGGGGAGATAAGCTAATTTTTTACCCTTCATTTCTCAGAATGGATTGAAAGCTACTTCTGCATAAGTAAAAACATTCCCAGCTATGCAAACGAAAGGATGGCTCCAAACTTCAAAGTAGTTGTGGTTTACTGAATACCACGTCACTCATTTAACCATTCTTGATGCAGGTTAGAAGATATGAAATATTGCTAAGCAATTCCAGTTTTGCACATTATTACCTAAAACCACTCAATAATGAGAAATAATGTTTTAAAGGAGTTAAATCCATGTAAATGGAACAGCTGAGGGCTTCTGACACTAGCTTGGGTTCTGGAAGCAATATAACTAAATTAACATAGTATTGCACCTGCCAATTAACTTTTTTGCTGAGCACAACTCAGAATTAATATATTCCTATACTTCTTTCAATTCCAGACCCTCTCTGAATAACTGGCACAATACTGCACTGGAAAGACAGACAGATCCCAGTCCACAGCCATCAGTTGAGGGGAGTTCCTCTCTTCCATGACACTAACCTATAGCTCTGTAATTCAATCAGTTGTGAACTGCATTTTCTGGACAAAACACTAATGTACTAGTTACAGCAGAGCCTCTTTTCTAAAACTATCACTGTAGATTTTGCTTTACCTCAACTACCAGCTCCATGGCACTGGTTACCAAATCATAGTACTACCAAAAACCAGAAAATATGAAGCAAAAGAAATAATTCTGTCCTTTCTTACCACATCAACTGTAGTTTGCAGGGAAGTTGCCAAACAACCTATCACTATGCCTAATATCACTTAATTACCAGAAGTATAATAGCAGACATTTTACAGCTTCCTTAATTGCAGCAACATTAAGCAGCCGACATCAAGCAATTATCAGCAAAAACTTTGAGGTGTTTTAATATTTCATTAGTTCTGTGTTTTCCAAAAAAGGAAACGGCCAAATTCTGTGAGATCTCCCTCACAGCAGCACCAGCAGAGCCTGGACTATCTCCCCTTTCTGCCCACGTCCTAAGCTTCTACTTCGGACACATCAGGACCTACAAAAAAGTGACAGCCTAACAGGTACATCCACTGCAGAAATCCTGGTCATTGACAAAAAAAGACTGGGAGATCACAGGAGAATCAGATAAGCAGCAGAACACAACTCTATCATTTTGAATTTAGAAAAATAAAATACATGTTCACACATGATCTTTTGCAGTTATCACCATATCATTCTTCCAATATGAATTAATTTGAGAAAATCCCCTGTTTGACATCTTATGACTCTTTCAATGGCAGACACATCATGGAAACATTTCTTGACACCTTTTTGTTGGGCAGCTCTGCAAATACTTCAGTAGTTTCACTTAGTGATGAGTACTGCACTAGGAGTACTTTCTTGCCCTCATTTATCCTCACAGTACCCTGGAGATGAGCAGTTCCAGCAGGTCAGACTGACTGAACACGCAGTTCTCCAGAGGTCAATCAAACCCAGAGTCTCTGAAGGCATCCATGAAGCAGCAGAAGCAGATGGAGAACAGAGCAGCTGTAATGAATATGTAACACTTTAGGCAGGATCAGAAGAACCACTGCCAGCATTTAAATGAGAAAGAATCGATCTAGTTATGAGGGAATAAAAGGAAAGGAACAAATTTCTAGAAGCAAACCAGAAGAACATAAAGGCAATCAAAGCCTTGGAAAAGTAGAGATATTTCTGCTTAAAGAAAAACCCCACCTTATTAAAAGTCTTAAGATACCAAATAATTTAGTTTAAAAGCAGATGAATAATCAAGCATTTTAAGGTAAATTACTCCACCATAACATCCAAATACGGCAAGACTGATTAAATTGAAGGCATTAACACCCCTCAATTTAATCTATCAAGATTAAATTTATTTTTGGAAACCTTACATATACGGTTTCTTATATAACTAACCTTACTATCAGTTAGAAACTTGGTTTGTGTTTTCTTCAGAAATAAGTGCTTCCATATTGATATAATTTAACTTGATTTGCAACTATCAAATGGAGGTACCTAATTAATTAGGACGATAGTGTCACAGCCGCTAACACTCAAGTAATTAGATAATTTTGCTTATTAACTGGTATGTTCCACTATACAGAACAATTTTTCCCCTGCCTATTATGCACGTTACAGTGTATTTGAAAATTATTTACAACTCAGTGCAAATATATCTAAAGTTATAACAACAAACAAAATTTTATATTATGCAAAATAAATATTTAAATATAACTGGCTTTCAACTTCATTGACTAATCATTTGCTTTTATCAGCTATAGTTCATGAGCTGACTTATTTGAGTAGGCATAAACAGATGCAGTAAGAAGCCTAAAGAGGCAGGTAATTGATTGGTATGACTTTCAGAATGATTTAAGCAGATTACATGCCTAGCTTTCAATAGAGCTTTGAAGGATTTGCCACTTCTTCCTCAGCATTGCTTTCTCAGACCTGAGCAAGAGGAAATCTCTAACTTCTTTTTAGTTAAAACATTAATCACAACACCTTTCTTGCACAACAAACATCAAAAGTACTATTATTTGCAAAAATCTAGGCTCTAAGCATTTTAAAGACTGAATACACAGATACTTACTGAAGGTAGGATACAATTCCAATACTCAAAAACTTCCCCTTTCTCCATAGCTACACATAATTCACTAAAAAATGTCTATTTTCAGAATTCACAATTTAAGCTATTTCAGCATCTTTCAAACACACAGTAAAACTAACTGGTGAAAGAATCTCAAACCAAACAAAATCCCATATGGGGGATGTATATATGTATACACATGTAGGCCCTTAAGACTCGCAATATAAAAATAGTTTTGAAATTAAATTTTAAAGGTATATTGTTTTTAAAAGTCTGACTTTGCTGCACAAACAAGAGCTTATAGAAACTAAGACTAATCAAATAAGGCGATGAAGTTCATTCAAAAAGTAAAAGTGAGTTAAGCCCTCATGGGCAAGCTGTCACTGAGAAGAGTGACCTTGTTATTCCTCTTCTGGTAGGATTAGACTCTGAGCATATGCAGAGGTTTAACAGACTGTAATTTCACTAGATTGGTATTTCATTTTAACTCTCTCAAATATGCTCATAAAAATCTGTGTCTGGTTGTACAGGCAAAGTTTTCTAAAATACTAACATAAGAAATAGGATATCTCTGGTGCAGACAAAATATAGAAAAGGAACTTCGTATTTGATCACTTTTTTCTTCACTTTCACAAAGCAGTGAGACAAAACGCTCTACAATAAAGGCGCTCAGACCACATCTTAACATGCATTTAACGTGGCACTGCTATACATACAAGAGCATAACTCTACTCGCTCTTCAACCTACATGCTGCCACCAACACACTCTTATCCCAGCACAACTCTTTCCAGGTACTTTGTGTCACATCTAGAGACAGACCATAACAGAATAAAGAAATCACACAGAATAAAATTGTTTCTTTGATAAATTAAGTCTCATTAGTCCACTTTACCATACAACATCAGAAACGCTTGCACCAATGAAGCTTAACAACAAATGCCACTAGCTGGAGGCATACAGGTATTTTCTTTCTAGGCAGAAATGCCATCTAAAATGCACGTCAAACTACAGCCCGAGATACAGCCTGTGCACTTTGGATGCCTAACAGGAAAAAGGATTTACTGTCTTGCATAGTACTTCAATGATCATATATCCCCTAATTAGAATGCAAACTTTTAGAGAATATGAATATTTTCTATGAAACATTTCTGCTTTTGTCGTCTTAATTAACCCTCTAGACAGTATAAAAACATCAATTGCAAATACTCCTGCATTAAGTGTTGGCTACTATTTCACATGAAAATTATACATATATTCAAGTAATATTCTCAGAAGTATGCCTGCAAATCGAAATTTGTAAATATTGTTTATCCCATAAATCCAACGGGATACAAAAGTTTAGCCCACACTTTAAGTGCTGAGCTCCTACTACTGAAAAGCACATTGTTTACATTTCGGATATTCTTGCTCAAAGATTTGATGTATCTTAAGTGTACTACCACCACTCAATTAGATGCTTTAACAAAAACTGCAGCCAATTTTCACCACAAACCCAAGTTTAGCCTCTGGAAAAAAATGACAATGGTGACACAAACAACAAAACAGTCTGGAAAATCTGTATAGCCTAACCTCGCCTCCAGTTCTACTCAGAAAGCAAATTTATGGTGTAGGGATAAACAGATCCTTACTCAAGTTGGGGAAAAAAGAAAAATCAGAAAGTTTTCCTGATTTACAAAGGTGACTTGCCTCTCTCAACTAGTCCAACTTATTATTTTTGAACTTTCTACGTAGTTATATAAAGACTACTGTTGTGGATAGTGTGGGGTACTAAAGCTTTGGTTTCAAATTAAGGATTACAGATCGGTACCATGTTGGTAGGGAGTTGTTTGCTTCTTTCTGGTTTTATATCTGTGCATGGGGTCTTTTTGGTTGGTTTTGGTTGTGTCTTTTTGCTTTTGCTGTTTGTTTGAGGTTGTGTGTGTGTGTGTGTCTTTTCATTTTGTTGGGATTTGTTTGTTTGTGGGTTGTTTTTTGGGGTTTTGTGGGGTTTGTTTTGGTCTGGTTTGGGTTTTATCAGGACAATTATTTGCCTTTCCCTCACTGAAGCCTAACCACTCTGCTTTGAAGAGCTTTTAAAGCTAATCAAAGTAGATTAAGGACTTGAACACACCACTACCAAACCAACAGCCTATCACTTGCAAAAAACTGGATAAAGGAAGACATTCATTTTTTAGTTTATTAGGCTTTTCTTTTATTATATTACATTACTATCTTGGAATATATGATCACCATATTTCGGGAAAACTGGAAAAAATGTACTTAAATTTTAAGCAGTTTCTTGCACAATACCCTAATTATAGAGTCACAAGTACAAATTACCACTAGATAAAAATTAGAGGTTTTAAACTGGGCATAACTTCAGATCCGAATTTCTCAAGCTAATTGCTAGAGCCTAAGTGTTCCATCTTGACTACTGTACTTTCTGATGGTTGTTACCTTCATTAAAGAAGTGTTAAAGTATAAAAGCCTCAGAATATTACTCATTAAAGAAATGTAGTTAAATCTAATGGAATTTTTATTCCATTTTCATAACACACCATCAGCTTTTCCCCTTCACTTTGCTTCAAATCCTGGATTTACCACAGGTTATTTTTCATATTAAAAAAACACAAATTACTGTAATAATACACCTGTTTAAAACAGCAGCTATTAACAGTAAGTGAGAAAGTGGAAGGTTGGAAAAAAATATGGAACTTTTAATTACTAGCTGAGAAGAAAAAAAAGAATCAATATTCATACTGTAAGGAAGATAATCAAGTTCAAAGTATTTTGGGATTAGATTTCACATGACTGTGGATCCAATCCCACGGCAACCCAGTGCTAGATGAAGCAACCTCACTGTAACTGCTCCTTCGCTTCTCTAAAGAGCTTTGACACTTGTCTGACTCTTTGAGGAAAAAAATAATAGTTCAGCACACTAACCAAGTGACTTTTTTTTCTTGACCTAGGCAAGTTTTCTGCTGGTTCAGCAAGCTGAATTAAGTAGTTGTTGGGGATCAGATGAGTATTAGAGCTGGCATGAGGAGACAGTTGCCATCCATTTTGACAGCCACTAGGCTGCCTACATCACAAAAAACAAGCAAATTGGATTCAACAGGTTTTCGGACTGTCACTCAAAACCAGACACCAGTTTCTCTTCCCTACTGTCAGCTGTTGCTGAAATGTGTTACACTAGTGACAATAATCCTAAAAATTCCAGAAACAGAACTTTTTGTTGTCTGTCCTAAAACTGAATGCAGCCAAAGGAAACACCTAGTGGCAGCAGACAGCAATAACAGGATGAACAGATAAAAGATTTTAACTGTTAATATTTGGCCATCAACATAAACATTAGTAGAATTATTGGCGTGCAACTAAAAATACTTGCCAGAAACCAGCACTTGCTTCATTCTTATGCCAGTCACTACAGGCCCTCAAATCATCCAGTGAGTCTTTGTAGACCCTCATCCATGAGATAACAACCGGTCAGCGGACAGCTTTAACACATCACAAATTTCATAACTGAAAATTCATCTTCTATTCAGTTTAGGTTACACACAATCTAGAGAAGACTATTTTCCAGACCATTTAGTATTAATCAAAGCAGATTTCACTTCCCAACTTCTGTATAGCAGTGCATTAACTAGGCAAAGATTACCATAGGGAACATCACTCATCTCCTGGAAGTTGACCGTATGTCTTTCAAAGACCCAGAGAGCTCATAAATGTTTTTGGCACTCTCCCAGTCCTTTTTCAATTAAATACTTGGAGGTAAAAATGCAAACCTACACTGCCCATTACCTTCATAAAACCCACACACCTCCTCCTCCAGAGCTCTACCACCTGTCACAGCTCAAACTCTTTCAAATCCCATGAGATAAATTGATCAGTAGATGGTATAGACACACTTCTTCAGGGAAAGATTTCACTAGGTTGTAGTCTTTCTGATTACACAGTAAACAAATCAACTGATCTATGCAGCATATAAACCTATGGACTTGAATACGTGGGTATACAATTCTCATTTTTAACTTCATAACTTTTGAAAACACAGAGACAGCTTCTTCTTGCCCTACCAGTTACAGCTTGCTGTGTTTCTTTGTTGTCAAAACATGTCAGCTCAGGAGGCTGACACAGACACAGTTCAATATACTTTGGAAACAACGAAGGAAAAACTTCCCCCCCACACTTTCTTTACAAGTATTAAAAAAAAACATAAGGCAGTCCATGGCATTTTTTTTTAATCTTCATAAGCTAACAGAAAATGCAGACCTCGCCTACAACAACTGTAGAAATAATGAGAGGGAGACAGAAGCATAACCCCATGGCTCTTAGTAACATGCTTCTGTCACTTTCCTCTTACAGTGTCTGCCATTCATGATGACTCCATTCAGTACAATAGGAGAAACTATCCTAGGGTCAATTTTCCTCTTCTTTTGCCTCACAGAAACAGGAAAGCATAAGTAGCAAGAAGAGTAAATGAAGAATGCACACAAAACTTCCTGGGAACTCACAGAACATACAGCAGAAACAGAGGTTCAAATATTTCTTTTTAGAAATAGTGTACTTTTTCATGGCCATTATCCACCTCCAGCAGTAATTTGGTTTCTGAAGTCTTGGAGATCACTGAGACAGCACTACATTAGACAGCAAGAGTAACAAAGAAGGATCTTCAGTAACTGTGGGGGTGAGAGGCATGTCTTTTTTTCACAAAAAAAAATTTTCACAGACTTCATTTTACTTCTTAATAACTTTACATAACTAATTTACAATACAGAATCAGAGAATGGTTTGGGTTGGAAGGGACTTTAAAGATCATCTAGTTCCAGCCCCCCTGCCATGGGCAGGAACATCTTCCACTGGACCAAGTTGCCCAAAGCCCTCTTCCAACCTGGCCCTGAACACTTCCAGCTTCTCTGGGCAACCTGCTCCTGTGCCTCATCACCCTCATGGTGAAGAATTTCTTCCTCATATCAAATCTAAATCTACCATCTTTCAGTTTAAAGCCATTACTCCCGTGCTATCACTACATGCCCTTGTAAAAAGTCCCCCTCCAGCTTTCTTGTGGGTCTCCTTTAGGAGGCACTTTACTGGAAACATGGCAAAAGTCTTCCAAGAATGAAAATCTACTAGCCACTGACCATGAAGACAGCAAGGCATACAGGTTTGTCTGCTCAGAAATACAAAGCTTAAGTGAGGAATGGAAAGTTTTACTTGAGATTGATCCCAGGCACTAATCTTCTGTTTAAAGAATATAACCAGTGAACATCATGAATTCATAAAACCACAATTAATAAGTCAGCTTAAATACATCTACATGTTTTGAAGTACAGAGGCAGAAGATAAACACCTAAAAACCATCTTTGATTTAAGCACTTGAAAGTTAAACTCAAAGGAGGAGGTGAAAAGAGATACCCAAATTAAATTGCCAAAACCCAGAGTCAGTGAGATAAATTAGGTCTTCTGAATCCTGGACAATGTCCTAACCACTAGATCACAGGTACAAGTTTTTAATATCAACTATCTACTTTCAACTTCACCTTTACGTAATTAAGCCTTGTTCATTTATTCTTGAACAAGAAAACATGCAGCCTAAATCACCATAAAAAGCCAATAACAGTTGCAAGAAAACTGTAAGAAGCTTGATCTAGGTCAGAAACAAAGCAGATTTGCAAACAAAAGAGAAACATTAATTGTAAAGTTAGCGAGCTCAGACATGCTTGCAGAGCCAAATCATCTCAATGGAGTCAAACAAATTAACTTTAAAAAGCAAGCCGTATTTGCCTGACACCTTAAGGAAAGGAAATTTATGCTATCACTAAGTGAGCAGGTCTAAAATTCCAAGCCAGTCTTCAAAAGAAATCCTAAATTCTTAAGTTTTCAAGGAGACCATTTTCTGTAACCACTACCTACTATTAGCATCTCTCCTGAGGAAAAGGCTGCTACACGGCTTGACAATTTATCAGGAACCAGATTCCAAAAGAGGAGACAGGTACTGGAAACCAGGTTTTAATAATTAAGAGTAAGTGGTCTGGGGTTGTTTTGTGTGGGTTTGTTTTGGTTTTGTCACTGTTGGTTGTTTGTGGGTTGGGGTTTTGTTTGTTGGTTGGATTTTTTTGGTGTACAAATGAAAAAATACAAGGATATTGATAAGCAATTTAAAACAAAACAAAAACCCCAATGCCAGCTAAACCAGTCCCAATCTGACGACCTCTGTTTCCAGTAACCAATCCCTTAGAGTCAGCAGCCACCCTGCTGCACCTCAGATGTAAACGCACACTTATTTGGTGAACCCAAAGGAACCGAGCATTTATGAAGAGTAACAGAAGATGCAAAACATGAGCAGAAACTGACTGTGCCAGTTTACATAGCTTAAGTACTGAGCTATGGACATAAAAAAACAAAAAGGCAGAAAATACTGTCATGTGTTAGCAAGGATCAAGAATGAACACTTTTAGTTCTTTTTCCCTGGTAATAAAGGACCCAAAAGCAACACCTGTGCCAAGGAAAATCAGGATCACAGATTCACAAGTGTGTTACACTTAAGTAAAAGCCACGACATAAGGTACTAAAGTCTCTTGGATTCAGGAATATTTATGCGAGTTGAAGAATATTGCTCTTCCTTCTTTTCCCACAGGAGAAAGACAGTTCAGCACCTCCAGCTGTGCAATGATGCAAGTAAACTTGATACTAGTTTCAGTTCTGCGCTTCGTGACTCCAAAAGCTGCAGGAATTTAAAGATGACAAAAATAACAGAAAATTTACTTAACTAACTCAGTCTGCAACAGAGACCAGAAATAGCAAGGGAATTTGAAATATAGTGCTCAACATTCAAACTTGAAAAATGATACTAGGTAAGGCATGCAGGAACTACCAAAAACAATAGTTCACCTTATATAATACCAAGATTAAAGTGGGCACTGCTTTGTCCTGTACATTAAGTCTCTTAGAATGATTATTTTAATGACATTCCTACACCCATCCATACCCACAAACAATCACCACGCTTTGAACACCCAGCTTTCAAATCCCAACCACAGACTGAAGTAACTTCAGCTAGAAAATGAACTTTTAGTTTTTCCTATATATCAGATCTCTTCTGATTTGTCATGATACATATGGAAGTCAAGTTAAAGGATGAAGATGTCTGGTGCAAAGAAAAATCGTGCTTCCTCCTCTACTCCAATCATTCTTAGCCTTTGGGGTAGAGTGCTCTAACAGCATATTGCAGACAATTATACAGAGACTCCTGTTCTATACAATACCATAATTACACTTTTACTTTCTTTAAAGGGAGCCACTTCCAGAGTGGGGGGAAAGAAAAAAGAAAAAAAAAAGAGGAAGAAAAAAAAAGAAGAAAAAAGAAAAACAGAAAAAAAAAAATCAAATTCTGTACTATCACTCTTAAGAAATTACTGTTGAAAATATGAAGGTGATGAGACACAGATGGTCAGTGATTACACAGCCAGGCATTAGGGCAGGAGGGAAGCAGAACATAGGAACCATCTCAGAGTTCTGCCAACTATCTATCAAGCTCAGTACTCTCGCTAGTTTGTACCACCTGCACGAGAACAAAAACCCTGGATTTCCTCACAGGGAATTATGGAATAAAGGAATAACCCATCTCAAATAATGTTTTGATGTTTTACCTGCTCCTTGATAGACTAGATTATGCCCTCAAATAAAACTCCTGTCCGTAGTCTTAGCAATTACTATAACGCTCATAATTCCTAAAACGTAGGAACCTTTTCAAAATCTTCCTGAACTCTTGCTCTCACTTATATTCTACAGATTATCCAAAAAAAAAAAAAAAATCAGAGTATTTCAACTCCCAAATTCACCATATCCATTTTACTAAATGGCTCCTTGCTCTTCTAAGGATACACGTTTTTCTATTTGTTTTTGCCAGTAATTCGCATTCAGTTACAGATCAACGCACATTTGGTCAACTCATACTGAAAGTGAACATGGGTGAAGTAGTGATACTCAGACTCTAATCAGCTGTGCTAAAACAACTTAGTATAATCCATTAATCTTTGTGAAAGTCAGCAAAAGTACTTTACAAATTTTTAAGACGGGAAATAAGAAACATCTAGAGACTCCACAAAATCCATGACAACTTTTTTTGAACTGCATGTTCTGGTTTTTTTCTTCTCATAGGCTACAGAAGATCAAATTGTTTCTCAAACAAACAAACAACCCCACACCCTGTTACTTCTATTAAAATGTTAATATAATATTATATCAGACAAAACAGCTTTCTAGCTTGTTGGCTTCCCTCTGCCAGTGAGCAACGAAAAACATGTACCAAGGAACATAACAGCGGAGCCAGCAGGAACACCTTCCACTGACCAGCCACTTCGGTGTTTGCTGAGTCTGGGAAGATACTCCTGTGATTGACAATTTGTAGGGAACATCAGAGACTAATTGTTTCAACTTCCTTGTAAACTTTTGGCATTCACAATATGCTGCTGCACCAGGTATTTCAATTACACATGGTGTAAAGGAGTATTTCGTTTGTTCTGAATCTGTAGAATACAGAAATCTTTCAAAAGCAGGGGAATGAAACAAAAAAATAACACCTCCCTAAGTTTCGTAATGTCTCTTATCCCCCCACTGGTATCTGTTTCCCCGGGTGGAAAGCCCTTGTCAATTTTCAAGGTACCTCTTTCTCTTATCCTTATACAACCTTTTTGATGTAGAAAGAGAGTTAAAGCAAAAATACCTAAACTGCATTTAGTATTAAATATATGGCCCCAGAAAGGGTTTATAAAATGGCATATTGATGACATTTTCTTTTCAATTAATTGCTAATTCTAGCATTATTCACTTTTTGACTGCTGAGCACTGAGCTGCCACTTTCAGAGAGCTGTATCACCAAGATGCTTTCATGAACAGCAGTATCTAATTCAGAAAACAGCACTTCTGAAAAAATACATTTTTTTTAATCCTATGGATTAATAAACAATGAAGAAACAATCCAATGATCATGCATGTAAAAGCACCTTCCAGCTGATAACATTTAGTAGCATCTCCAAAGCTTTTAAATAGGCTACAGCTTATCTCACAGACAATGGGAAAGACTCTCTCAAGAGAAGGATTTAGGAACATAATTATGGCAAAACAGATACCAGCTTCAGTTTGCATCTATATCAACTTGTTAAAACAAACACCACCACACAATTTACTAAGCATACACCTGCAGTTTGCACTTCCAAGACAGCACCCAAAATGGCTTATAAAAAGTAAAAGCATAAAACTAAACAGAACATAGTGTAAACAGAGCATCTGCAAAGTTAATTCTGTTTTGATTTTCCATTTAGTCCTGTTTCTCTAAAGGTGGTTATCACCTCCCAGTCTACATACTTCCACCCACCACAAAACTTGAAGTTTGGAATCTTAACATCAAAAACACCCATAACTGATCATCTGAAGTGCCAAACATCCTCCAGACTTTTAGCACTTGAAGTTAGTCACTAAGAGATTCACTTTGTTCAAACATTCATGGTTAATGATGATACACAAAAAAATATCCTTTTTGTTTTTCAGATGTCAGTATCACCATCCATTTTCTACTCATTCGAGGTTTTTTTTTTTTTTTTTTTAAGATTACCTAACACAGCAACAAATTCCAGTGCAAAAATATTGGTCTTTTTAACCTTTTGTAAAGATCACACAGCCCAAGGTTTGCCTTAATCATGCCGCCACTGCCTTTTTTCACCCCACGTGCTGCCTTCATTTGAACTGGAAGAGAACGAAAAGGAAGCGCAGAGAGGAGCTAAGAGTTTCTTAAACCGCCTTTAACACTTCCGAGCAGAAACTCTTTCACCACCCAACGCTGCTTTCCCCGAGCCCATCGCGACGCGGCAGGCGGGCTCCGGACACCCCCAGCCCCGGGGCGCGGCCGCTCCGAGCGCCCGGCTGAACGGGCCTCCCGGGGGCGCGGAGCCAGAAGAGACAAAGCCGAGGGGGCCGAANACGCGGGCCCTGCCGCCGCCGGGGCCCGCGGGAAGTTTCCGAGGCCGAGCCCGAGGCCCGGAGGTCGGTGGTCTCGGCCCTGGGACCGGCGGGGCCCCGGGGGGACAGGGCCGGGCGCTGGGTCGGAGGCGGGGCAGAGCCAAGCGGGCCCCATCGGCGGGAGGGAGCTACCGCCGCCATCCCACCCCGCTCGGCGGCGACGCCAGGGTTGCGGGAGCTCAGGCCGGCGGGCTCCAGCTCCCGTGCTCAGCCGCCACGCAGCTCCCTGGCCGAGGGGCCGGCGTGCCCGGACCGCTGTCTCCTACCTGCTCGGACGGGACCCAGCCTGGCGCTTCCCCCCACTACAGGCCGCGTCTCATTGTGCTGCTGCCGCCGCCATTTCCCCGCCGCCGCCGCCTCACTCCCCCCAACTGTCAGGTTCCTCCATTCACCTGGGCCCGGGACAACCTCCTCCCCCTCCCTTCCCCCTGCGCTGCCGGCCCTACGCAAACGGAGCACCTCCCCCACCCCTCCCACCCGTACCAACAGGAGCCGCCCAACGCCCGCAACGCAAGCCCGCTCCGAGAATTCCACCCTGCGCAGCTCACGCACTCCACATCCCCCGCTATGAAAGGAGCCAGGCGATTGGCGGAGAAAGGCGGGTAAAAGGTGAAAGGTTCATGAGACAGCCAATGCGACAGCGGGATACAGCAGCCGTTCGGGAGCCGCCGGGTGGTCCAGGGGCTCACGTGTGTGTGCGCGCTCCCCTCCCCCCGCCGGAGCCCTGCGAGGCTAGCGGGCCGCGGCGCTCCCCTCCGTGCACGCGCTTGGGCGGGTGTGGCGCGCGGGAGGCGGCCGCGCTGAGGCGAGGGCGGCGGCCGCCATCTTGGGTCAGGGTGGCAGGAGCTGCGGGGTGAGACGGGTGTGAAGGAATGGGGCTGTGCTGTCGTACGGCCCCAGGCAAGCCCCAGCAGAAAGGGGCTTTGGCAGCAGCAGGGAGTGCTGGGTGACTCTGGCCAGTGTCTGGCCTGAGCGGCACTGAGCTTTCTGATCGCTGTGGGCCTTCCTGCCACAGTGCTGCTTTTCCACCAGGAGGCTGGTGCCCTAAGGCCTTGCTTTTGCTGAGCCCAGAAGGTGGAAAAAAGGACCGCTGGAGATGGTTGGATTTTGTGTATTCCATAAGCAGCATCTCCTTTTGCCATTGCTTAAGGCAGGTTGGTGACTACCTGGACCACTGGTCTCACTTCAGTTTCTTGTTGACACTCAGTTGCTTGAGTGATGTTACAAGCTGCTACTACTAAATTTTTTTAGAAGTGTCCTGAAATTTCTTGGGTTAGACAGTTGATGCAGGTAACTTTTCCACCATCAAAACCCTTCAGCGCAGAGGAACCGAAGGGAAAGCCATGGTGCTGAAACACAGGAACGTAATTTTTCTTGTGCGTTTCATGCTGCCAATTTCCAGCTTTAATGACAGTTGACGGAAATCTGCAAGCTGTGTCCTTGGAAAACTGTGAGGACACTTGTAAGACAGTGAAAAACATTTGAACAAATTATCTACCTAAACTGGGCTGTAACACAACAAAACTGCCATACAGTGCATGATGTAGGAGAATGTTCAGTTGTAAGTGAAATAGTGTATGAGAAGTAGCGTGTTTGGAGCTACATTACAGTTTATTTTCATTCAATCTCAGTTAATCTTAATTCCCTAGTTCCCACCTCCCATGGCATTGCTTGCCAGCAGCATTCTCTTTGTGACTGGTGAGAAGACAGCCCTTCTCACAGGGATGTAGCTGATCACCAAACCTCTGAGCTTAATTACTGCATGGCTTAGCTCTGTAGCCACAGCCTGGATCAGATAGATGCTTAGGGCATGTAATGAAACAGGTAACTCTTGTAAATTCAAATTTGGAGTTTGAAAGTTCCTTGGCCTAGTGTAAGTCCTGATGGATTGTAGAAGAGCTGAAATGCAATAATCACATCACACTCATGTCTGGTCACATCCTCAAATAAATGGCAGTGTTATGGAACCAGAGATGACTTGTCCTGCTGAATACCTAGTCATCAGTTACCATAGTGGTGGAGCACAAAACTACTGCTTTATTCCTGAAGAGCTGTGTTTGGAAGTGACCAGGAAAATGCTGCATCTGGCTCAAATCACCCTACCTGTTCATCAACGCATTGTGCTTATCTTCCACAAAGTCAGTTTGTCACTGACAAGTCAATGTTTGTCACTGTCCATGTTCAGCTGTTAAGATTTTCTGTAATAGTTTCCATGGAGCTGAGAGCTCCACCTTTTTACCTTGATACTCTTCTCAGGATTTCATTTACATTATGGTGAAATGGAATTGTTGACCAACAGGAAAGGGCTTGGTAGTGGGTTGGTTTTGCTTGATTTATATGGTTTTGGTTTTCTGAGCATGGAAAAAAAGGACTGTGCCAAAAGATGGATGTAAATGGTGAAAATCTGTACTGTTAGGGACCCCAGTTTGCTTTGGTATCATTTTGACTGCTAAATGCACAATTCAGTTTTGAAGCTGAGCTCTTCCTCCCTGACCTTCATTTACACACATCCAAAAGCTCTGTTATTACTTTTTCAGTAGTTTTCTTAATTTGTCTGCAAGAACAAAAAAATACTGTATTTTATGATAATTTACAATAATGATGGGATACACACACTTAAAGCTCAGAAGAACAGGCCTACCTGTAGTGCTAGTGAGCGGCCAGATCTATGGACTGACTACTCATACAAATCACCACACCAAAAATGTAAAGATATAGCCACATGTGGGCAACGTGGTCACTCTGGTGGAAGGAAATCTCTAAATAATGTAAATACACGTTGCTGGCCCCATTCTGCCTCTTCCTGACACTTCTTTTCCATGGTGTATCGACTTGGTTGTGTGCTGTGTTTTGCTGATCCTGTTTGCTGTGTTGCAAAACCCTGCAGGATGTATCAGGTGCGCAGGTGCAGCACCAGATCCACTTGTGTCCAACCAGGTGACCAGGTCAGGTGTCAGTCTCCTTAGATCAAAGACACTCGTGCAAGGCCTGGAGATCATCCTCGTTGCCTAATAAAGAAGGCAACAACTATAAATGCAATGCAAAGCCACTTGTGGCCAGCCGCTCCCTTTTGAAGTTGCGCTGAAGGCGATGTTTATGCAGCAGAAGGTCTGTCGCTGGGGCTCCAGTCTCCCCCATTCCATCTGTACTCTATCGCAGACTTGGCATCTTCCTTAATGTAACTCTGCTTACAAAATCTGTATGAGACAATAAGGCTAACTGGAGCACTCTAAAATTCATATAAAAAAACCTCAGTAAAATTATTTCAGATTAAAAGTGATACAGAGGCCTGGGCTGTTATCAAATCATGTGTTTTCTTGGCTCAGACCTCTGTGGCTCTTTATAGCATGTCTTCTGTAATGCCCATGTTGTTAAATATTGCAGTATTAGGTACTTTACAGCATTGAAGGGACATCTTTCTGTTTTTTTATGGATGGAAGTATAATTACATCCTGTGAGAAAAGCTTAGCAGGAGGAGCAGCTATTCAGTCTTATCCAGTAGGAGCTGTCAGAACATATGGGTCTATTTTTCCAGTTTTATCTGAAGTACTGAAGGAAATTGGCATTATCAATTATTTCTAATGTAAAATAGAGCAGAAATAAACCCTCCTTAATCCTCTGCAAGCCATGATTTAATAATGAATTTTATCCAATTTGTGTATACTCAAGGAGAAGACAAGCAGGATACTTACAACACAGAAAACAAAACACATTAATGTCAGGAGAATTCTGGAAGTTTGTTATGTGATAAAAAAGGATGTCCTCCACAGCTACTTCTTTATGAAGGCTGCATGCTGATAGGCATTTCTGATTTAAAAGTGCAGTGAGGATAAAACTTGTGCTATTCCTTACTGTTCTATCACCACTATCCTCTTTCCTTTGTAAGAAATTAATATTTTATGTCATATGCTTTTATAATGACAGCTAACCTCCAGAGTTTAAAGCTCAAACAAAAAATTGACTTTTATGTTTTCACAAATTTCTTACAAAGATTTTTAAATAAAAGTGAGATTAAGTCATCAATGTGATACACAACTCTAAAAAATTCCGCATATTTCAAACTGTTTGGCATTCAGTGTCTGGGAAAAACTACACAATCAACCCTAGAACCAAAGCAAACAGGCCGTTGGATGAAAAGAACAGAATAGCCTAACTAATTAAAATCCAGAACAGAATAAGTAATAATATACTAATATAATAATATTATAATAAATAAATACAGATTTACCCGTATCTATAGTACTGGAAATACCAGTGTTTTACTCTATGGGATAACGGTTGTAACACAACAAGGAAACAGACATATTTATCGCCTGCTTTTTAAAAAATTGTATCAATAAGAGATGTGGGGGCTGTTTCTGTTTTTTTCCTGCTGGGTAAGAGTAAGAAAAAATGTGTTTGGGTTAGAAAAGAGGAAAACTGCAATGTAAAAAAAAAAAAAAAAATCACTGTGTCACAAGTGGTTGTCTTTGTTAATGCTGTAGAATGGTGTAATCACAGCAGCAGAAACCAGGCTTTGTGCTTTTTGGGTTTGTGCATCTCATCAGGTTCTAAAATGAGGAGATTCCTTCCCGTGAGACAATGGTGACCTCTGTTGTTCCCTCCTGTTGATACCAACCATGATACTATTTTGTCATAGCGTCACATACTATTTCAATAACGCACATTGAAACAAGCTGGGAGTTATCAAGTAAGTATGGGCTGGAGTGTTGCGTTCAAGTTTCTGGCCAGGAAAGGATGTGTCTGTTCTGCACCCAATTTGACAAAGTTTAGCTTGAGACTTTCCTCTGAAATGGCCCCTGGTCTGGCTACCAGGTTTTCCAGTTCATAGCTGCGAATCACTGCAGAAAGGAGCAGTTACAAACATTTTAAACCACAGCCACAATAGTAACACCTGCAATATATTAGGAGAAAAAGCTGCAGGTATGATTATGGAGGAAGCTGGAAGAAAGAAAGAAAAAAAAGAAAGAACCAATTTTGAACAGATTCCATTCCTAAAACTGGAGTTGAGATTTTAAAAAGGTGTTAGGTTGCACAAACTTTTTATTTCCCCTAAGATGCTCTTTAAAATGTTTTTTTAGTGTGCTTTCATGCTTCAGTGACCCAGACTTCATAACTCTAAATAACGGTGTTTTCCCTGGAGCAAAAGAAACGTCAGTGGTTTTAACAGCTTTACTGTTGTTTGGTTTACCTTGTTAAACTGCTGGCCCACCTTTTAAAATCAGTAGAAATTGGCATTAAAAAAATGGGATATCAACTCGGTCACTCTTCCTATGCAGCTTTACAATCACACATTGCTGACTACTGCCTAAAAAAATGTTGCTGTTTCTGGAAAGCCATTGCTTAGCAGACGTGTAACTGGGAATCTCTTCCCGTCCATCACTGACTTACGGTTACTTTAAGCAAGTCATATAATTTCTACATTTGACAAACTGCTGCAGTGACTTAGTACAAAAGATCCATCATATGGCAATTAACAGGAGTTCCTAATGTCCTTGAAATACTTTTTTTGTGCTCTTTTCTGCCTGAGAACTGAGAAATATCACTTCACAATGTATAAATGTACTTAGCTGCTGTATTTATGCTGATTCCTGCTAACATGCAGAAAATACTTATCAGCAAAGTGATAAATCTGTTTTCCAGGATACAGATCAGCCATAAAAAATGTAATGCAAAAATAACAACTTCAAAGTATTTACAGCAGATGGAGCTATACATTTTGCTTTGATCATGTGTTACATTATATTCCAAGGTAAACGGTACAGTTCGGCAAGGACAGAGAGCTGCGAATGGTACCGTCTAACCAAGGAATGGAGTTAGACACTAAAAGGCATTTAATAAATTACTGCAATTAACTCTCCTGGAAATAATCCTTGTAACATAAATAGAAATAGCAACTCAAGAAAATATTATTGATGTTTATTAGTTCCTCAATAGAAATCACAGCTCAAAAAAGTCTTTGTTCTGTCTGCTCAGTGATTTGAAGGTTGTCCTGCCCCTGCTGGCTTTGTTTACTCATCAGGTACAATTAGTGCTGAAGAGAGAACGTGGGTTTGATTTTGTAGAAGGCACAGAGGAACAGATACAATTTCTAAGGCATGATACCCACAGAGAAGCACTGCGACTCCATCCCCCATATGCTCATCCCCCATATGCTACTTTCTTTCTCTGTGTTTATCCAGTTTAGATAATATTTTTCATGGGGCTGATTCTGAACTGTATTGCATCTCTGTTATACTTTATTTTCTTTTTATCCTATACTGCAAAGGGAATTAAGGTGTAGGGGGAGGAACATAGTAAATATGAATAAGTACTGCACCTAGTAATTTACTAATCCACTCGTCTAAACATTTACATAGAAACAGGCCAGATAAACTGAATTGTAAGAACAGTATATAATTCAGCATAACTGTTGCTGTAAACTTTCTCATGGCTTGCCACTATAATGCCAGTCTCTATGCATTAATGAATTAATAAATCTTCACCTTTATAAAAATTTAAAATTCCTTCTGTTTGTAGACTGGAATAAAAGTTGAGATTCTTCCCCCAAAATTCAAAGTCACTTTTTGGGTAGGTGGGGAAACAATGCACTTTACAAATCTGCTGTGTTTACTGAGGTCTTCTCTGCTAAAAAGTGAATATGGTTTCTGGGCATGAAAATTAACACATAAATAATATATACCTTGTATAGTATATAGTATAATAATGAATGAATAAATAAAGTAAGAACAAAATGGTGATCTCTCCTGAAATGAGATGTTTGAAGGTTTTTTTTTTGGGAGGACAAGGACAAACCCACAGATAACAGATTATATACAGGAAGCCTGTCCATTTATTTCAAAATTGAAGATTTTATAAAATAAAGTGGAACTATTAACTAGTAAATACTATTCTTATTACAGCGTAACAGTTTCTAAAAACATCTACTCTTCTGGCGTATCAACTATACAGAATAAGATATTTCTTTCTCACAAAAGTTATCTCTGAGCAACAAGTGCAAACATTCAATACGAACCACTGATTGAAAGCATTCAGAAATGTATTTGAAAGTACACAAAAATGCATCTCCTTCAGTGTATCTTTTGCTACCACTCAAATCCTCCCAGCATTTGTTCTCATTTAAATAGCCATCATTGCTCACCAGTTGCCAAAGGGCCGCATGTATTCTAAATATTACATTCCTTACTTACAAATGATGTCTTCGGGATAAAAGTCCCTCATTAACTCTTTAGCAAAATAGCTCTTCACAGATTTCATTTTAAACTGGAGAAACTTTAACAAGAAGGGTAAAACGCTTTCTTCAGCTTTTTGCACAGCAGAATACAATAGCACAAAGTGGTATGCCTACTAAAATACGTTTTGTTTAAGACAAAAGCGGAAGTTGTTTAATTACAATAAAAATAGACTTATTTGACTTGTGTAAGTTATTTGGCATTAAAAAATAACTGCACTATTTCTCTCAAAAAATGAGCAGCATATAATTTGAAAGTTACTTGACTTAAATCAGACCAGTCATTTCCAAGTAAAGACTGGTGATTTTCTGTTACAATCTAGTAATGGCCATGGATCAGGACCCCCCATATGAATTGGTCCTTGGACACAGAGCAAATCTATTCTGTTAATCAAAGAGATTCCAGGAATGTCCAGTGAAAGTAATGAAACTACTTGGGGAATAAAATATTACCTGATCTGAATGCAGCAGTGAAGGGCAGGATCTAGCCTCTCTTGGAATGGTTAGTTTTAGTATTTCTCACCGAGGTAAAATTAATTATTTTTACTGCTCCTTCGAGCCTTTTCATGAAGAAAGAAGTATATAAATCACCCTGGGGCCAATTTTATGTTCCAAAGAAACCTGGACATTCCCTTCAGGGTGAGAAAATAACACAGTTCTTGTTTTCCAATATCAGCAGTGGCAGCTGCCTGGAGTCATCAAAAGTGCCACTGAGGTGGAAGGAAGTTTTACACATCTCACGTTTAGAGGAGGAAAGAAATACTTTGATGTTCCACAATTTCAATTAGGATAACCCCAAAATGGACATGGCACTTGAAAATAAAGAGGTTAATTTTTCACTCTTTGTGGTCTCTAGTGTTGTGTCAAGCAATGGACAGAGTAAGCAAGCTATATGAACTTTCCGTATCATTTAATGTGCATGTACCTCTCATCCTCCTGCAGGAACAGCTTCACCTCTTAGGGCAGCGTGCATGGGAACAAGCTGTGCTGCAGGTCCTATCTAGATACAGACCTGGAGCATGAACAATTTTAAGTTGGGCAGCTATAAAATAGTGTTATCAGTGGTACGCCCAGGGGAAGAATTTTATTTACCTGACAAAAATCTGCACAATGTGGAAATACAAAAACTTAAAGTTGTTTTTTTTTTTTACCTCCATTCAGATCCACTACTTATTAGTGCAATGGAAAACAGTGGGCAACCTGTTGTCAGGATCAGAGCTTTCGGCTGTAGCGGTTTGGGAACTGTCACAGCCACATGCCAGCCGCTAACCTCACCCTCATCTTCCAGCCATTTGTTTCCCGCTGCTGTTCTCTTAATCAAAAAGGGAAGTAAATGTCAACTTCCCACAAGAAAGAGAGGATGGATCCTGCAGAATTTAGGCAAACAAATGCTGTATGTACAGAGGGGTTACCTGAAGTCAGTGGTGTTGTTTCCATACATTGGAATTGGGGAGATCCAGCGCTAAGGGCTTCAGCTACCTCCTGGCTTCTGTCATTAAAGTCAATTTAAGTCCCCTCAGGGCCAGATCCTGCAGTGTGTGCTTAGCACACAGATGTGCGGCATTGACTTCCACAGAAGTAGAGGAACCGAACACATCACTGGATGGATGCATTCAGATTTGCGCTTGGCAAGAAGGGACTCAAGTGCTTAAAGCTGGCATAAGTGATAGTGCACTAATAACTATTATCTTGTTAGGTAGCTGAATATGATACCATTATACACTGGCCAAATTAATCTTCTAAAGCTCTGATTCTGTGGGGATTGGTGCAGAAAACCCTAAAAAAACCCACTGGGTATTGCATGGTACTCCCCTAAACTCAGTGGCTCACTACTTGGATAAAGAAGTTCTAGTCATACTGAGCTGGAGTAAATGGACAGTCTCCAGAAGATGTAGAGGATTTAAGTGTGTTTAGACGCCGAATATCAACATGTAGAAATTTCAGCCTCAGCAAGTTTTAATGGAAGAAAGTAGCTTCATCACTCAGTATATTTTGCAACTTTAGCTGAAAGTTTAACATCACAAAATGACATATTGCTATGCAGCTTTAAGAGTCACACAATTGTATTCAACCATTTCTCATGTTTTTCGAGTCTACTGTTCACAAAATCTCTTCTGTTTGGAGTTTCCAGTTTTAAAATGGATGACACAACCAATGCATAGCTTAATGTTCATTCTTATGAGTCATAATTAATAAATAGTGATATCACATACATAGAATTTTACAGGTACTCTTAAAATGGTTTTACGGTTCTATTAAATATATAGATAAAATAATCACTGCTATATAAAAAAATCATTTTAAAACAGCTGAACTCTCAAGCTTTGCATAAAATTCTTTAGACACATTCATTACAATCTAGAATCTCAATAAAAATACATTTTAGAGCTCAATCCATCAAAAATATTCATGGCATTGAAAAGTGATTGTCATTTTTTTTCCTGTAATCTGCTTTCCCTATATTTGCACTGATAATTTCCAACAATTTGGCAAAGGCTGTATTCAATTCGGTTTGTAGATTATGTGACTGTTTAACTCATTTTGTCAACCCTAAGACATCTGCCCCATAAATGTTTAGCAGTAATCTGTCTTTACTAGCATATCCTTCCTTGCACTTTCCATGAAATCACAATAAACCACTTTGCAGTTAAGTTACATGACTACAATAACATTGAACCATTCTGTTACAGTTGTCTCTCAGACTTTAACGATGCTTCTGTGAACATCAAACATCCTTTGTCCAGTGATCCTCAAGCACTTCCCAACACTTAAGACTTCACAATACTCTGCTACCCACACAACTCAACAATGCGTTCTAGAAACAGTCTCAACAGATCAGTACCCTTTGTGTATCTGAATTCTACTGCTAAATCAAAGTACCAAATGCAGTCAGTTCAAGATTAGCACTTTTCACAAACCCAAGCAAAAATTCAGGAAAAACTTCCTTATTCAGACAGTGCACATATTTGTTGGAAAATGGACAGATGAGAGATTTCCCACCAGCCTTTAAAACCTTTGCTACCTCAAGCCAGTTGTTTAGCGAGCAAGTTAAAACAGGCTTTGCCATAGTGAATGCTTCACAATCAGACTTTTAGCCTCTAAGCTAAGAATAGGACACAAGGTCCATCAACAAGCCATGTTTTCAGAATGGGGCACTTGCATCGAGGGACTGGATTTTGCACAGTGGAGGAAGAGATGCAGGCTTCCTAGTCAGTTTAAGTGCGGAAGCTGCTGGCTATGCAGATGTCATTTTTTGCAGTTCCGAGTAATGGCAAAAATCCTGAAGAGTTCAGCCTCTTTTCAGGCACAGTTGACTACAGCAGTCTAATCACTTAACTCTTTACCCGGGATCTTCTTACCCATGGAAGGGCTAAGGTAGAATACTTCTGTTATAGCAAAAACCAAATGAACAAACAAACCCAAATACAGAAAGCAACTTAATACTAAGTATCCTGGACTAATCTGGGGGGCAGGGGAATTCACCTGTTTTGCAGGGAAGAAGCAATCCCCCATCTCTTCACAGGATAGGCTGGAAAGCGTACTTCAGTTTAAACGTCGGGTGGGATGATGAAGACAATTGCTGGATGCTGTTTGACATTTAAACTGCACATTTAATTCACTGTTTCAGTCACTGTTCATCAGTGGGAGGCAAGAAAGGAAGCCCTGGCTTTTCCCCCTTTTGGAAAAAAATACTGTGTAATGAAACTGCCAGCATCAGCGCATTCCCATTTACTTTTCCATTCTTTAAGGATGTCAGTTGTTTAGATGAGACAACCAAAGACCTCTTCATTCTGATTGATTTTCTTGGGAGGAAGTCAAGAAGACAAGAAGGGATCTTATTTTATTTGATTAAACTTTGCTAGCTGTAAAGTTCTATGAAGAGACTGAATTTAACTCCAGATAATCTCTGCCAAAGACTAAGAAACATGGAAGAAACAGAAAATAGGATTCAAAGGCTGAGAAAAAGTTGTCATAACCAAAGTAGCCTGTGGAGGCTGGCAGATAGTGAAGAGTTGTCAACACTTTTCCTCCAAAATAATGTACATTGTTACTTGCTGCTATTACATAGCTTCCATGCCCTGGCCTGGTATTCACTGATTTTTCAAGATGAGAATATAAAGTTTCTTGCATTAAGTTTTATTCTTTCAGAGAAAAAGCACCAGCCCTTCAACTTTATATTTTAGCCTACTTAAAAAAAAGAACATCTTCAAGAATTCTAAAATAGGTTTTCTTTTGGAAAAAAAGTATCACTGTCTTTATCGACAAGCACAAATAGGTTCATGCATCACAAAATCAGATGATTCAAAATGCTGAACATTTTCATCAGCAAGATGAAATACTATCTTTTTTTTACTTATGTTGATTTACACTGAATTAAGTTGGGAAATTTGGATCTGTTCCTCATGAAGCACAAAGGGTCTTATTTTTAGATTCACAGGGTGAATGCAGCTCTAGTCAACAGTGACAGGACAGAATAGAAAAGATTTCAGCATTTTGTTGACTGAAACTGATTCAGATTTTTATCTTCAATGTTTAAGATCTCCTGCCATGCACTGCTGCTATTGAATTCTAACTGCAGCTCGTAAGAAAAATCCCAGGGAAACAGAAAACTTATAAAGAAGAGTGAAGTGTGATAGATAGTTAGGATTAGCCCAGCAGATGACATGACTGAAAACAGGTTTTAAATACCTGCAGACAAATTACTATATATTCAGATGTGTCCTGACACCAGGTACCATTAGCTCAGCTGAAAACTAAGCCAGGGCAGAGATAAACCTTATTCTAAAACAAAATATGTAAAGCTTATAGCCACATGTTGTAAGTATCACTCCATGTAAATTATTGAACCCCTCATTTATGAAGAACATTGCAGTCAACCTTGTGAATTTTCGAGTGGAAGCAGCAACATCAAGTAGTCTCATAAAGCATACTGTGAAACTAAAACTGTGCTGATAAAAAAGAGTGATTTCACCGAAAGTCACACAGAGAAAAGTTACTGCTATTCAACTGAATTTGAAGCCCTCTCTTTTGTCCTGTAGTGCATGGGAACACCTCCTCTGGCAAAAATCCTAAATCAGGTATCCTAAAGGGATCACTGGTGTGGCCAAATATTACAAGATGCAGAAGTGGCTCAGCTGTGTCTATGGACAAGCCACGAGGGTCTCTTCAGTTGCACTAGGAAGTCAATGCCAGCTGTCAATGCTTCTCTGTATTTAGTTTTCCATCTGTCATCTCTTTCTTTATTGATTTGGACACTTAAGGGATATTGCTAATCCTTTTACCATGCACTTGTGCCTTTAGAGTAGCCTCAGCAAATTAAGTTACTTATTCTCTTTTGTATCTTCAAAAAAGAGAAATCTTCACGTCATCTGCTAAGCAAAAGCAGTGGAAAAAAGGAAGCAGCCTCAGAAACAGTGAGGTACCAAAACTAAAACCATGGTATCTATTCCTGATTTTATGAATTTTTAAGATTCTTTAACTTCTTTTCGAAGATGGTGACCATCAGTAACATAGAAGAAGTGTGTTTCCTCAGGTATTCTCTACAGAAGTTTCTGGTCTAAGATTTCCCATGTGATCCTTCCTAAGAAGCAGCTAGCATGTGTGTTCTTCACACTTCTCCACACCCAATTTATTCCTGCAAATTAAACATAACAAAAGGTGCAGGATAAAAATTAATTTAAGTCCTAAAAAACCAAACTCCCCTACCCAAATAAACCCTCAAACTGATTTTGTTGCTCCACTGGACACTGGATTGCCATTGGAATTGTGATCAGTTCCTGAGGTCAGCATGTTCCATCACCTGCCACTCTGCTCTGCCTCCAACTCTCCCAAAGAATTTCATGGAAAATGTGTAAAAGCATTTCCAGCCTTGCCCGTGCAGGTGGGCAAGTCAACACCACCCTCTTCCACAGCTGTCAAGCCCTACATAAGTAAATGAAGCCAGAAGAATTATTTTTGAAGACTAGAGCTCTGAATTGTTCATATTTCTACTGATAATTATCTGGGTTTATTTAGCATCTTATAAAGCAAGGCACAAATGTACAAAATCGCATCTACTAAATCAGGTAATTTTTATATATATTTACACAATTACCATAATATAAAATGTGCTTAGACACTGTCATAGCACAACAGTAGAGGAATTGAGGACAACCTGATAATAAACATAAATACCAGGTCCTATTAATATAATTCTGTTTGTGCTTCACCTGAAGGAACATATTCATATGCAGATACACAAAGCAATCCAGCCCCCGTCCTTTATTTTTTTACACCTCACAGATATCAAACTTTGTTGCTAAGAAGCTGTGGAAGGAGTAAAAGGCAGTAGACGAGAACCCAGAAGAAAATGATGAAGTAGAAAATATCTGGCTGCTCAACCGTCGTATTCGCATGAGTTGGTGCTGGAGTCTCACTTGCTTCCAGATCCTTCTTCTTGCTGAAAACAGGAGAGAATTTGGTAAGAGGCAGGAAAAAGAAGAAAAAACTCTCACTGTTAATATATACTGTAAAGATCAGAGGGCGAACTAAAAGAGCTTTAAGGAACCATTTCAATCTGGTCAGTTGGAGTCCAAGCTAGATTAGGAGGTGCCTAATGGAATTCAGCTGTGTGTTCCCTTAGGAGCCAATGTGCAAGCAATTCATCCTCTGAAAATTCTGGACAAATTTTCAAGTAGTTTAAATATCAGCCATTACATTATAGTCCTTTGATCTAAGGTGATTTCCACTAGTCAGAAAGATGCCCTTTTATATTCAGAACAGTAAACATAGCTCAGGGCGACACATATCACACTTTCACAATTTTATTTATGCACTGTATCTGACTTGATATACTTTCCCCAAATCATCTACTTTAAAAGCTTCTCATGTCAGACACCAGAAAATTAAACAGAAAAAGCCCACAACTTCCAGAGACCAACTAGCAGTTGGGGTTTTGTAGGACAACCCCAAAATTCCAACTTTCCAAAATTCCAGCTGTGGCTCATAAGAGCAAAGCCCGATGGACTCTGCCAGCAGCACTGAGCTCTCACAAAGACAAGAAAAGGTCTTATTTTAAAAGTCACAAGACAGTACACTCATTTTATAATTTTAAAATACTATACGAATCACCCTCTGGTATACTTTTCTTATATCTGCTTTTGGAGAAAACTGTGTTTTGGCCTATTTTAATGAGCCCTTTTTCTGGCTTGAGGCATCCTACTTGCTCAGATATTATACTAGATGTATACCTGACTATTACACAGAACTTGCTCAATATCATCAGGCTGCAAAGAGGCATAACTGTGACAGCTATTCATGTATTTTTTTAACAGAAGTATGAGACAAAGACACTGGATCCCAACAGTATTTTCTGTGTTTTCTGCATTTAAACTGCATTAAACATCATTTTAACTAGAAGTTCTGGGAGGTACTATTCAATATCAACTGAGAGGGAAAACCTAAAGCAATCATTGTTTCTTATAGACACGGACACCCTAATACCAAAGGGATACACACTCTGGGTTCAGGATGTATCACCATAAGTCTAAACTAAACACACATACAAACTATAAAAACTCACGGGTGCTCTAACAGAGGCCAGAACTTCACTGCAGTATTGCCTTTCCCTAGCACTGACCACAATAAATATTGTCCTGTCAGTCTTCCAAACCTGGAAAGAGTCATCACTGCCAGAGGGCCTCATATTTGAAGTCCTCCCAATCTTTTCTTGGCTGAAATCTCCACCATGTGGGGAAAGTGCTCACAGTCTTGCTTCAACAGTTGAATCTTTCCTCTCAAGGGGGAGATGAAGCAATAAAGAAGTTTTCTATAGAATCATTGAATCATTTTGGTTGGAAGAGACTCTCAAGATCATTGAGTCCAACCATAACCTAACTCTAGCACTAAACCATGTCCCTAAGAACCTCGTCTAAATGCCTTTTCAACACCTCCAGGGATGGTGACTCCTATCTTACACTTACGGGAAATATGGACTTGGAGCTATTACACAAGACATCCAGTCAGTGTCTACCATTACAGTTAATTTTCATTTCCCTTTGTAACATTGTTAGAAGTAGCTGGGAGTTACTAATTCCTTGCAAAAGGCTTTGTCTGAATAAGTACGACTCACCTGATGACTGATGGATTTTCACTTATATCTGTCATCTCCTGCTTGTTTACACCACAGATTTCCTTAAACAAACCAGGAATAGATTATATAAGGAAAAAAAAAAATCAGCATTTCACAAATATCATAATTGTGTGGGTATTTTACCCAGAGTATGTCTAACATTTGCTCAAATAAAATGAAAGCGTACTTATAAATTTATTCCCTGCCAGCACATCCACGACTGCAGTCTGGTGTGCACACAGAAGAAGAAAAAACATTGTGAAATAAGATGTTTTTACTTTCAACTCCTATTATTCAGTTGAATAAAGCTCCCCTTATTCATATGTATTTCTAGTAGCTCTGACAGTGTTGCAAAACTAAAGCATCTGTGTGAAACCTCCATTTCATTGAACATTAGTGACAGCATTTCTTTAAAACTTCAAGACAGTCAGAATTTTCTTTTGTGCTGAAAAGAGCCATATTCCTATCCTTGCTCAGCGAGCCCTGATTGCTCACATGTCCATTCCTTCAGACTTAAAAAATAAAAATCCAGAGCTCAGTTGTATAGTGTGCTCTCAAGAAATCAGTATGAATTACATCTGCCATTAAGGATGCAGTTTCACATTACAACTAAAATTCTTTTAGGGTTGGCTGCTGCTATGGAGATAATATACAGCTACTATGAAGGACAGGGAAAGAACTAGTGCAGTTCAAGAGACACCCAGCCTGTTTGCAGGGACACCAACATATAAAGAGAGAATGCACAAACTAAAAGATACTGGAGCAGCACATAAAGGAAGCTTGAAAGAAGCAAAATATTGCAGCTCTACAGTTATGGCAAAGTTAAGCCTGAAAGTTACAACAGATTTAATTGCAGTACTAGGTGCTCCTCTGTGGTTTGTTCAGAGTTCAATAAGGTTCAGTTCCATGTATTTAGGAGAGCTCAGTAAAGCTTTTCAGCTATGCCTGGTTTTGGCACTAGAATTATTAGAAGTCACAGGGCTTTTGTATTATCACGGAGCTTTATTTATACAGGAGAGCCTTTTACAGTATGTGAAGTTTTGGAGTTGAAGAGAAATAGAGAAACAGAGATAAGTAAATTTCCACATACTTACCTCCTCAGAAGGATTAGGAGATCTTTTTCGGAGACAAATGTTGGAATCACTGTCACTGGTTCTGAAGTGTATGTAAAAGCAAAGTGTTAAAATTCATAAAGCTAAGTTTTGGGTTAATGTCAAAGAGAGCCACTAAAATTGCACACGCTAGTTTTAAGCTATGCAAAACCACATGTGTTGTTGCATGTGCTATAATATGGACATGCTGACGGGAAGTAGAACTTTTTTTTTTGTCTCCTTTTGCTTTGCTTCCACATGTGGCCTTTTCTTTTTTTTCATTCAACTGCTTTTACCTCGACCCATGAATATTTCGTCTTATCTTCTGCCCCCATCCTGCTGAAGACAGGGAGTGAGAGAGTGGCTTGGTGGACACATGGTGGCCAGCCAAGGTCAGCCTACCACACTCTGCTTCCCTTGTTCACAAACAGAAAAAAAGGCCAGCAAATACCTACTGGAGTGAAGCAATGTCAGGCTTCCACATAGTGTCACAATGCACATGGATTATTTAATCTACATTACAAAACGCTTTTTCTGTTGGAATAAAACAGTCATAACACTGCCATGTTCAAAATGCACTGGGGTTTCAGTTGGGGTTTGTGTAGCAAAGTTTGTACAGCAACATCAAATCAAGCCCCATTGGCACAGAATCACTCGACATGTTTAAGAGAAACACAGGAAGAAGCCAATGAGTCCAGTGGACAGGCACCCTTCAATAGACCAGGCATTCATGCCAGTTAGGGGTATTTAAGACAAAGTTATGTGACATACCTGGTAAACTCCTGACAATCAGCCATTTCTTCCAGTTTATCTTGTGACACAATAGTTGTGGCAACATCTGAGATCTGCAGGTCTTCTGCTTTGGTAATGTTTTTCTCTTCTTCCTCCTTATTACTATCATTTTGTTGTCTCTTTATGGCTTTTGATAAATCCTCCAGATCTTTTTCTATGGTCTGTTGAAATTAAGAAACATTTTACATTAGACAACAAGACTGATTCCACACCCTTCCAAATATCTTAGTGCTGCAGCCTACTCAGATGCTAATTTGCCTGTAATATGAGACTGAAAGTCTTGCTAAAGAGAAAAAAAAAAAACCAATTAATTTACTGAAAATCATTTTGGATACATTGAGTATCATCAGTTCACCATACATACAATTAGTTGTCAGTTCCTTTTATAGAAAAAGAAGGCAAGACATGACATGGCTCGTCGAAGTAATACGCTAGGACTGTTTTTAATCTATCCCCAATTAGTCTTTGAAGCTAACAGCAAATTGACTTCAGTGCTCTAGTAAATGTCAGGACCAAAACATGCCCAAGCAACTTGTCTAAGCAACAGGTAGAGTAACATTAAATGGATGCTCATTCTTGAAAAACACCATCTAAAATTACTGCACTGGAAAACATCTAAGACAATTCAAAATCAGTGTCTGCAAGAAGACATGCCGTAGCAAATTTCCTAAATCAAACACTCAGAATAATTACCAAAAATCCCCCCTCTTTCAGTGTAGACAAGCCTTCATTTTACCCACATAACTTATCCTACTCAAATTGGTTTAAGTTTTTGCAGGCAAACTTATTTGCATTCATAAAAAATTATCTTTGCCCGTATCCTTTCTACATCAGCAATACTACTTTCTGTTCATTTCATTACAAATTGTTAAAAATACCCTCTGTGATAATCTTTTATGTCTAGGGATTATACAGGAGCCCCAAACTACTTTAAAACACAATCAGAAATTTACATTTGTGCAATATTATTAGCATTAGGGCTTATTCTCTCTTTTAATGCCAGATCGTTTCCGGGATCTGCAATTCCTTTCATTCCAGTAGAGGGCTGTGGCAAACAGTGTTACGGGACAGGAAACAAAATGCATTTTACATATTTTTCCAAAACATTGCAAAATGAAAGCAAATGAAAACCACTGAGGTCAGATCATAATCCCCCAAATATAAACAAAAAAAAAATGCTGGCAATAAAAACATAAGATACCTCAGGATGTTGTGGAATAGTGGAATCTTCATGGTTGGTGGCCTTTTTGTCATCTTTTTCAATTTCTAACTCTTCTCCTTCTAGTAATGGCACTTCTTTTTCATCAGAAGAATTCATGGGACTGTTAATATCCGTTGTTTCCTCCTCATCGTTCTCAGTATCTACTTCTGATGGAGGGACACCCAGCGTATTCCCCAAGTCTGGCTCTGGAGCATCTTCCTTGTCGTTCTGTTCAGGTAAGCCCTTCTCATGCAAAACATCCGTCACTGCTTCAGAAGCAGCTTTGTCATTTCCAGTATCATAATCTTCAATACAAGGCTCAAGGTAAGCGTTCAAAACGGCTGATATGGGAACATTATAATGTGGATAATAAAAGAGATCGTGGGGTATAACAGATACTTTTGAAGAACTGGGTAGCACTTCAGGTGAAGACTCAGCTTCATCACAGCTGTCTGGGTCCTCTGAATTTTTAGGTACATCTGAAAGGGAGTCATCAGATATTTCATGCTGTGTAGGTAGTTCTTGGCTTTTGAGATTAGAATCATTCAGTGAACAATGGTTAGTTTCTATTGTCTCAAAGCCAGGTGATTGCTTTGTGTGTTCATTTTGTGGAATTTTCAGTATTTCTTCATTTAGAAGGTGAAGGACGTACTTATGCGTATCTTCTTGTTTTGAGGTATCTTCTGGTAAAATAATTGAAGTCTGGGGTTTGCTCTCGTCTACTTTATTTATAGATTCATCTGTAAGTATACCTGAAGTCCAGGATAATGGACTCAAGGAAGAAGTATTGGCTGAAAGGCTCTTAGTTTCGTTATCATATTCAGTAGAGGTTTCTTTAGTTAATTCTTCGGAGTAGTCTTCAAAAGAGTCAACAGAATTTTTCTGATCTGTCAGAACAGCTGGAGAAAGGTCATTGTTCTGTTTCAGTGGATCATCAGATATGCCCCCTTCACCTGACATGAATTTATCGCTTAGAACCTCCCAAGAGGAAGTGGATTCAAAACTGGTAGATCCTGTAATTTTCAGTGAGGTAGGCCTCTGAGGCTCCTCTTCAGATCCTTCCTGTGAATCACCAAACACTTGACTCAATTTCCCATTACAGTTTTCAGGAACGGTTTCTGACGGGATTCTCTCAGGGGTGTCGTGTATGTGAACCTTTGGAGGAGCAGGATGACTCCTTTCGTGATTAACAGTGTACATGTTTTCTTCACTTCTACTTAAAATCAAGATTTTGCTTTCCTTTTCTGAAGGTGTATCTTTGATGTGCACATATGTGGACTCAATCGGAAGCTCCTTGTCAGGATCTGTAAAGTCTTCCTGTAAGTGACGATACACTGTTAAAAGACAAATCATACCTCGGGTACCATTTTACTTTTCCCAAACACTACAGAAAGAATAACTACCTAGCCCATCAGCCGATTACCTTGTGAACGGCCAATTAATGACTCACTTATTTCCAAAGTAGGGAAACCAATTTGGCAAGTCAAGTGACTTGAACAAAGCTGCACGTCAAGAAGCCACTTGTACAGCAAGATTAGAATGCAGACAAGCCTACTTCTCAGTTATTAATGTATTCAACTTTCCCTGCTGCACCTGTGGATGCAACTGACTTGGCTTTTTCACACAATCACAAACCCTGGGAATAAAATAAATCTAATAAGTCTAATAAATCCACTGTGAAATACATTAACACACTAGATTATTCCATTCCAATAGACTGTATTTAAAAAAAAAGTAGGCTTCTTTTTGTCCATTAAAATGCCCACAAGTCTTAATGCCAACAAATCTTACTGCTCATATAATCTAATAACAATAATTACACTATTATAATAATTTTAATTCCAGTGACTTTAGTAATGCACACTAATTTTATAAGCTACAAAATACATATCAACTGGAACCTTCAGTCAAGAAATGAAAGGAAATGCCTTTCGTGTAGGAACCATCATTTATGTGCATATACTCTAGCACAAAAACCCAGATACCCAAGGGACACAGTCCCTTGGGGACCCTTTGAAACCAAAAAGACTATGTTGAACTAGGTTTGTCTGGAACTATAGGCAGCCTCCAGAAAAGTTTTTCAGCTTATGCAGATCATTTCTCCTGATCTTGGGAGTTCCCATTTTCCTCAAGTTTCCTGTTTCCTTTAATTCCTCTGCAAGTTTATCCTCTGTTTCTCCAGACATCCTTTGTCAACCCCTGACACTGTCAGTCTCTGCTTGCTCCTCTATTCTTTTATTTTTGATAAAGACTGCATTAAAGTCCTGGTTCTTTAAGCTGCAATTTATTTCATGCTTACAATGAGTGTTTTTGACTGCTGCATTGACAAGATTCAGCCTCTGGTATTTTGTGTCTGATACCTGCCAAATACAGGTTGATTGTGACCCTCAAACTTGAGAAGACAAGTCAAAATGGAATTCTAAGTCCAATGAATCATCATAGATGAAGGGATACATTTCAGCCTTATTTAAGACTAATATAGCAAAGTAGTAGACCCCTATGTAGCCAGTTCTAACGTCTGGAAGTTATAATTCGATGTAAATGTTTAAAAGCACAGTTCTACCTAAAACGTGTTAGTGATTGCCAATGAAAGCCTATTTGACTGGATTTAACAAAAATGTGAAAAATTAAATCTGAGTTTGTGGTTTATTTTAAATAGCTTAGAAAGAAACCTAGAAGATAAATACAGCAATATTTTACTTTATCAACTACACCAAAGCAGATTAAAAAAATGACATGACGTAGCAGTAAACACATACCCCTTCCAGCTCCGGAAAGTGTTCCAGAAATTGTGCCACGTATGTCACAATTGACTGCTCATCGGGTGATTCCACCATGATATCTATAGAGACAGACGCAAGGGGCTTGAGTATACATGGCTTTAAAATGCTCTTGCAGAGGAACAGATCATCAGACATGTATCCTGCCTTTATGATAAGACAAATAACAGCTACAAAAGCTTTTCTTTTCCTGACAGATAAGAGAAATACTTTTCCCTGTTGATGGTACTCAAAAGAGTTCTCAACATCTTATTTTGTCCTGTTTCCAAATACATACCAAATCCTGGTCAGGGTCCCTTTTCATCCACCTTCATATTGTCATTTATGTTATTGTCACTAGACAGTGATCTTGTTGAGTGACTGCTCAGAGGTTTATTTTTAGCAGGATGGCCCAGTCATCTAACAGGTGACCCATGAAAGTACAAATGATCAATCTCTGCTTTCGATCAGAAAATCAAGGCCTAACACTTCTCTAGAAGAGTTGGGTAAAAAACACTGCAAGAAGCAGCTCCATTTATATATATATATGTTTATGTTTACATATATTAAGACATATATGTGTGTATATATGCATTGTAAAAGAAAAACTGGGAGATGCAAATACATTCAAATGGGTATCTACCCATTTTCCTGGCAGACTCGCATACGTCATGCTGAAGTGACATTTAGTCTCTGCAGACTGTAGGCATTACGAAATGGAGATCTTGCATTGAGACACCTCTCAGCACAACAGGGTGGTGATTAATGCCAGCTAGTAATGCAGATGTCACATAGCATCTAAACATTAACCAGGAGCAGCGGTAAGATCTCTGCGCCAAGGAGCTTACAAGTACGACTGGAAGCATACGGCTACAAACCAGTGAGCAATGCATTTCTATTTTTCTTATCCATCAGCCCAACACACCGATCACATCAACAGCCTAATCACTGGGAGATTTTTGATAGGTATCATAATGTGATATTCATGAATTCATTATAGCTTGAATGTTACCCAACAAAGTTCATGTAGGCGTCTTACCTTCTGGTTCTAGGAGCCGAGGAACACCCAGCTTATTTTGTGCTATGCTGAAAGCATCCTCCAGGTTTTCTCGAGACGATTTCTCCAGTGCTTGCTTCATATCTATCAAAGTAGAGTCTATTGCTTTTATGATAGCTAAGAAAGCGAGGCCACTCCTCCAACTGCTGGCAAAGTCCTGAACTGCAACACCGTACCTGAACAGAATTACATACAGTTTACATGAGTGGTTGTGTTACAAAATCCAAAGTAAAGGCATCATTATTTTCAAAGACTCTTGAAAGTTAAAAGTAAGGTTGCTGTTTTGCACAAGTCACATTTGCGATCTTCCTGGATTTCAAAATGCACAAAATACATCATAAAGCAGAATTCACAAACTAGACTGCTGTGGCTAACAGCTAACATCAACCTGCTTGTAGGAAGTAGTTAGTGAAAACAAAGCCCTCAAGAACTCAGCGACCACATTTAACGCTGACAAAACCAAATGTCTCTGAGATTCCTGTTTCTGTTGCTCTCCAGCATTTTAATGCCATAGCTTGGGAAGACTGCCAACACTTACGTATTTAAAAATATAAGCATAAACGATTCACAGCCTGTGTACTTGGCCTTCTATAGCAGAAAATTGTGTTTCGCCAAATGCAAATGGTGTCAGTACACGTATAAAGCACAAGAAGTGTGTTAGATGCCTAAAGTTTTGGAGGAAAAAACAGCCATCAAACTTGCAATGAAATACAGACTCATAATAGAAAATTCTGCACAGGTCATGGGATAACAGGATTATAAAGATATTATGTTTTTAATAGTGCAGTTGCAAGAACAGTTTTCTCCTATTAGATGTTTTCAATTTGTACTCTTTGACTCCAGCTTCACTGGAGACAACGACAGGATGATGTGGCCCACAGGACCAAGTATTTAAGATGTAAATTGGTATCTTCAACACTAACGTTTGTGTTCACAGGCAGATTTGGACATATAAATCCATCAATAGACAAAAATGCCAAACATTCAGCTCTCCAACTTCTGTAAGTATGTTTGACCCATGCCCTCTTTAAAACCCCCTGACAGTCGTCACTTCAGATAATGTATGTAAAATACACTCCAAGCATTTACATGTGCACTAGACATGGTACACTCAAGTTTTTTAACCCGACAGTAACTCTGCCAGGCTAAAGCATTACTAGACAAAATGCTTTGGTGAAAGACCTGCTTTTTTATTAAAGAGGAGAGGTGTGGAGCAACAGAAATGGACCTAAATGTTACACATTCATGAAAAGTGACTTAAGATTCACCTCCTTCCCCTCTTTAAATCTGAGGAAGAGGGACTCTGACAGGGGCTCTGTCCTTCAAGGCACTCTGCAGCGCACAGAGAAGATCCTACATGGCTTCTGCTTAATTTAAAAGGCTGTTGCTAAAGCCTTTCAACACATTTATTTTTTCAGTTCACCTGTTGCTTACACCTACCCTTTAATTAGCATAATATATCAAACAGACTGCACAAAAGCCAGGGGGTAAGGGGAGGAGGGAATGACCCTGTTTTCAACAGTGCCAAGCAGATTAGTGCAAGTTAACATTTAACACTCAAATCATGAAGCCAGCGATGCAGGCTGGCTTCAAGGTCAGACGGCTGCTGTAGACACAGGGCCATAGTGACAAAACCCCTGCAGAGACCTTGTGCCTGCAAACTTCAAAAGCAGAAGCAGCCACAGCACATGATCATACACAAGCGGGGTGGGAGAGTGAAGAGATTCAGCTTCAAAAGCGCAGGTGGCAAAACATGGTTTTCCACGAGGGTTTGTTAGCTTACTTTCTGGTTTTCCTCTGAACCCAGACTAAAAGGGCTCGGATGGCTTTCCGCTGGTCCTTCACAGTAATCGACATGTTCCTCTCCACGCTGGGCGTGCTGGGGTGGGACGTGTCTGACTCGGGACCGCTGGGACCAGAGGACAGGCTGGAGGAGGAGGAGTTCCTGTTGAGGTTGCCTGTCAGCTCCTTAATCTGTAATAAAAGGTGGAACACGCAGTGTTCCGTTTAACATGCAGAACTCAGCGCTTGTTTTCTCGCAAACTTTAAAGATAACTGTGCTGTAAGTGAATTTTTAATTTTAGTCCTGTTCATTATAACTCCCGACTTGTATTGCATGGGTGTGACAGGCAGCAGTAGCCCAGTGGCAACCCCAGGAGAGAGGCAGGGCACAGTGTCAGTTCAGGCTGAGCTGAGCAAATTAATGTTAAACAAAAAGCAAAGATACATGTCCTTGAAAGACAAGTCAGTTTAACTGAAATTGTTCTTTCTCTTCACAGCACTTGCTTGAGTTTAAATATTTTTAGTCAATAAATGGTGACCTGCAGCAGCACTCCCATCCTGGTCAGCATTGCTATTTGAGTCCAGATTATCCACCCTGCTGCTCTTTGGTCCTTCATTCCCACTGCAGCCGGGCTGACAGGGTCTGGTCACAGCATCTCTGCCTGCGAGTCCGGCTGGTGCTGTGCACCACTGTTCAGTGATTAGCTCAGCCAGGGACAGCAACCCCAGCGCAACTGTGAGATTATTTTTTAAACCTATAGCCATTTTCGAAATGAGCTCAAGGGAATGAAAGAGCCTCCCAGTCTTAGGAGAGTTGCAGAACCCTCCTTCCATCTCTCTCTGTTCATTAGAATTTGGTATTGTCTAGACGTGCATTTTCAAAACACGTGTAGATTAGGGAGCAGTTTTAAACTAAGCCTGGACTAAATCAATTTTCAGGTTCAAATCAGTTTTATCAGTTGCAGGCCCCTCAAGATCTTTCATTTGGCCCTCTACATCAGTTGTGAATTTTTGCCATGTTGAGTAAGTCTCTGGAGATCAGTGATTCTACATGGAATTTCCCACCACATTGGATCAAATCCAGAAAAGGCGATTGAAAATAAACTGTGACCTGGAACCAAACCCAAGATGTTGATTCACATCCAAGGAATCTGGAGTAGGACCCTGAGAAGGCACAGGAGAGAAGGGAAAGTAGTAATCTGAAGCTCTAATTTTGGTCCAAGTCAAACGAGGGCTTAAATTGTCTTCTATTTATGCCAAAATAGGTCCAATGAAGTAAAACGAAAGCAGCTGCATAGCTGCATGTATAAAATTAGCGTACATTAGGAGGGAAAAGATCAGGTTTAGCATGTTTAATTATGCTTTTTAGGTTTAAAAATCAGTGTTCAGCTGGAATAGATTAATACCACGAAGATTGTTCACTTATGATTAAAGTATTCAAGTTTTATTACCTGAAAAAACAAGATTATATTCCATATTAGTCCAAGGACCAGAGAGGAATTCCCATCTGCTATTTCTGCTGCATCAATGCTAACAAGCTTTACCTGTAGAAGAGATCATAAATTCAGAGCTGAACTCAAAGAAGCAAGGTAAATGCAAACAATGCACTGAGACTAGGAGATATGTCCAGAACACTTCTGCTACTGACTGGCCAGCCAAAAAGCAAGACTGAAATCTTTTGTTAATGATAATTTGCCCTGATCACAACCACTCTGCTCATGGAACTCATCTCAAGCCCCCAGCACAGTCTGCAGAACAGAAGTGAGCCCAGTTCTACATCTTGAAAACCACAAAAATATTTCCTCCATACAAAAATAAAACAAGATAATGCTCCCTCCACTGGATCATATTCTCAGAAAGTAGAGTCAATTCTCATACAAAAAATTAAAACCCTAATAAGATCTGCTTACTTCTGTTTTGCTATGCATCTCTTTTCTCCTTGCTTATCTCACCTCACACAGCTTGCCACAGAGTTCTGATTAAATCAGTTAGCAAAGGATAGGGTTGCCTAACCCAAGCAAACTCTAGACTTTCCCACACTGAGGTTTCTTCCACCTGATAACATCAGGATGTTATTCTCCTAGACAACACAGACTTGGTTTTGGCAAAGGTCATGGAGGAGGGAGGAAGCAAGGAAGCTGCCAGCACTGCACATGGCACTCAGAGCGATTTAAAGCCCAGTATACAGCCCATTTATCACTGAGAAATCCTGTACATGATGAATTATTTAGCAGTGCTCTACCCTGCTGCCCCACTTCCACGGAAGCGTTTGCTGATGGGTTCCACCCACTGTGGCTTAATATCTAACCCTGAAGCTCTTGGCAGCCAAGGCATTTTGCCAACACTTTCATCACCACCCTTCACTAACCGGTTTGGTTAAACTGAAAAAAGGAAAGCAAAGTAACTTTTTATCTAGTGGTTCGCACAACAGTTTTCAATCTTAGCGAGAAGACACCTCTAGCAGTCATATTTCAAGGCTCAGATTTCTTGCTAGCTCCAAGGTATTTGGCATGGGAAAACCGTTAAGACGTAGTACATTTTAATAGCAGTTTCTCCAAAACGGGGAGCAAGTAGCATTTATCATTAGACTGCTCTTGGTGTCAGCTCTGTCCTGTTAGTGCTGCTTATGTTTGTCACCCAGCACACAGGAGATAACCAACTAGAACACACTGGCTGCTTATTCTTAAGGAAACAACAAATCCATAGAAAAGCAGGTGTCGTAGCACTACTAATAGAAAGGCCACCTGTGTCCAAGGCTCCTCCTGCCTGGCCTTGCTCACTGAGGTTCTAGGTTGACCCCTAGTGAGCTCCTGGCAACCAGATATGCTTCAGCTACAGCCCTGCAATACGCTGATATCAACAGAGAGAAAAAACTTCACCTGCCAGTAGGTCTTAGCTGGATTTGGGCAGAAACCACCAACTGGGAAACTGTTAAGAAGCCTGACAACTCACAAAGTATTTTGTAGCCGTTCTAAAGCAGGACATGTAGACATACACATCTAGGGCCAGAGCAGCCCTACTGGTGGAGTTGATAAAGGAGACTGGGAACACCTGGAAGTTATTGGACAACTTGACCTTTCACATCCCTGTTCTGGGGAAAAAGACAAAGGAGGTTAAACCTCCCACATCTATCAGGTTGTAAGAGGTCTGCTAAGGCCTCACATCATGCTCATTCCTACACCGGGGTTGCAGGGACTCTCCTGCACGGCTCACACTGATGCTGGATCTCTGAAGCCAGAGGGAAATTCATTGCAGGGAAGCAGCAAAGTGGAATCAGTTGCTGTGGTGCCATTCCATGCCAGGCAGGGTTTTGCCCCTGTGCACACACTGGATCCCTCCTCACCCATGAAGTTTAAACCCTATAGACTACTTGCGCCCTGGAGTCAACAGGATCATCAACTACATTTTCTTCCCAGACAGTATAGTGGAGAAGTTGCAAAACTTTATTTCAGATACTAGATAAAAAGATCTTTCAGTACTGCAAGAATGCTGCAGTCTTTTGTGGGACATGGTCCAATACTAGTTTTCTCTTTGCATTTATGTCATGTTCCCAGGTTTAATTTTCTCTTGCCTTTGACTCCTGATTAGCTGCTGCAGTAGTTTACCGGATAAATACATGATTTGTGATACTGAAAGTATTTCTGACAAAAGAAAGTCACCTACCTTCAGCGTAACTGAAGTAATGCCACTGAGACACAGTTCATAAAGATTACTTGCATTTCGTTTTTATTTTCTTTTAATATTGGGTTCCTGATCCTTTAATCCTGTTGAACTTTTACATTATAAAATGAACAAATAATCCTTGTTTCAGACTCCGTAGGTGTTCTTGTTGTGCTTTTCAGCCTTGCTGCTAAGTCACAGAGCCTTTAAGCAGTGCATTGCTCTTACGTACATGTAGCGCATCAGACTAAACACAATTACAACAATTACAATTTGCAATATACATCAAGAGAAGGTATTCAGACCAGCCTTTGAAAATACTCACATTACTGTCCTCCAAGAACTTAAGTGCTTTGGCTATGTTGTTCAAACGAAAAATGCGATGAGTTGAAGATTTGTATTCGTGCATCTAGACAAAATAAGAGACACGCTGTTTTCAAAAATGGTCCAATTATTCACCACTTCATACAAAGCTTAAAAACCCTACAGATATAGAGGCAAAATAAAGCTAAGGAAATCTTGCCATCTTTTCTGATTAGTACAGTGTTCCAACTACATGATCTGCCCTTGCTGTAGCAAAACAGGGTTCACAACGAGCTTTCCTGCTCTCCAGATGTTATCACTCTCTTAGACCTGCCACGTTGATTATTTGTGTAATCACTCCCCAACCACATTCAGTCACAGGATCAAATTTACCTGAAAATTTGTAATAACAGATTTTTCTTCCCTTGAATTAAATTAAATAGTCCTAATTAGGAAGCACGAGCAGTTTTCATAGCAGGCACAGGCAGGTGGGAGGCAGAGGCTTTCATTTGGGCAGAAATGAAACAGATCTGTTGCATGCCTGTCTCCCCGCAATGGCCACTTTGGCACACTATTTTTATCACATGGGAGCAGGAACCTTAACTGCCAGCACAAGAAGTTTGGCCAGTTGACCTTTCCTCCTTCCTCACCCTTCTGCCTCATCTGCCAGGGCACACCTGGGGTTTGCCACAATGGGTTTTCCCCTTTCCAGACTGGCTCTCATTGCAGTCTGTGGGAATGCACACAGAGACACTGCTGCTCCTGCTACAGCTCCCCAAAACTGCAAGAATGTCAGAAATTAGGCGGTTCTGAGTGTGTAAGACCACCGTGGCCATTCATGCTGCAGTATGGAGATGGTTCTGTCACTGCAGAGCATCACCAGGCGACTGCAAGTGGTGGTGGAACGGCTGCAGAACAGGTCTCTTATCCAAGTGTGACACCCACACAGAAGAGCGTCCTTGCTGACAAGATTGATGTAGAAAGAAAACATTAAATCAACTGTAATTTCTCATTTATATTTGCACTGGGTGTTTCCATTTCTGGTATGTGGAAATTTATACAGCTTTTACAAACAAAAGAAGGGAGAAATAGAGTCTGGTAAGTGAAACTTTGCCCTTCTGATTTAGGCCATATCGGTAAGACTAATGAAACCTAAACCAGGATACCAGACCTAAACTCACAACTACAGCCACCATCAGCAGACCTATTAATTGTCATAATGATCTTAGAGATGCAGAAACATTATTTATGGATTAAAAAATAATACTGCAAATATATCTTTTATTGGTAATGTGACTTGGGTGATCTCCAAACAGAATATGTGAGCATTAATGTATTGAAATGTTAAAAAACCTGAGGGGTAAGAACATTTACACTGACCACACACCATTTACAGCTCATTGTTATGTACTTCCTTGAAATTTAAGTTACAACTCAGGACACCAGCCTGTAACATCAGGAAATCACAACAAAGTTGCTGTCATGCTTACTACTACACCCAAGACACAGGACCAAATTCACCATACTCTTCGGATGTCCATACATTGTTGCTCGTAACATACAGAGCTGCACACCTATGGAGGTTTCTCCCTCTTGTATACATACCAGCTTTTGTCCTGACAAGACTTCCAGCAGGGCCATCAAGATTTTGCCATCTTGTATATCAACAAACAAGTCCTTCACTTTCAGAGGAGGCTTGCACTGCGAAGAAAAGAAACCAGGTACCTTCTAAAGCAGTACTGCTTGGTACATCACCATGATTTCAGAGAGTAAGAAGGAGAATTTTACAAGACAGATACTAGAAATAATTCTAAGCCTGCAGGAAGAAAGGGCAGACTGTTCTTCACATTGATGGCAATTCTGTCCTAGGCGTGTCTGAGCTGAAACTGAGATATAGCACTCATGTAATTGAGATCAGACAATGACTTATTCCAGATTTCCCATACCAGAATCTCACCCTAACGACTGCCTAGGAAGTGACCACCCAAGGCTTCCGTACTGATCCCTCAGTCTAAGACAAGTCCAGCAGAAGCAAATCTCACTTTTTGCTGAAATAAGCCTGCGACCCAGCCAGCCACAATGTCCTGTCTCTCTGTAAAGTTTCTGGTGGTGCCATTCTGTTGGCCAGTATTTTCTAAGTACTTTAAATAGCAGATTCTTGTATTGTGTCTCTCTCTTCTCAGCAAACTCCTCCAAACTCCTCCTTGCTTCACCGAGGTGTCTGACGATGTGTGTGATACGAGGCACACGGCCAAGTCGGCTCAGCCCTTAGGGGCAGTCTCAGCTGCTGCAATTACGCTCTGTTCAGTTGTCACTCACGTGTCCCTGAAGAGCCAAATCTTTTCATCTTTGGTTGTGCAATGCACTACTGCTTGGTTAAGCACTGCTTCTGGTAAACTGGGACCGTATATTTTCTGTACTAGTCTTCAGTCAAGAGTACTAAACAATGCTCCACATTGAAAGAAAGCAAAGTACTGTTCATTTCAAAATTAAATTACCTATCTGAAAGCCTCAAACCCAAACCTGTTTTATTCTTTCAGTATGTAAGACAAGAACAACCAGAACTCAGAAGATGTGGACTGCTCCCTGTTACCCTGTGACCAGCAAAGCCAGCTCCTCTCAAAAGATGACCCAAATGGGATGGTCTGCTCCAAAAGGGGACACAACACACCATAACATGCATGAAGAAGAAGACTTCGCTGCTGCCATAAAAGAAAGAAGCTACTCTGCAAGAAGCGCTGCTTTTTTGAAGATAAAAGCAGAAGCCACCTTCCTCAGTGGGTGTTCTCAGGGAATTAGAGAATGTCCACCTGTAATTAGAGAGAGCTTTAGCGAAGCTCTCACTATTTACATGTATATGTTTATTATGCCCCTTCCAGGAAAAACATAAATACAGCAGCAGGCTTTTGACCTCTCTTCAGAAAAGCAATTTTTTTTGGTTGAATCAGAGAGGAAAAAAATTTGTACACACTCCAGAGAAAACAGTTCTACCTGCCCACAGTTTCTAAGACTTCATATACTTGGCACAACAGAATTAACAGCACCCTACAGCCTTTTGCATGATCTAATTCCTTCTGTAAATCAAAGACCTTCTCCACAGTCATATTTTTGACAATCATTTTACCAAAACTGCAGTTAGGTTAAAGCCCTAGAGTCTGATTCACAAAGGAATTGCCTAACACTTTGTTCTGAGGGACCTCTGGGTGCAATTGCTAGTCAAAACACTTCCAACTAGCCTTACGCTGCTCTTCCAGTGAGATTTAAGAAGGTCCCTTTATTCCTTCAGCAACACTCACTGCAGAGCAGTGGACTTAAGCAACTATCTATGTCATGCCTTTCTTCTAAAACCCCTTTACTATGTCTGACATTCAATCACTTCCCAAGAACGACACGAGCTGGACCGAGTCATCTTGTAGCTCAAACTTAGTCAGTCCCAGACTGTACTTTATACAATTTAGCCACAGATACTAAAAGCACTGTGAAGCTCAAACTCCAGTCCAAGTTAGGACTTTATCTAGATGAGGAATCTGGTCTCATTCCTTGATCCTTCACTAAGCATTGCTGCTGTCTTAGTAATACTAAGAATTTTCTTTGTCTTTTCATCCTCAACAGCAGGAAAATCGTCTGGATGGCAGACTACTCAGGAGAGTTAGTACTTGTCTACTATCAATAATAACAGTAAATTAGGTTTAATAGACATATTATGGTGAGATTAAGGAACAATTACATCTTAAAAATATGAAGTGATGTCCGAAAACTAGTTCTGTAATATAAGTAGATATGCAAAGATCCCATCATATATCCCCAACTCAACATGACTAACACAGAAGTAATGTTGCCCATCTGCAGATCTGGGATGAAGCTAGGCCCTGAAGAACATCTGTCTTTGGCCACGATGCCTTAGATGTTCAAACTTCAGTCCAGGGAAGAACACAAACATTGTCACCTCAGAGCAGCCTAAGCCACATTGATTTTATGTGGGTGTGTTCTGTGGGAAAATTCTAGCCTCGTGATAACAGTCACTAGTACTGAAGACTTAAATGCACCTGAGACGAACAAAAGCCAGCCAAGTATTTGTTGCACCTGAAAAGCAATTTTCATTTATCCAGACACATGCTTTCAGCCTCCCCTCATTCTCCTCCAAGCCTCCCCATATACACAGAAGTCAACTTTGCTTCCAAATTCTGACTATTTGAAAGGGAATTGACTGCATTCTGTCTGCTGTTGTGTCCTTGTATCTCAATATCAAGACTGTCAGTCTTACCTTTCCCAAATGTAGGTTTATCCATCTGGTAAAGGTCCTCTTCTGTACATTTTCCCGTTCCACTAGAAATATCAAAAACAAAAAAACAGCACTTAAGTTTCCAGAAGAGGAGAGGTTGGTAGGAGATTTCAAAAAGTGCTATGCAAAAAAGCTGGAATTCATGAGAGGCCTGTAAATAAAATAAATCTGTTCCCAATCAGGAGATATAAGGTTGAGCTGTGGTGTTTCATTCAGTTTCTTTGCCCAGACATGAGCTATACGCCTGTAGATGTGTTCTAAAGAACGCAGGAAAAAGTCTGTCTCAGTTCTGCAATCTTCAGTGTAGCTTTTGAGAGGTGGATATTTACATGTTGTGCACAGCTCTCCAGTGATGTCTGAGCAGCCAGCTTGACCCTTCTATGTCAATTTATAGGATTATTGCTCTGACACCCTCATGCAAATTGGGCTGGCGTGGATTCCAATGTACTTACTTGCATGCACAAGGAACAGAAGGACCGCATTAGCCAGCACAACAATTCTGTCTTCATTCTTATGAATGGAAAAGCCTCATCAAATCTCATCTTCCCAATCTCTTAACTAGTGCACTTAAAAGGAAAATTCCAAGTCCCTACACTGACGAATGATTTTATTTGTATTGCAATAAGATGAAGAGTGCTTGATCCTTGCCAGAAGTGCTGTATGCTGGGTGCTGTACAAACAGTTCTTGGGCCGGCTGAGGAGTTTTTAATCACATCGGCCATTTCCAGAATCCATTTCCACAGTGAACTACACCAAAACTGTAAGAGGGGAATCATATTACTGACCAGCTTTCATTTACTTTCTAATACAAAAAAGCAAACCATATATTTAATATAAATGAAGTAGACTGACAAAATAATATTTCATTTTAGAGACAATTATTCTCAAGCGGTTCTCAAATTTCACTTGAATTAAGGAAATCTGGCAATTTATGAACAAAAAAACATTAAAACTCGTTATATGCTGTATTTCAATTTACTCATAGAGCATATCAAATATATTTTAAAACTACTTTGTCTTTCTTCAGACCTACAAAAATAGCTAACCTATCTACAGGGAAATCACATTCTGTAAAAGTCTGGTTTGTTTTTATTGGTCAGACTAATTATAAGTTAAGTAGTAGCTTCCGTAAATCAAATTTTAATATTGTTCTTTTTGATCATTTTAACTGAAGGGTCAGCAGCCTCTAATCATATGTATAATTGTTTTCCTTATTTTGATGTATTGGAGTAGAGCTTTCTGCATGAACTACATCTGTCACTGACGGCCATTCAGGCCTTGTAGGTCCCCTTATTCCTGTAAAACCTGATTTTATGTAAGATTGGTTAAAAAAAGTCATTACCCCTTAAGTGCTTTAGAAAACATGGAAAATGCCAAACTAATTATTGCTGTTGGCTTTTCTTTTAAAATATCTTAGAAGAATGTGGACAGATTTGAAACAGCTCTCTACAAATGCAACTGCAAATTATATTAGGGTTCCAGAGCATCTGTAAAAAACCCGCAGCATTTACCACCTACAAATTTCGAAGTACAATAAAGGAAGAGCTGTGTCACATCCTTCTTGGGCTTCCTTTCCTTCAGCACCTCGACCCCAGCGCTGGCCTTCCCTGCGCTCACACATCCACCTCTGCGCAGCACAAGTGCCGTGTGTCACCCAGGGCGTAACTTCCACCACCGACCCATTCAAACTAAATTTGAGGGTGGGTGGAGGTTAATGTTAAGCCAGATCTGCTCCCAGATACACTTTGTTTTGTTTAAATACATGTTTTGGTGCAGAGAGGAAGGCAGGACGGGTGCGGGAGCCAGGGGCAGGACACGGGGCCACCTCTTCCTTGTGCTTGTCTGAAGCGCTCAGGAATGCTCAGATGGGCAGTGACAGGTTTCGGGAAGCACAGCAGACCTTATCGAGCAGGCTGGCTATACAGGCTTCCAGTGTGCACCAAAATCAAAGAGGAAACACAGAAGGATATACGGAATCAAAATTAATGTTTTCTGATTTCATCAGAGGCTTGGTTTCTTGGTTTCGGGTCGTATTTTTCACCAGTCACTTTGGCAACCTTCATTTTCAGGGTAAATAAGGACGCAAAAGAGAGCTGTGTTTATTTACCAATCATCCATAAAGCTGAGCACGCAGCGGCTCCTGATTTTGCTGCAGAAATTGTGCCATCGATGCAAACCGGAGTTGCACATATGCCTGAAAGGATGGGCAAGCCAAGCTGGTATTACTGCTTTAGGAAGTCCACACACCAAAAATAAAAACCAGGCATATTCAGGAAAGCACTTGCATATATACACAGGTTTCTGACACTAATCAGTGAACAGTCCTACAGCAAACAGCCACTTTCCAGTACGAACGATAACCCCAGAATGGTCACTATTGATTCTGTAAGAGTCTAAAGCAATAGTAACAGGACAGGGAAGAGGAAAGGGCAGGAAATGTGCAATAAAATCCCTAAGGCAGACAAACTCCTAATGCAGTCCATATGTTCGACAGTAGAGTTAATGGGAAAAGTTCAGCACAGGTATTTACTGATATGTGCCTTTAACTGTTATTCTCCAGCTTTGTGGACCTCCCAGTTTCGGGACAGCCCCTCTCCTCTACAACCTTTTCATTTGAGACAATTCTAGAGACTCTATAAACTTTATACAGCTTCTATAAACTAAATGGAATCTTTTTTTCTCCTTTGCACCTACTATTGTATGAAAGCAAAGAAAATCACTCAAGTCTGAAGTTCCTATGCTTATGTATATAGTTTACTGAAACTGCACTGGGTTTACTGGGCAGCTAGAGAGCAATAACACCATTATAAAATAATAATTACACACACCATATGGCAGGCCTGCACACAAATCCTATGCTGGAAAAGAAGGATGCCTGCTGTGAGGGTTGGATTCAAAGATGTAATGCTGGAAGTTAGTAAAAAGTTAGGAATTCCCATTTTGGTTCAGCTCAGCTCAGACCTTGACATAAGAGAAAAAATACAAAAAGAAATGTTGACCATCACACAGAAGCTGGGCCTTCCATACTCTTCCAATAAGCTCAAGTGCAACAAGCTTCCACAGTAAGGTCTAAGATGTTGCAAAGGCACAGTATTTACTGCTAATGCCATTTCTTCCTCCTTCAAACCTCCTCAAAGGTCACTACTGTTGCAATACCTACAAGAAGCCAATCCCATAACAGCCTCTATGTGCAACAGCAAATTTGAGATAGCAAATATTGATTTGCTTTTAAATACTATTTATTCTGTTGTTGTAAAACCGGTTATGAATAATCCTCTGGGGCACACTACCATGGGGCTGGGCATACAGGGGAACTATGAAACGTGGAAGCTGATGTGAGTGGAACACTTGTCAGTGTGTAATTACACAGCTTCAGAAAACTGCTTGATTTCCATGTATGGATATTACTCACAAAGCAAAGCAGAAAGTCACTTAAATTTGTTTCTACAGCTATTAGCATTTCATCCAGGATAATATCATCATCAGATGATGTTAAAACCTTCATAACAGGCCAAGCTGGCTTTTAAATCCACTTGCAACTTACCTTCAAGGCATCTTGTTAAGTACTAGTATTGTAACATGCACAAAAGGCAGCTTCCTCATTTCTACCACAGGTTATTACCTCTATAGATACAAGATAGACCTGTTATTAACGCTAAGCAAGTTTCCAAGACACAAATGGGGTGTTGGGCATCTAACTGTGAAAGAGGATGCCCTGAGTGCCCTTGGCTCCAGAGGCAATAACTTGCCAGGAGAACCATCCCATAACCACCTCATCAGTAACCAATGGCCACCACAGAACCAGCTCATACCCTTTATGGCTCTGGTGGTATCAGAGCATCTGCCAAAGCCTTAGATCTGAAGAAAATGGCACTCGTTATTAAATGATAAAAATATATGGGCAAATGTATGAAATTCAAATACTACAGCCTAACTCCACAATGAAACATGTGGTTCAGCCACCCTAAGTCTTGGGAAATGCAAATTCCTGCCCTTCTGCCTTCCTCACCCCAAAACCCCAGCTCACACAGCCAAGCAATCAATTGGTCTCTAATGAACACACATTGAACAATCTACCCTTGAAAAACCCAAACTCCAGGCCACTAAATAAAAGGAGAACTGGATTTTAAACTGGGGTTCGTGGTGTTCCTGCACTGCGATTCAGCCTAGGTGTTTCTAATTACCAGTCATCATACTACCAAGTTTGAATACTGTTTTCTCTGCAAAATTAACGTTTATGAAGGAAGCCAGACTGACACCTTAGAAAATCAATTTTACCTAAAATTGCTCCTTTGCAATGTTCCAAGCTTGTGCTACTGTGTCTCAAACACCAAAGAGTGAGTTTCCAGACATGAAAGCCTATGTTGTTTTTACAGATCACGACAAGGCTGCCAGCAATACCTTTAGCTAAAGAGAACTTTGTAGATTTTTGTTTTCATTAGGTGTTTGTACCTTTGCATAGACCCAGACTGATGGCACTAAGTAGCCAGGTTGAATTTTGGCGTGAAACCAGCAAAAAGAGGTTGATATCTGACTTTAAGATTTGCCTCGATAAGCTTCTGTACACAATGCAGCTGGGACACATGAATTCTAGCACGTTGTTCTACCTTTTTTTTTTTTTTCCGCCTATATATATACAAGTAATAGCATGTGCCACGTGGGCAAATAAAGGCCATGCCATTAGTTACAATAAGCGGTCAGACCTTAGATACAGGATGCGGATGTTGGGCACAGGATATCAGCAGCTGTACGGAAGCACAAAGCACAGATCCTTGCCCAGGAGACCTGGTGCTGTTCAAACACGACAAGGGAGACAAAGCTCAGGTGCAAAGACAAAAGACAGGGCACATGCAAGCAACACATCTGACCTGGGAAGCTCACAGAGGTGAGCTGTGACAAAAAAAAAGGGGGGTAAGAAAAGGAGACCGGGCAGGGGACAGCTAGTGACAGCACAATAAATGGAGAGTTTAAGATGAAATGTGTAAAGCAGGGCAGGGAAAAGTGCAACTGAATTTTCTACTTTTGTTTCATCTCAACACAGAGTTACGTTAAACACATTGAACTATGAACCCTGACAGGTTTAATCTCTACTCTATATGTTTACAAGAGGCCGAAAAAATAGCTCACGACATAAAACAACATGTAGATAAACACCTTCCTCTCAAGTCTGTATGGTTCAGTCAAGCTGCACTGCTCAGTGAGTACTGAGTACTTACAAGAAAATCTCCATATCTGTAGGAGTGTGAATTTTAATGGCATAATCAAAGTATAAGGAATAATTTGATCCAAATTGCCTACAAAATTTGTTTTATAAGCTTCTGAATTCCTGGGAACTGTATATATTCCTTGTGCTCAAGAAACCCCCAAACAGCTTAGAAGATTAATATAAATTTTCTTTTTGATCTATACAGGGATTGAAGGCTTTGTTGTGTACCAAATGCCAATTTGATGTAATTTGGAGCACATGAAATATTAAATCTGGTTTTCTAAAGGAAACATTAACTACACTATATAACATGAGACTGCTCTCAAGTTACCTCCTACGAAACAGGGCCTCTAAGTCTTCCAGATGAAGTTGTTAAGTTAATTGTTTGTTGAAACTGACCCATTTATTAGGGTCCTTATTAAATTTCTATGGCAGGTGTTGAAAGCTTGAGGCTTTTTCATTCCATCAAAGTTGCAGAGTCTGAGTCCTAGTGGTTCAAAATTCTTTAAAACTCAGATTCATGCTGCAGAACACAAACAGCACAAGATCGTGGGCATTACATTTCCCTTAGCTGCAGCTAAACAGGTTTCTTTTGAGTTCTATGTCTGGTTATAACAAAATATTTACTGCTGCAATTGGTGTATTAGGATTACATGTGCCAGACGAATATTGCAGGATGAATATGAGATTTCTAAAAAACTTAGTGCTTCATCCTCATAATGTCTGAGACAGATGTTCCTCTTACTAAAGCATTAGAAAGATGAATTTACTTGTAAATTCTACTGGGCTCTGGAAGAGAAATCCTACATAAAATATTAATATTAGAGCTGATGAAAATAGCTTCCAATGAGAGGGATTTATTTTTCCCCCTTGGAAAGTAATTTGGTATTGGCAGATGGTATAGATTCCCCTCCCTGTACCCTTCAATCACTAGAAAGCATCTTTGTTGTCATGACTTTTTATACACACAGAAAATGATATTGAACAGATTAACAAAATTTCTCATTTACATACCAGGAATATTCTTAAGAAACAGAATTTGACAATTTTAAAAAAGAGAAATACAATTCTGTTCTGAACACTTTGAATGAAACAAACATCATTGTTTACTGGGAAGGTTACTGGACCCGACTAAGTAGTAATTAGGTTAAATTCAATGGATTTGGAATTGATCTTAACAAGTGATTTAAGCGCTAACCCAGCAAGGGGTTTTCAGACTCTGCACACCACCTCTTGTGGTATATTACATGCCATACAAGGAGCATAAAACCTCCTTCTGTACATGAAAATGAACAGGATTTGCTATTACCGGCAATGGCCATTAGGAGCAATGCACACCGATAATATCGCAGTTCAGGAGTTGCTCCTAGCCCAGGATTCACCATATTCCCGTGCTGTTTGCTGCACTAGTACAGATTTCTATGAACGGTTCACCTCCTGGGACTGCTGATGTTTCTTGGGGGTATTTAGGTCCCCAGCTCTGCAGTGGGCAAAATGTCCAACGCTTGCCATTGTCTGAGTGCTGAAATCTGCTTCAAAAGATGCCTAACCTCCATTTCAACCTCTTCTCGCAACTTTTCTACCTATTTGAGTATACCAGGGTTGATTCTCTTAACTTGCTCTGAAATAAAATCAGGAGCGTCCTTCTGAAAATAACAGAACTGTAGTCCGTGCATTCAGCCAGGTACCAGTTAGCCCTGTCTTCTGGTTAGTTACAGGAATGACTCTTGAATCAACGTCACACCAACATGGTTTGACTAGCACTAGCACTTTCCCTCCCACTGACATGGAGAAGCATGTCTCGTACCTAAACCAATATCTGCACCAATATCTACATATCACTCCTAACCGAAGACCTTGGTGCTCATCCTCTAGCATCTAAGAATTAAAGAACAGCTTCCAGAAGCCATCCCACCTCAACCAAGTAAAGGTGAGTCACAAAGTCCAGTCCGTTTCATCTCCACCGGTCTGCATTTACTTTTATTTGTTGTGGCAAACCTAGACTGTGAAACATCCCTTATTGTTTATGGTTTTACCTTCCAGAGAGGAAAAAAAAATCCTTTTGGCTGCTAATTTTTTTGAGACATCCAAAGCTGAAATGCAACAAGATATTCTGCTTTACATCTGTTCTGACAACAGTGCTAAAGCCTGCATAATTAGAGATGAGCAAAGAAGCCCAACAAAACCCACACTATGTGTCAGGGTTATTTCTTGACATTCAGAGTCAGATGAGAACTAGTATGTGCCCAGAATCCCACTGTTTCCTATATTTGTCAGTTAATAGGTTTTTGGTTAACTCTACTTCTATGCATTTGATAATGTTGCAACTGAAATTGTGAGTAGAAGGAAGACAACGCAGGCACAGGAGACCAGCAACACATCCCGGGCAGCTTCCTGAGCTCCTTTGCAAGAGTCAGACTCTAATGCAACATTTGAACTCTCACAATTAGTAACCAGAACCTTCAAAGAACTAGGAGACGGTACAGAAGGGCTGAGGAGACAACTGCCAGAGACATATAATCTTCTTTGGAATTTGCCTTTATCTCTGGGAAACTTGTGTTTAGAAGACAGTAGTTTCATTTTCTAAAATCAGGTAAGGAAAGGCAACCACAAACATGGTGTGACACAAAACTGCCTTGCAGAAGCCATGAAATCACAAAGAACAGCCTGTTGGGGTTCCTGTGGCTTCTGGATCTTTCTTTTCTGCTTCCCTCACTATCCCCAGACAACTTGGGGGCATTAGCCAGCCAAGCACATTATCCAAAACAAGAAATAAATGCTTATGAAACCTTTTGAGCAGGACAGCACAGCACTAGAAAAGGTTCAGAACTAACAATTATACATGGACAGTACTGCAAAAACACTATTAAAAGCCACAAAGAGTAATCCACTGCGTGGACCAGCAAACCTACTGGTACGCTCAAGAAAGGAAGAGGCCTCAGATGTGTCTTCCCTACTGAAAAAGACAGAATCACACTGAGTTCTGCCTCTCTCCCACTAACCTACCCCTTTAATGTCTCTTATCAAAGCCATTAAGCAGAACAGAAGAAACAGAGTAAGAAGCATGGTAGTCAGATCAATATCAGAAACATGCAGAAATACATGCAGCTCTAAAAGCAAAAGATTGAAGAGATTTAGGGAGATTAATATTAAGTAGCACGAAATCCTGTAGCTTTGGAGGAATAAGCAGATGCTTTGTCCATTGTGGGTCAGACACGTGATCTGAAGTAGAGGGTACGAGGCCGTTCTTGGCGGGATGGAGAGGAAAACAAAACCAAAAGCGCAACGTAAGAGACACAAGCTACGCTGTAAGGTGCCATGTCACAAAGCAAGGCAACTGCTATTTAAAAATGGATGAAGGCAGAATGTAAGCTGCCAAAGTTAGATTAAAATAGCTAAAAAGCTGAACTACAGTAGAGGTCCTTGTTAAGATGCAGTAGATACCCGGTAGGAGTTGCCATTTGTCTTAAGTGACCTTCTAGGAGTTATGCTTCAAGAGGGTTACACTTGCTTTTCCAAGAAAAGGGTAGCTGCCACAGAAGAAGATACAGGCAGATCAAGGATGGCAAACTTGTCCATGTTCAACTAAGTCAATTGTTTAGCTTCCCTCACTAGACTCTGACCCTAATTCTGTCCCCCTCTAACCCCTTACCCCTCTAACCTCTTACCCCTCTAACCTCTAACACAGGCTTTGTCCCCTCTGCAGAAAGTCCGGTCCCCTCTGTACACTGGTGAGCATTGCTCTAGGCAGAATAAGGAACTGTGAGTTGGAAGTTCTGGGCATTATTCTGGGTGATGCTATCCAGCTGACAAAAGTTAGCAGAGAAATTATTTTTCTGAAGTCAGCAGCAGTCTTTCTTTGCTCCAGCAGGCCTTGAAACCAGGCTATAACGTGTGAAGACCGTTTGGAAATAGCACTGGTACAGATCACCAATTAATCAAAGCTAGGTGTCAGACAAAACCTTGGCCTGGGCTTGGGCTGAGGCCTGCTGTAACACTCAGGATCCCAGTTCTTGCTACGAGTCTCCCAGAATGTGGCAGTGCAGGCCTCAGGTGACTGACTGTAGCTCTTCATGGAGGCTCCACATTTTCAGGTGTATGCCTGAAGGCAGGTTTCAGCAAATCTGCCAGGATGAAAGCCCAAGGAAAAGAAATGTGTATACTGGTTCTCTTGTGCTGAGGATCCAACACTAAAATAGTACCATTTCATGGCATTAAATCGATGCCATCAAAAAAACAGAGCACAGTAAGCTGCAGACACTACATGCATCTTCAACACTGATGCTGTCATGCTTCCTGCCTCTGTCATTAAATAGCTCACTTGTAACCCTCAGGAAAACAACCACCTTTCTCCTTCTGTATTTTTTGCAGCTCTTTTCTAAAATTCAAACAAAAACAGGGCAGGAACCATGAAAACTCACTCTTTCTCCTTCATGGCCCACATGGAACATCTACCCAGAAGAAAAAGCAAACATAAAATAATTTGGACTTAAGTGCCAAGCAAATATTTTTGTTATTTATGGACATCTACAGAAACAAAATTTAGCAGAGAGGCATTCCTTAAGTACAGTATTACTCATAGCAAGATAATCGTCTTTCAAGCAAAAACCCATTACCATATAGCTATGCTCTGTGTTTGCACAGTACCTTCAACTCGATGAGCTCTGTGATCCTCCTTATCACACTTTCACGTCCCTGGGGACAAGACATAGCATTGTCTCCTCTTACAAAAGAGAAAATGGGAGCACCAAGAACTTCAGGGACTAATTATCATGCAAGGAACAAGCCCTTCATTTAATACACTCAATGGTGCTCCTTTGACATCACATTTTTCCAAAAGGCAGGTTTAAAAAATAAAAAAAAACTCATGGAAAGAAAACCTATTTTGTTGCTTTGAACTGTGCTCAACACGCATAACGATCCCTCCTGAGATGTGTTTAAGAGATATACTTCAAAATGGGATGTAAGCCATTTTATTTGCTCTGTTAGCTTGTACTCAGAAGAAAAGTAATCAGACATCCCAGAGAAAGGCAGACCTTCAAATATATGTCATAGTCCATAGGCACTTTGGAAAGAGAGGGAGCTTCTGTCAAACGGTCTGGTTTCTGCAGCCTTTTGAGTCAGTTCTCTACTTTTATTTTTCTTTTAATGCCAATTAAAATTATTTTCTCCAAGCTTCCTGGTGCTCTTGGCCACTCCCCAAGACTATTACAGAGATGAAAACAAGGAACCATTCAGTCGCTGCAGTGTGCTTGGTGGGACTTCAAAGCTGCACCACGCAGAAGCACAGTTTCACATACCCTTTAAGCCAGCACAGATCCACACTGCCACTAAAAGGCTTAGCAAACACTTTGGCTGGCACAAGGGAGGACATCGAACTGCTTTTCAGCAGCAGAGCTGGCCTACTGTGTACATCAGCCCTTATATGTCCAGACACTACCACATTAGCTCACTCTTCCCCCTAACGTTGCTCTTGCACTGCCTTGCATCTCACCCCAAGCCCGAACGACAGGATTCTGTTTAATGTGTGTTCCTCGCATTTTTTATCCATTTGCCACATCAAACCATGAACGTTGTGCAACGGGAATAACGCGGAGCATGAGGACTGACAGCATTCCTACTGCTGTAGGAGTCAGACCAGCTCTAATCAGTCAGCGCCTGTTCTGCCTCTTTTTCTCTCTCTGACAGGCACACCTGCTACTTCTACCACAGAGGACATGTGTATGTGCTGAATATGGTTAATAGGTGATATATCCACCTTCCTTAAGCCTGCAAGTACCTACAGAGCTGCAATATGCATGCTTTCCAACAGGAAAATCACTGTTCACCCTCCATTTTTCTGCATCTGTAGGATGTGAGATGGGTGGATGAGCAACAGAAGAGGACAGTGAGGACACTGCTGCTTTTGGGACTACACACTCCAGTTCCTTACAACACCTCAGCTGGACAATCCAGTAAAATAGGAAAAGATACCAAAAGCACCAGGAAGGTTGCACTGCATGCAGCCTCTGATGCCAGCAACACCTTAGCAACAACACTGAGATCAGCTGAGTTAGTACAAGCATGGACATTGAATTCTGGGTGACAGAGGATGATGAGATGTTCTCTTCACTAAGGCCATGTCTATGCTTAGACCTAGAGACTTCAAGGCTGGTTTAGTACTATTTGTATAAGACTTATATAAGATTCTTATGTAAGATGATGATGGTGATGATGATGATGATTATTATTATATAAGATTCTTATTCTAAAACCCCATGGATCTCACAGTGCCTTTCTGTCTTCTCATGTTGCTTTAAGCTGAGAAGCTTTTGCAGATGGTCAAGGTCCTGTGCAACAATCAGTGCCTTGCCCTACTCACAGCATTCAGCAACCACTTAGTTTTGAGAGCCTGGTTTTAAGGTGAGAAGCTTAACTCTTGTGAGGAGTTTCTCCTCTTTACAGCTGTATGAAAAGACCTAAGGCAACACAAACATTTCAGGAATATGGGACCTGACTCATGCGTTTTGAGAGCCTTAGTCCATATATCTCCAACGTCTGTCATTTTGGGCTCATGGAAAGACATATAGTATTCCAAGGACTCCGGCAGGCTTGAAGTGTGCTTCATCAAAGCACTCACAGCACACAGGGTATAAGTCAGACCAGAGAACTGAGTAATCATGACTAAAACATGATCATACAGTCAGTTCCCCTCAGGATTAGAAACACAATGAAATCTTCATAGAGAAAAGAAAAAAAAAAAAAAAAAAAAAAAAAAAAAAAAAAAAACCAAACAGGAATGTAACTACCTGATTGCAGCCTCTTGCATGGCAACAGGAAAACAGTAAGTCTTTAAGCAAAAGATGCTACTTTGAAACTGAGGTATCATTAAAAAAAATAAAAGGACTCTCAATGGCAAACAGCATTTAGACTCTGCCACAACATATTGCTAGGAAGGTCATGGATACCACAGTGTGATCTCCATTTAAAAATACTACATAGAAGATGGTGAGGAGAAGGCTCAAAGTCTTAAATTGCTGAAGAAAGCCCTTTCAGACCTTGGGCAAATTTCCATGATCTCTGCGCTTCTCATCTTTAACAGTGGAATGATTCATGCTTTGAAAAGATCTTGAAATTAAATCTGCAAACAATGACTGCAAAGGCAGTCAGATACTGTGGTGACAACTACACAGTCAGGCCCTAATGTTTAGAAAATAAACAATTCATAAGATGATTTTTGTGATGCATCTCTCTAACAAATCACAACTGCTGATCGATAACATCATTTGCACAGCCAAGGAAGGAATGCCAACAGGACTTGGCACAGCAGCGTGCCACTCTTGTGCTAGTTCCGTTTGCACCTGCATAAAGTTCAACCTCAGTGCACCAAATTGTAAAGACAGCACCACCTTTTACCTCCTAACCCTATGAGGCTGGAGGAAAAGTTAGAACTAAACTTCATGAGCAGACCATTCTTCCCTTGCTTGCCAGTGTTACACTCATAAGCAAGTCAGGATGGGAATCTTGTTTGGTGCAACTTGGAAAAAGAGAATTAAACTTTTTATGATGATCTTTTGGTTTATTTCTCCATTAATAATAATGACTGCAATTTAGCTGTAAGAATGGCTTTGAAAATATACCTTCTCTATTTCAATTTATTTCTACAGCTGCAGAATTACATTGTTTAACTTTTCCTTCTTAAGTGGATTTCCTTTGCCTTTGGCTCCCATTTAATAAAGTGACGAGTTTACTGAAAACAGCCTTTGCAGTTTTAGTGGATTAGTACGGTAAAGCCTAACTTGATTGAAAAATAACTTCACTCCATGTTGCTTTACTGCCAGTCAGCTCACACTATTGACTACAGCTGCGTCTGGCTGCCAGACCAGTTATTTCACTTTTTGTTTGTTTTCAAACGGTCAGCAATAGCAATACCAATAATATGCACACTCTTCATTTTCACATTCCGTGGTGTGTGCAGAGTAGGTGGGAACCATCTGACTGAAGACAGGTTGTCAGGGGAGGGCTTTTCCTGCTTTGCTGGAGATCAGCAGGTGATAAAAGCAAAGAAGGCAAGTATGGACCAAAGACAGCAATATAATTACCTACAATTCTACGCCAGATGAAACACGTGGGCGGCATTTAAGTAGGAAAAGCTTGTCAGAAATCCCTAAGCACATAATTTAATCAGGATTTGATGCTATGACACCACAACACGCTGCACACCTCTGCTAAGGTCTGGAGATCCTTCATCCCCCGCTGAGCTCACAGTGGCCTGGGCACAGCCGTGTCCCACAGAACGGCCTCGGCAGCGCCCACAGCTAAAGACAGGCACCAGGAGTTACATGTTATTTGTCTTCTAAAACAAACAGACTGAATCCCTGCTCCCTTTTATTACAACATAAATAACAGTTACTCTGTTCTTCGAACGCTGAAAAGGTTTAATTTTACAGCTGTTTTATGGACGTTCACATTAAACCTCACACATGTGAGCAAACAAAGACTCTGTGACGTTAACAGATGAGAAGCGAGGACCATGGGCCTTTCAAACTCAAAAGACAAACTTTATCTGCCCCCTCCTACCTTGGTCAGAAAACTAAAAATTGAGATAAATGCTGACTTTTATTAATGCCAGTATTGGCTCGTATGTCTCTGTTGGAAAATAATAACCAATCCATTTACTTCTGTGTACACTGAACATAGGATTTTAAAGTTTAATTACGTAATTCCTTCCACTTAACATACGGCCAGTCCACTCTCTCCATTAAAGAAATAAAAATGTATACAATCTAGTATAGAAATACAATCATACAGCAAAGGAGATGTTTTTGTCACAGACAATGTGCAGGCAAGAAAAAAAACTTCCTGAGTAAGTAAATCACAATTTACAAAATAATGACAAAGATATTTATACAAGTTCACAGTATTTGCAATTTCAACAGAAACCTCCTTAACACAAAGAACATAAACTCTGTTCACTACATGAGAGCCAACAGTCTTCTAGAGAACTTGCCTGGAAAAGAAGCTGCCAAGGGGTTAAGAGATGAAACTCTGTTTTGTGTCAGAAGGCAGAGCTAGTCAAAGGAAAAACTTTCAGTCAATACAAACTGGCCCTTTTTCTCTGGATTTCTAGAAGCTTAATAAATTGTTCCTTACATTTAGGGGAGCAAAGGTAAGAAATTATCACTATGCTGATTCTACAAACAAGTTACAGTTAACTGACTTGTCTAATGCCACACAAGAAGCCAAGTCACATCTTGAGCCTTGCTCTTGATGTCACACTTTGCATGTTATGTAAGGATATGCTTAGAAAGGGCCGATTTGATTGCAGTTGCTATGCAAGTGATGGAGCTCTAAACTGCAGCTTGTGTGGGCCCTTTTCTTAATGAAATCCACTGAGATACTGGACTCCACGGTTAAAATAGGTTTTACCATACAGGTCTGAAACAGATAAATCTGGAGCAGAATGTACTTGCTATAAAAAGTAGCGGGGGGGAAAAAGTCTTCAAACTTACATTTGTCCCAAGAGTCATGTAAAATTTCATGTCTCAGAGTTGTCTTCCAGGGAAACTAATGTTTCCCTGGAAACATGTTTCTAAATACAGTTGCTCCACTCATATCTTGTACTAACAGTTTGTTCCTCAAGTACGGAGATGGGCTTATCAGTGCTGAGTTAGTATCCCTGAAACTTGCCTGCTGTGTTCAAATCTCAAAATTTCTCAGGATCCATCTATTTTTAATAACTGAGAGAGCAACAACAGTAACCCGTGGTCCAAGTTATTTCCAAAAGTCAATGGATGCAAGTCCTCATGCATTAGGAGGAGCACTAATGGATTTTCGACCTCTGGCATAAAAGTAGGGACACACTCCTGCTAAACATTCTTCAAAACTGAGACAGCTGGTGCTTGAGCAAGTACCGTGGGCACCTCAGGAAAGGACTGTACCCTGAGTTCGTATCATGCCTGGAGCACCAGTCACTGATAAAAAAAGGATGCAGAGCTGCCCCAGCTAAGCAATGATGAAATGCACATTTCTGAGGAGCTCCTGGGAACCAGTGGAGAAATCTGTGAAGGCACCATGGTGCTTGGATTTAGGAGATGGGTTGTCTCCTTGCCCAGGCACTAATGTAAGCATTAGTCTTAGTTTCTTCAAGGATAAAGCATAAATGCTGGTGAATACTTCACTATGAGAGCGCAAGAAGGAGCTGCATATTTCCAGCATCCCGTCTGGTTACCCTGCAGTGAACTTCTTGCCAATATCCACCTACAACTAGGAGGCAGCGCTGGTCCTGGCATGTTTCCTAACAAGATCTCCAAGTTGCAGTGGGTTTGGCAGAGTGTTTGCTGTTTTATGTCTCTGCATAGGAAGAGGCGGCTCTGAAAAACAAGTGGATGGGTGATATCAGCCTTTGTCCTGTCTTCTTTATGCTTTACCAGAAGAGAAGTGCTGGAAGACATCACGCTAATCTCTTGTGACTACCTACCTGACAGATGGATTTTTGTTGGTGACAAACAATTCTTTTATCTTTTGATGTAAGAGAGGTGGCAAGCGAAAGTTTATTTGATCTGAAGAAAAAAGATACTTGAGATTTGACAGAGTATTTTTTTTCTCGTTGTGCAAGGTCTGCGACATCATGAGTGGTGCTGAGAGAGACTAATTTGTTGTTGTCTCTCCCAGCAAAAGAGCTAGGGAACATCAAATGAAAACATCAGGGGGCAGGTGTAAAAGCAAAATTAAAGAAATTGCCTCTTCATACACATCGTAGTTGCATTGTGGAAGTCCTCACAGCCAGACACTGTGGATTCAACACCTTTAGTGAGGGCTTAAGGGAAGGCAAATCCACCTGTGCTTATTAACTACAATGAACTCCATCTGGCTCTGGAAGTCCCTGGTTTGCAAAATGGCTGCAGACGAAGAAATTGTCAAACTGCTTGCCCTGTTCTTATACTAGGTACCCCATTTTGGCCACTGTCAGAGATACTTGGCTAGACAGACCTCTGCTGTGACTACACGGACTCCAGTGCATTCTTCTGTTGGGTATTACAGTGAATGAGTCTCAGCAGTGGCACAACACAGGGAGAACCTGGCCTGAAGGCACTCTGTCATATTGCTAGGCAAAAGATCACTTGGAATAAAAGCACTGGGAGATAAAGAAGTGAGAAACCTTTGTAGTTCCATACTCTTATAGCAATCCATGGGCTCATGGGAAGGTGGGAGGTTTTGGTTTGGCTGCAGGGCTTCACACTGCAGACAAGTAGATGACTATTACCCTATCTGACATCACTTTACAGTCTTCTTCGAATGATATTGGATGGTTTCACCTTTAGACAGATAGAAACACTAAAAAAAAAAAGCGGGGAGCGTGAAGGACCTGGATATGACAACCCTTTTGGCTCCAAGAGCTTTTCACTCACTTTTACTGGTAAAAAAGTAAAACCACTTATAAAGTCAACTCTTTTAACAAATTACTTTATTAATTTAAAACGTATTACCCTATTTATAAAACAGCTGGCCTTGTTAAACCAGCCGTCTGTTAATAAAACAGCCATGAAAAATTTCCGCAGCGTGTGTCTTACAGGGCGTAGCTGTCACTGAGCCCGTGGGTGGGAGGGAAGTATTGGCATCCGAAGTTGGACACACACAGAAAAACCCCTACTGTAAGCATAAGAACCAAAGTAAATAAATAGGTCTCCTGTCACACCCTGAAGGTTGCCACCACCCAGCACTTGCCAAGGAAAGCACATTCCAGATACGAGGCCCTTCCTTGCCGAGACAGGACTGCCACAATTACTCCCAGAAACAAGTGTAATCCATCAGACTCCAGATCTCTATGGGAAATCGAAAGCCAGAAATAAAGTCAGGAAAGTGATGCAAAATTATTCTCAGACAGGTCACCAGAGAGAATATTTTTAGAGCAGGAACAGTCTGCCGGATCTGGACTACAATTCAAAGAGCGGTTACTTTCTCTTACTCACATAGTGAGCGCTACTTCACTGATGCAAACACCTTCTAGACATTTATTTCTCCCTCCCCTCGCGTATCTATTTATTTCAGCCTGTCCTCTAATTGCATCCCAGAGATCAGAAAATGCCACTTTTGCCTGCTTTACCTTGGGCTGACCAGGCTGTATGAACAGCTCTCTTCTTCCCCTTCCTTCATCAGGAGACATTCCTGTACTAAAATGTAGGCTTGCTGAACAGCTAGGGATATGGAAAATGCTGCTATTAAAAGTTTTCCCTAATCATGTAATTCCCTGACAGACAGGGTCACCATTTTGTTTAATTGCTTTAAGAAGGAAACGTTGCAACCCCAACTGAGTGTTTTTAAAGAAATCTGCAGCTTCCAGGAGTGCTGGCACCTACTGTCCAGTGTACTTGCTGGGACAGAGAAGTTATCTGGGCAGAGAAGTTGTCAGTCAAATACCAAGCTAAGAATTTGACTTTGATAAATTCTGCCAGTGTGGTGATATAAGAATGTTCTTTTAATGCAAAGCATCTCATTGTGACCTCTGTTCTTTTCTGAAGAAAAAAAAAAAAAAAGTAGTATTTCTTAACCAGTATTTTTTCAGGAATTGCACCTGGAGCAGAAGAACCCCACAGTTATCAAAAAGGACACCGTGTTCTTACCGAGGAAGCAGTTCAGTCCCCAAGCACGGCAACTACCCATCTCATGACCTACACGTAAGGCGCACATTCAAGCACTTTTTCCACAAAGTCACCTGTGCTACACTCCCAAGGACATGTCCCATTCAGTCTATCATCTGCCACCACATGCAGCTTCTGGGCAGGAGCTTCTCGCTCTGTACTCCTTAAACCTCAAATGATCTGCATCGCTCTGGACACACTCATCAGCAGTTTCTTAAGGCTTTGAGACTTTGTATCCACTTCAGACATGTAGATGAGAAGGTGGAATTGTTCCACACCAAAGAACACTGTCAGCAATCCACATAGTTTGGAGAAGACATTTCTTTAATGACTTACAGTTTCTCGGGTTGTAGCATGGATCAATGAGAGTTCAATGGCCAGTATGGCACACCTGAATTTTCACCTTCGGTTTGGAAGCACCAGCTTGTGCTTTTCCCTTAGATACCCTTCTAGTGCTTGCTTCAAATTGTACCAAAAGATCCCTGAAACCAAGTTAACATCTGCAGTTCTCTGTAGTCAGAAGGTTCATAAGTGACATCTGCAAACCAGTATACTAATTCCTAGTTTAAAACAGGGAAACCCTCTGCCCTGAATATAGTTGATGGTATGAGTAGTATTAAGCATATCAGTCCTTGGAAATGGATTATTTCTGTCCTCTACTTGGTTATTTTAGACAGAAAAAGAAGTTTCTTCCTCATTATGAAGTTACAGACCCAATGAGGCCTAATTCAACTACCCACGTCCTCTGGGCACCCATTTGTAGACGCATGCCCTTGTGCTGCACGTCACCACTGTCAGTGTCCCAGATCACCGTCCCAGATTTGTACCCTCCTTCCAATTCTTCTCAAAACTGCAGAGAAACTCACTGCCAAGCCTGTTCTGTCAAAATGATCCCCATTTGCTGAACACCCTGTGCAACCACAGCGGCCGAGCCGTGACAGGAGGCCCCACACTGGTGACAGGGCAGACCCCGGGAGTTTTACTTCATACTTTGTGTCCCACTGTCTAAAATAGGTACAGTGGACAAGATGCTACTTCTTCTGCCTTTGTTAATCTCTTCAAGTTCCTTTAATTGCAGCCTGGAAACCTTTTCCACACTCGCGGCTGGTATTATTTTAGCCTTTCCCCAAAGAGTTCAGCTGCCTTTGCTATTTACAGGCATTTCTCTAGGGTTGAAACTCAGTTTTTCCTGGGACATAGAGCCACATGTTCCACATATTATCCCACCATCCATCTCTCTTCTGCTTCTTGAATCAAGTCAGAAGAGAAAAAAACAACCTGCATACCTCTCTTTCCCCAAAAAGTACATTCCATCCCATTAAGAACTGATGCAACAAGTACTTCAAATAGCAGAAAGAAATAACGCAGATTCACCAGCTTGTCATCTCCTCCACCATTCTACCACTAGACAATAAAACTAAGTAAGGCACTTTTTTTTGTTGTTCTCCGATGATTCTCCCTGTACTCAGGTTCTGTTCTTGCTTCCATGTGCACACAAGCACTTTTTGCCAAGAAGCCCCTTTTTCCAGGTACTTTCTGCTGGATGTATAGTCTTTCTAGTTATCGTTACTTTGCTTTCCCTTTCTATTCTTTATTTGCTAAACTGATGACTTCAACTCTATTATACATAGTAAGTACCAGAAAGATCATGTTTCAGAAAAGACAAGAAAAGGCTGGTTTCAGAAAGGCCTGGGCTAATTCCAGGAGCAGCTTGTGGAAGCACTGCAAGGATGGTTTGTATCTCACTGGGTGCACACAGACCGTCTTGCTGGTGCTCTCCAAATTCCTCCCCTCTGTAACCTGTGTTTCTTACTCAAAGTTGAACACAAATTTCTCCATCTTGTTTTTCAGCAGTTCTTGTGGTTCCTCACAGACATACTACTTCTCCAGCTCTCTCCAGCTTTGATAATTAGACCTCTAGTAGGAACATCCTTTTACACCCTTGTGACAAAAAAAATCATCTCCTTTCATTCGAGAGCAAGGAAAAAATGTGGATGCAAATCGCAAGCATTTTATATTTCATTTTTTCTGCATACATGTGAAAAGCAGATAGAAGAACAAGCACAGCAGACCAGCATTGTAAAGAATTCCAAGACATGAAAGGTTCCTTTACAGAAGCAGCATTATGTTTTTAAACTGATTCTAGTTTAAATGTTTTCAACAATTAGGAAACAGCTATGTCTGCCACTTCCTTTAAAAAGTGTCACCCTCATCAGTAAGCATGTTATTCCTCAGCTGACTCAACACTATTTATTATGATTTCCAAAAGGATCACTGACTCCTGTTGCATAATTTGGGTAGGACTTCTTACTAAGATTAATCAGCAGCTCAGAGTTTGTGGAAGCTGCATCAAAAAGGGCCATGAAATTGCAAAGTGACAGAAAATAATACGTTCCATGCCAAGAGGAAAGGAAGGAAGGAAGGAAGGAAGGAAGGAAGGAAGGAAGGAAGGAAGGAAGGAAGGAAGGAAGGAAGGAAGGAAGGAAGGAAGGAAGGAAGGAAGGAAAAGGATTTACATGCATTATTGAGTATATATCCATCTCTAGATTCTCTCTTCATATCAGTGTCAGCATTTCATATACTTTTGTAACTCCAAAGAAGGGCTGTCCAATTCAACTGCAATTTATTGAAACATTAAGTTTCTCTAAGTTTACATTAAAGTTATACTAAGTTTCAGATTTGGTTTTGTTTGTTTTTTTCTGGTTTGGTTTGGTTTGGTTGGTTCTGGTTTTGATGCAAAGTGTACTGAGTTTTATTGAACCATAAGGAAGGAAGAGATCTGTTGAATTTTTAACCGGTTTATTCTCTCTGCCTATCAGAAGGAATGTTTTTATTACAAAAGCCAAAATCTAATGCTGCTAATTGCAAAATATCTTTAAACTGTGAATAGGATATGAGCCCAGCAGCCACATTTGCAGACAGACACCTGAGACTCCTCTCCTGGCACAGAAGCAGGGAAAGAACGAGATAAGAAGGTGCCACAGGGAGACTGGTGCTGTTCATGGGAAAGGACAGGTATCCTGGTGCACCTCCGGAGCCTGAAGCGTTACTTGGAGACTTCAAGTCACCTACATGTTGGAAGCTCACACAATACACCTGTTGTTTAACAGACTGTTGAAATGACTCACTGGATATTTCTTCAGTACTGTGCCAGTGCTTTCTGGACATGTTTTTTTTTTTAATAGTATTATTTCCATCATCTTTTATTCCTTTGCCAGCTTAGTTTTTATGCTACATTCTGAAACAGCTGAAGGATTTGCTTAATGCTTTCATAAAAATGCACCCTACCCTTATAAAAATGTCATTTATTTATTTTAACATTTAGTGATGTTTCAAGACACAAGACAAGAAAATAAATTAGAGACAGTATGATTTTTTTCCCCATATGCATTCAATTTCTCTATTTTCCCCAGTAATTTGGGTCCCAAATGTAGGTTCTATATTTTTTTCCAGAAAATCATTCAAAAAGATACCCATAACACTGGGTTGAGGCTGGTTTCCCTACCCAAGAGTTTACCATCTAAAAGCTTTGCAAAGCAAGGTCAATTTTGAGTTCATTTTCATTATCTTCAGAGATAAACATAGTAACTTAATAGCATAAGCAGCAAAGAACACCACTGTGGTTCAACAGTACAGTAAATCCATCCTAAAGCTTGTAGAAACAGATTTTTTTTAAAACCCACATCATACAAAATGCTGAACTAATATAAACTTAATCTAGCAGCTTTATTACTTAAAACATGTTGCAAGGTAACTTTGTTCCACCAAGTTTTAGAAGCCATCAGTTTCTTATCTAGTCTCCCATCTAAGTGTAGAGCTGCCAAACTCTTCATTGCACATTCTGGTGACTTCAGAAGAGAAGCGAGCCCCCATGTGATCTGGATCACCTCTGTGTTGTTTTATTGTACAGTAACAACATATATTCAATATTAACAGCTATGGGCTAGGTAGTGCTAAAATAGTGCCTGGTTTTAATGAGCTGGGGCATTAGGAAACACTTTCTTCATGAGTTAGGTTGTCACACATTAGCCGGTGCACCAGGTTCTGGCATCAAACAGGAGGGAAAAAAATAATGTCAGGTCATTTTGGTTCATCTGGTATTTTAGCACAGCTGCTATCTAACCCAGGACAGCCTCAGACTCCTTTTTATACCCACTGAGGGTATCCAAAGGCAGAACAAGAATAGCAGATTCTTCCTGTCCCACTTTTCCCTCAGTTCTTCACTGATAAAGGTCTAGAAGCAAACTAAAGCCTTTAAACCTGTAAATACACTGGCTGGGAGAGCCTAGATCAGAACTTATCCACAAGGGAAAGGATATTCTCACGGAAGGCAGTGAGAGGCAGTCTGTAAAAGCAAACAAGTTTTATCTACTACTTTTAATCTGAATATCATATTTGAATAGGTTTATAACTCAATCACATGTCATTCATTATTACCTGGTCTTGAAAACAATGGTTGTAACTAAAACATTAAACTGTCTCTCTAACTTAGAAATGTTAATGTACATGGATTCAAACCTTCATCCTGCGAAGCAATCAAAAGCAGAAATGCAGAAATGGAGGAATAAAGGCCTACAACAGTCTTCATCAGCTACTTAGTACATATCTTATTTCACTACTGCAAGTCTGAAGTACTAATCTGGTATCTCATCAGGTAGAAAAGACCCAACAGAATGATGACTTGTTTTCTTTTTGTCGTTTAGTGCTACATAACTAAATTTGATGTGTAGGGCCACATCTGTTTTTTTCCCTACCTTTATCATGGATTCATAGTTTACATACCGGACAAGGGCATGCAGATAGCCCTTACCCAAGATTTGCTTAACGTTCTCCAGCAATTCACAAATGGCCTGTGCAAAGTGGGAGATAGGGAAGAGCGGTCTGAATCCTTCTGTGATTCTCTGGGAAACCAGATGCAGGATTTGATGCCATCTAAAATTAACCTGGTGGACAAAAGGGTTTATTTTAACTTGGTCACTCAATCCAATTCGCTGCAGTCATACAAACACATGTGCTTGTACGAGCCAAGGGGGAAGGGGGTGTGTTATAGCTCTGCCTGTCTTGGCAGCAGCACCGGCTTATTTCTATTTAAACTGTATGTAAAAGTATGTCTTAATAACCCTTGAGCCATTTTATTTAGTCTCCTGAGTCACACATACATCACACAGATTTTTGCTGCTGTCCAGACTGGAGACACTTCATAAACAAAGCATGAGTCGTCACACAGGATGGAAAATTATGATATGTCTAATCAAATATTCAGTGATCCAATGGCTGTATATAATGGTTGTATTTTCAGTCCGGTAGTTACAGCAGAGGATTGCTGAGATATGCTACCAACATGAGAGAAGCAAACAAAAGAATCTGTCTCGGTGCCACAGTGTCACCACCTTTCATAAGCACTTTGTAAGGTCTGATTTGTAAGGATGAGAGTTAATATTTTGATTGAGTGTCTACGAAAAAATAACAGACAAAAACTTAAGATTCTTGAGATTCTTAAAAGCATTTAAAAATGTAACATGGAGCCGTGATCAAAACCAAATAATTGTATGTTAACAGGGTGGCTGTACATTCTCTCCTGTGTGTTTGCAGGGCTGCTCCAAGACTGCATGCCTGCGCTATAAGAGAAGTTCTTCTCTTAAGAGTTCATTCAATTTCTCTCTCCCTTCCCTCCCTAATCCTTACCTCCACCTATCCTGTGATAAGCCACAGAATAAAGTATATGTACTGTTGATTTAGAACAATGAAATGACACATTTTGTTAGCTGCTCATTCCAGTCCTACTCCCAATGATGTAAATGGAGGAACTTGTTTTGCACAAGTGGCTGAAGAGTAAGGATCTAGAACCACCCTCCTCCTTGCCTTCTTTGCATTTATCATTCCTGCCCCTCTGTTCTGCTGGTGCTGATTTCCCCATTCAGTGTTTGATCTTGTCTGTAATCTTGGTACGCAGTTATCTGTTCCTCTTCCCTTCTCTGTTTGTTCTTTCCGTCTCACAGCAGATAAAGTGGCACAGATCTACAGAGGTAGTTCCCTCCCTTACCAGACAACAAGTTAGAAAACCAGAACAATGCACAACCCATTTCTGATGGTGCTCTGAGATAGCTGTGGTTAGAAGAGCATTACAAATACTTAGTCACTCCAGCTATAACATTTCAGGTCAGGACAAAACGAACAAAATGCCCCTCAGGCATCTGTGCACTATGCTGCCCAAAGGCAGCAGCTGATGCTCCATCTCAGGAGGCCTGACAGCAGGATTCAGTCCCTGCTCATGCGTTAAATATCAGAATCACAAGGGGCTGCTACCCTTTAAATCCAGCTAACCATAAAAGGATCCTTTATATTGGTTATTTCATATCTGAAGGAATGAATAATAAAAAGGCAGTAGGTATTCTGTACAAGAACTAAATGTGTGGTTAGGAGCAGAACAAAATCTAACAAATCAAGACTTTCATATATAAGAAAAAGCTTAGAAGTGTCACAGATCAATCACTCGGACGTGCGCGGAGCGGGCTGGCAGTGCAGGTTTGACGTGTATGGCGCACACCCACCGCTCCTGACTCACGCTGGATCCAGCGGGGTAACGTGTCCCCAGCCCTGCCTTGCACAGGACCCGCACAGTTGCCCTCTTTTCCTCACGCTGGTGGTAGGTTACAGGCAGATGAAGATTCCCTCTTTTTCAGTTTAATTTTACAAGCTGCTCCAGAATGAAACATGCCCCATGGCTAAACAAGAGCTGTGCTCAGGCTGTGGGATTTGACTTGCATTAGCTGCAAGATGCCACATTGGTGGAAATGAAACAATAAACTTATCTTGTTCCGATGACTTAACGCTGCACAAACAGAAGCCGGCTAAATATAGACTAGGCCTGCAAAATCATTTTCCACAGGTGAAGCCCACTAAAAGCCCTGCTCTCACTGAAGCTGCAAAGCTGGCTGCTAGCTGCCGTCCCTGGCAGCCCCTCGAAGGGGGCTCGGTGCTGCCGGCAGGCTCACAGGGATCGGCTGGGCACACACAGCATGATCCTCACCTACCCAGGCAGGACAAGAGGTAGAAAAACGCTTCTGTACGCCAGAAATCTCCATTTCAGCCCGGCGAGGGAGGCTGGCGCCGCTGCCCACAGACACGTGCGAGGCCTGCAGTACAGCTGGCAGCTGCACTTCCCTCCTCAACAGCCTGACAGCTTTGAAGTGCCAGCAGCACAGTCAGAAGCCCTCTTACCCTACTACGGATATACCTCGGGCTAAGACGTGGATCTATCATTTGAGTCAAGGACGTGAAAAGTAAAATCAGAGAACAGGTTTTGAAGAAAAAAGTCCCTTTGAATACTGAGCTTACCAAACTGAACTAAAACACCTGAAGACAGATCATGGAAGAGCCCTCTGTCTGCTTCCAGTTATGAGCGAGTCCTCGCTACCGTAGGATGAAGCATTTCAGCATCAGCCACAACCGATATTCTCCGAGGAGCGATCGCATTGTGTTGGCATTTGCCGGCTGTGGGAATGGCAGCCCGAAGGGCAGCGTGCCGAGCAGACACCGAGCTCAGGTGCGGGTCTTGGCCTCTGGAAAGGAATTCCTGAGCACCTGCAGCACTGCATTTCTTCTAAACAGGGCAGGCAGTTCTGTAACATCACTAAGATTATGTGGCATCAAAATCACTTCTATTTCCTCCTTCGGATCTTTTTAAAAGCTCGGCTATTTTAGACAAATAAAAGCCATTGTTTTAACGACTGGCAATTACCCATTAACATTATTCCTGCCTTAGCATATGTATATTTTTTCAGGTCTCCTTTGGAAGTGTGAACAGGCAGAGTTCAAGAAGAACAGTGGTGGAAAAACAGACCCTCTCCACTGTTGACCTGGGGTGGGGGATAACACTGCAAACAGCACTTCAGCTGTGGCTTCCCCATTATCCAAGTAGAGGGGCATTGTAACTTCCCATGATCTGCTGGCAGTGACCTTCTCAATGTAGCCTATTAAAGGGTTTGCCTTATTCGCAATCACAGTGCACTGTTGGGTTGTTTGCAACTTCCATTTCTACTGGCATCTTTTGGCATCCCGGGTAACACCCACGTCCGTATCAGCTGGGCTACAAGTCATACATCACTTCCAGCCTCTACCAATGCAAAGGGTTGTTCTGGCCAAGGTGCACAACCTTCATTTTGGCCTAGTCTCCAGGTTTATGCCTCTGGATTTAGGTTTTCCCATTTGCCATGTCAGTTGCTTCCCCTAATTTAGCACCAGCAACACATATGGAGAAGGCACACTCTGTGTCTTCACCAGCCCTCTGATGAAAATGTCGAGCAATGTGGACCCGGCCATTGAGCCCTGAGTACTCTGCTCACTAGTTGCTGCCAGCTGGACGTCGGCCCTTTGATCGCCTGGAGTCCAGCCAAAAGTGGTCCCGTCAGTTTTCAACCCACCGAACAATCTGTTCCACCAGATTGTGTCTGCAGTATCAGAAAGGCCATTTCCCACTGGCAGAATTTGGCAGCTTTGAATCTTTCCCACACTGGCAAGGATGAAAATATGCAGATGGAAAGAGAAGCCATGATATCTCTGAATTAAATTTTTAAAGTACAAAACAATTTGAGACCCAGGATTGCAGAGGTCAGCACTGAGCTGTACCACGAATTTATCAGCAGAAGAACAGCAGTCTGTGTGGCTTTTACCACACTGAAAAAGGATGATGTTGTTCACAGATGAAATCGAGACCCAACAGAAATTCAGGTGCATTTTAGGCACAACTTGCAAGAATTGAGTAATTCCCAATGTCAATGACTGCCATTTAAGCTGTACTTCCAAAACCAAAGACCATCTCTTTGCGGAGGCCTTGTTAACAAGATCACACTTTCAAGATGATCGCAGCACTTGTAGGAAGAGGCTCTGTAGCTTTCAGAGAAGTCACTAAAAAGAATAACTGTCATACCATCCAAAATTGAAATAAAAAATGGTAGCAAGAACACATCGACTGACTCCAGTGAGAACCGGGTGTTCAGATGAAGAGATTACTATTTTGGGTGTACGTACACTAATTAGCAATTAGGAGTAATTGCTTTCAGCTGCATTTTGCTGTTTAAAAAAAAATTAATAACTTGTAATTAGCACTAATTTAAGGACAGATGAAAGCCCATGTTGGTGCTGAGGGGAGACACGCCTGACAGAAAACAGCTACCTCAAATGCAGCTTTGGTGGTGTCAGCTAGAATATTTCTGCCATGTTCCCAAACCAAAATTACAACAGCTTTAATCTCTCGGTCTTCTCAGGCATTTCCTGCCCATTAATCTTTCCCTCTGCCCATGGTCAGATCCTCAACAAAGGTACAAGAGAGGAAGAAACTCACTGTGCTTCTTACTGCTCTGTACACGCTGCCAGCTATCAGCCAGACACTGCTCCTTGGTATCACCCACGGCCTCACGTAATGGCACAGGACCTGCCGGGCTGATGTCAGCTGCACAAATGAACTTGGAGCGGAAGCCTGTGACCCACACTGCCCTGTGATACACACTCTCCTATGGCTATATGAGAGGAGATAAACATATCCAGACTCAAGATTAAAATGAGTTCTCTGGAAGATTTCCTGGTCATTTCACATAATCTGCCCTGACAACATTTCCTGCCTTGAAATGAAAGCCATCCCCTGCACAGGCCGCACAACAGGCAGGGCAGCCATTGGGTTGGTCATGTCTAGGTGAATCTCTAGCTGTGTTACAAGTAGGCAAACCAGTGCAGTGCCAGGGCGATGCTGGGGAATAAGCTACTTGGCCATTACAGCAGCATGGCTCCATGGCTTCCCTGGGGTCAGCAAGGAGCTACATGGGACAAGGAGCCATGCCTGGTCAGGCCTTCAGCCAAAGGCAAGTCCATCTCACAAGTACCCTTCACACAAATTACAACTCAGGATATAACACAGCCTGAAGTGATACTGTCAAAAGTTTACCTACTCCAACACTCCACACCGTAAAAGGGCATACGTGTTACAGGCTTACATGCTTCAGGCTTCTAGGCTTATGCTCAAGAAATGTGTTCCCAGAATGTGGTTAACCAAGCTGTAAAACCCTTATGCAGGTGGTTCAGTGTGCACTTTTCTGGACCATGGTCAGGCTGGATCAGACCTGGTCCATCTGACCCAGAATCTCATCTGCTGATATCACATATTGGCCAATACACAGGACAAAGGACAACAGGGACTAGTTCTCATTTGAGCTTCAGATTATCGAACAGCAGGCAAGTCAAAAAGCCCAAACCCTGAGTCAGTGATGCATCTGTCCTGCATAGCCAAAGCATGCCCATTTCTCTTAACTATATTCTCTCCTGTTGACTAACATTGTATTCCTTCAGGTGTTTGTTCGTTTGTTTGTTTTTCCCAGTCTAACAGCATCTATATTTCATCAAATGGGCAGCCTTCAGCAAAGGAGAAACACATCCCTGGACCCACAGGAGCATTCCTCAAGTTCTCCAGCCCTTCTTCACTGAGCAGGTGCTGAGGTTTCCAGCCAGGGCTGGAGCTGTGATGTGGGTTAATTGCCCAGTTCCCCACACCATTCCAGCACACCTCTGGGTTCACCACACACCACCTTTAGTAGTGGGGCTGAGCAGATTTAAGTTTCCCCAGTATAACTACTTGTGTACAGTTCACGTAGCTTCCTACAAAAAGAGTCTAATAATTATTATTCTGGGGCACCAACCAGGCATTAAAATTATTCAGACGGTGAAGAAGCTCAGAGATCTCATTTGATCATCATTTCCTCTAATTCTTGACAGTCTCGAGTTCAGGGATCTTTTATTAATAAAAGGCTAGTTCCTTACAGTCACCCCAAGGGGCACAAACAGACTCAAAACAGAATTCAGTCATTTTTATCACCAAAACCTCATAGCAAACAGAGGGTTCACTGTAAACAAGATTTGCAATACATTATTCAGACATTTTGATGCTTTTTGGAGCAGAGGAAGCCCCTGCTTGTGACTGTGATTTTCAGTTTAGCCATGGGTAAAAATAATTAAACTTTTCATGCTCCGTCTATTCTCCTGACTTTGCAATGAACACTCCCTTACCTGTTACAGACCATTAACAAATCCCCCTTCTTGTGCTTCCTCACAACATTTGGAGAAATGCTGAAAAGCTGTAACCATCCCCAGACTCCACCGTCCCAAGTGTCAGGAGCTGAAGGAGGCAGAGCTGGGTGTCCTCTGCCGCAGCTGGGCAGGGGTGCACGGAAACAGGAATTTCCCTTTAGAGATCGGCTGCAGAGAATCACCTGGTTGCCAGGAAACATGAGATTAAGTACAGCTCAGTTTTCCCCTTCCTTCACACAGGCACTTAAGGAGAGGCAGTAAGTCGGCTGCTTGGGAGACTCAGGACGGCCCATCTGCGGAGTGAGATGCAGAGTCACCGTGCCAGGTCGGGCAGCAGGACGGGGGAAGACGGGTCTTCTGCTCCCCTTCCCGGGCTGTGTGAGCTCCCTTTGGTTTGTGACAAAAAGTTTCTCCTCACAGCGTTTCAGCCACCAGAACGAGAGTCAATCGTGCAGCTCCACAGCCGAATCGCCTGTGCCAGGATTTTGGCTTGGATGGTAATCAGTTGAGGGAACACTGCTAGGGCAAAGGGAATAAGTATCCAACAAGAAAGTGCAGCTGATATTTAAAGGAGATGATATTTTAAGCAAAAATTACATTAATTTCTGCACCTCTTAGTAATGTTTTCTACATGAGCTGCCGAAGCATTGGTGGTAGGCAGCAATAAACACAGTCGCTGCCTATCTGCATCCCCCATACCTCAAGGAGTTGGAGAGAAAGACTGATGAAAAGCACAGAGACCCAACTACTGCTTCGCTAACCCATATAACATGGAAGTAGGAAAAAATAATCTAGATATAACAGCTGTGGACTTAATCTTGCACAGTTTACAGTCAAACCAGTTTAACATGAAAAAGCACCATCACTAATGCAAACATGACAGCATAGTCCACAATGTGTGCTCGAGAGCTTCTGAAGAAGAATGCTCTCCAAGCCTGATGTAACAGGTCAAAGGACAGATAAACTGAGATCTGCCTAAAAAGTAACAGAATTCAGAAAAAGATACTGGGAAGCATGCCTAATTTAGATGATTGCACATTCATTCACATTAATTCACATTCACAGACATCGACTCTCAGACACAGAGTGGAAGGGAGATGCTGTGTAGTACGTACCTAAGAACCTTGTAGACAAGAGCCAGCGGTGTGGTTGTCATTATGCTGGATAGTTATTAGAAGCAGACGGTTAATTATTAGCAGGGCTGAAAATCAGAGAGAGTTTGATCCAGACTGCATAGCTACACACACACAAGGCTCCTACCCTGAAGCACTTGCAGGCTCTTTCCTGACAAGCTCAGTGTAGTTTAGACATGTGCAAGGTGGCACACCGTGCTATGGGAGAAGTGACAGGGAGACCGTAGCCACGTGGCACTTTTAAAGAGTTATCACCTACGTGATGGGTGTTGTTGGGCTTTCCACTGGGTTTTTTGCAACACCAATTTTTTAAAAACAGTTAACACCACTAGAATAAAGCTACATTCTAAGTTTAAATTCTGCACTTGAAAATTCTCTCTTTGACCTGGGAAAGATTTTTTTTTTCTTTTTTTTTTCAGAGAGGAAGGACTAGAGTTGCCTTCTGCTTCACACTTGCATGCTTTGCTATGAAAAGCAATGAGCAAAGTCAAGTTTGCAGCCACCAGAGCTCCGATTTTCTTAGAAGTTATTTAATGATATTCAATGATTTCAAGCTGGTGGGAAGAGGAAGAGGAGGACAAGGGAACAAAGTAAGAACATGGAAAAAAGACCAAGAGCTGAATTCAGCTGACTACTTTTTTTAGGTTAACAGAAAATCAGATTTGGAAGAGTCATTTGTTCTTTTCCACAGCAAAATGCTCTTTGGGCATGAATGGATCCCTGCCAAGCAAGTCAGAGCACCCTGCCTTGCTCCAGAGATGAACATCCCAACCATACCTGTTGGGTTTTTTTTCCACTTAGTTGTCCCATTAATTCAGCATTAACCTGATTGACTCAATTCTAACAAACACAGTTTTATCTGTGCATAAACACTTGATATTCAATCTGCATTAGGAAAGAAAACAAGGAATGTGGGTAAGCAGATAAGTCTGAGTTCAGAATACACAGTGGCAGAGAGGAACTGACTCTCACCAGTAATGTCACGGTCACCACCCAGGGCAGTGCAGATGTGCAAACCTGGAGGTTTCTAAAGCAGACACGGTGAGCAAGGACCACATGCAATTAACAGATGGATTGCACTCTTCTATAAACACCATGGAAGAAAAAGGGAAGGAGTTTGCTCCAGCAAAATGAAATAAAAACTACCAGCCAAGCTGCCGAAACAAGGCAGTGTTTATGTAGGACGGGGAAGGCTTAGCTGAGAACACTCTGCTCTTTTATTTGCTCTCATACCATGTGCAGTGCATAAACATGGGCTGACGTGACCGAGGGCTCCCCACGAGTGAGTGGGGCAACTTTCCTTTGGCAGAGAAGGATTAGTGTTTGCTGACTCTGTCAGAAGGAAATCGGGGTGACCTCTGCCTCCCCCCGCCACTCCTGCCATCCCACTAGCAGCGGGGCTTACACTGTAGTTTGCACTGTTTAAATTGCTGGCCCCAAATCTTTTTCTGTGTTTCAGAGTTACAGCAGAGGCAGAAATTGAGCCTAATTCTCTAACAGCAAATTAGAGTCCTTTCCTAGCTCGGCATTTAGCATTTCACATTCTCACGTACTGCAAATAACCATCAAAACCAGGGAAAAATCACGGCTCCAGAGGAAGTCTACACAAGGAGCTGAGGAGGTGCAGCTTCCAGACAGCTTGGGCTTAACAGGGAGAAATGCCACCCATTAAGCCAAAATTGCAAAGTGAGTCCCAGAGATCTTACGAGACAGGACAGCTCGGCTCAGCAATTGCATCCAGCCGCTGCAAAGTGCCACAACTCAAAGTGTTTGTCATTAAGAGTCACTGCTATAAGAAATGCAGAGCTTTAATGACAGTAGGTCAACACAAGGGACTTTCCAAGCGTGTAATACCAGCAGTTATGGCGACTGCAGATAGGAGCAGACTATACTTTCATCAAGGAAACATTTGCCAAAATAGTTTTGAGGTGAGCAGTCTAAGCAACCTCCCTACTGCTTACACTGAAGCTCTCCCAAACGTGGCTCTTTCATTAGTAAATTGAACCCTGCTTTAGTAAATTAAAGCACGTTCCCACTTTGCCAGCCATCACAAGAACAGAAAAGGTGAATTCAACACTGCAGCTGCTTCTGGGATCCTGGAACAACATTGACAGCCTGGCAAGGGCTTGGGAAACACTCAGGCATCTCCAAGCCTCTGCTTGTACCTCCTCCCTGGAGTACTCCTCAAGTGCTTTCCATGCATAGATAAACTAAGGTTGGAGGAACTTCAAGTAGACCTTGCCCTATGCAGTCGAAGAAGCTAGGGAAAATGTATGTATGATTTGTAATATTTACGTTTCAAGCAATGAAACTTCTTGTTTTCATATATTATACATGCTGGAATTACTAAAAAGCCTGCAAACTGGACAGGTGCATTTTATATGTTTCTTTTCACCATGAAACACTACTGGGTGACTTTGTTCAGGGACCAGGCAGTCCCCAGAGAACTTGGGTTATGGCAGCATAGCTAAACAATGTTCTCCTACTTGTAGTTTTAATTTAATCCGTCCATTTGATATCTATCAAGGCCAAAATTTCACATTTTGCAACTGCAGTCAGGCTGGACCCTGGCTGTGCTTTTTAGTTTCTTGTCATTCTCAGTCAGTCACTGCTGTAATCTTATTTATTTGTAGTCATGCTAGTGAAGTAATAATGTATTTTCAAGAGATTATTCTGTATAAATGAAAGAACATATTTTTTCTCAGTGGTCACAAATTAGACCACAAAAGCAACATAAGCAATGCAATAAATAATCTGGATTTATACAAATTGATGTTGAATTTGTTTTATAGTTCGCAATCTGGAAACATGACCACTTGCACCAGGCTAACTTCATTGATTTCTATCACTCAGATAAGCATGCCACAAAAAAAAAGTCTGAGGTAAGGCAGGAGCTTTTATTAGGTCAACAAACAGGAGCTGGAAAAACAACAAAGCAACTTATCAGCCAGCCTAATAAAAGACATTACCTCTCCCTACAAACCTCGCCTTGCTTATACCAGGGCAGCAACTTCACTACCCAAATATTTTTCATCCTAACAACTAAATCTTAGATTTACTGGAAGTCCAAGAGCAGCCTCAGTTTATAACTGACTTTGGTAACTACACAGGATTTTCAGTGCAGAAGGGCAGAGCAAGCACAGGAACACCAGTACGGCAAACAAAGCCTGTGCGGTGTTGCCAGCTTGGGCGCTGGATCTGCACGTTCCTCCACCCCCACACGCTGCAATCCCAGCATCCATGGAGAAATCCCAGCAGCAAAACGATGGCCCTTGGGACCAAATTACCTCCCAGCTGACCCTGCCCGGAGTTACCATCGCTAGCGTGGGTGGGTCTGTATCCCAAACAAATGATCTGAGAGATGAGCAGGAGTGAAGGATTCCTTGTGGACCCCTGAGAGGCGGCATCAGCGAGCTCCTGAAGTGGCTGAAAGCCATTTTTCATCCCACATTCACTGTCACGGCACTGAATTAGGAGAGCATTTTCTGTGGAGTTGGAGGAATTATTGTGTCCCATGGATCTGCACATGAACAGGTAATGGACAGCCATGGGGCAGTGCAGGGACAACCAGGAGAGTTCAGGGGAGCAGAGGTTTCCCTGGAGCATCCCAAAGTCTGGAGGGGACCCACAATCTGCTTCCAGGAAACAAGCCCATTAGGGTACATAAGTCTGCCTTGTCAAATGCAAGTAAACATACCCACGCACACAGACGTCTGGCCCTTTCTAAGCATCCTTGTTATAAGAAGTGCTTCTGGTTGAGACAGAAATGCAGGGAGATACTCATCAATTTCTCTGCTCGCCTATTTCTGTTTAGAGTAGCCACATGATTCCTCCTCACTGCCTCAAGGCGACGGCAAAAGCAAAAGCCAGAATCATATGCCTATGAGCGTCAGCCTCACTGCTCCGGCAGGACAGGGCTCGGCGTTCAGCCTTTCCAGCCAAACCGCTCCTCTGCTCACCTCTTAGTGCCGGCGGCTGTGACCAGCCCAGCTCCACCTGTGCCGACCCGGGTACAAAGCACATGCTTAGCCTGACGGTCCAGACCCCGAGGTCAGGCTCCTCTCCCCTGCCACCCTCACCGCTTGCTCTGCATCCACCTCTGCTGCCAGGACTTGGGTCAACTCCAAACAGACAGCAACAGACCCGCGCCGGTAACAGCTTGTCTCAAAACACTACCAGAGGAAAAAAGCATCCTTGATTCAGTTCACATCTAACTACCAACAGCTGAGCCACCTCCGTTCTGCAGAGGAACCATCGCACCAGCATCCAGAGTGGTTTAGTTAACTGACTTTCAGGAAAGTTAATTTGGATTAACTTCTGAGTGTACTCATGAAGACACACTCTAGGTTATCCCTCAGCTGCACCACATCAGAGTGGCAGCGGCCAGGTTCATTGCTCTGTGGTGCTGTAAATAAATGCTAAATCTGTGTTTTAATGGTATCAGACAGGCAGCAGCTGTTGCTGCTGAATGCCCAGCAGACTGCTATTGCTCTCAGGACTCACATCAGAGAAGGTACTGGATAGCCTAAAGATATTATTGTCTGGCAACATGCATTTTCTTTCATAAACAGCACCTGAAAAGAAAAAAAAACAACGCTGTATGTTGCAAAGCGATGACAAAAACTCTTTCCTGTCCCCCTGCTCTGGGCACCAGGCTACCGAATTTTTACAGGGAAAATAAGGGGTAAATAGACATTACACAATCTTCTGAAAGAGCATGTTAGAGAAATGGAAGGCAGGATACAGAATTAAATGCATAATTCATGGCTTGTGAGAGCCTTGAGGCAAGACCTTTCGGACTTGCTAATTGCTTTGCTGAGAAGTAGGCCAGAAGCCACAATAATGACTCCTACACCTAGACAAATACATGCATAAAGCTGTTGTAACATCCACCTAGGGGCTTCCACATCACCCCTCTTGCACACATGTGCTGCTGGCCCATCTGACAACACGCCAGCCAGGGACAACTGCACGGGACGTTAGGCTGATCCGAGGATCTGTATCTGATTCTGGTATGTATTTCTGTATACTCAGGTTTTTGGACTGCAGGAAGCTATATTTACATAAACTGCCTGCGGCCATGCTGCAGCCCTTGGGGGACCCTCACAGTGCGCTCGGAGCCTTCAGCGTGCAACTCCGCGCTCGTGGGCCCGGCAGAGAGCGGCGGCTCCGCCACTGCGGCTGCCACATTTAGCCCCACTGAGCTCAACGGCAAAAAATTCAGTGGGTGCAAGATCAGATCCCAGTTGCAGGCGAGGATATTAATATGACAAGTAGGGAGGATGAAGGCAATGAAGGATGAAGGAGGATGAACAGCTTATAGTTACAGAGGTTTGCACATATGCATAACATAGTGGATCCAAGTCATGAACACCAAAATACCTTTCAGCTTCCTATGCCGTAACCACCTCCTCCTCCATGTCACCAGCAAACACCTTTGGATTTTCTCATCCCAGCAGGCAAAATCATAAGCTTTTATCTACCTACATGTTCAGGTCTCTCCTATTCACATTCTCTTATTTCAGAAAATGCTATTCCAATGAATTCTCTGATAATATCCTGCGAACGGCCGCCGACCACTGCTGCTTCCACTTCGTTAGACCCCACCAGAAGAAGTAAGCCTCAAGGAGCTGAGAAAGGCTTCACTATGGCTGTTACCAATTTGTTACTGAGTCCAGTCAGAGCCTTTCACTGTGTCTGAAGAGAGACGGATTTGCCTCTAAAATATGGGGATCAGTTGCCTTCCTGCTCCACCAGCTTCTCCATCTCCAGCCCCTCCAGGGCAGGCTGCTCCTTGCTGTCCTTTGTGTCACAAAACATCAGAAATAATCTCTTTTTAAGCCCTTTCCTCCCTCTTTGGTTTTATCTGCTGATGTAGCAAAATCACCTTAAAAATTCATTAATAAAATGTAGATTAATATCTTCCACAAAGCAGCTGATCTCCATGAGGTTGCAGAAGTAAAACTAACAAAAGTTCAACAGAATCTGTCCCTTAATTGTACTGTGCTAAAACATACTATGTTGATGAATTTACTGAGGCAGATTAAATTTTTACAGCTAATATACCTATTTACTTAAAGATGTTCCATCTTTTTCTCAGGGTCAAGAACATGAAAAAGCAAAGCCCGAGAGAGAGAATGAAAAAATAAGATGATTAAAGATCCCCGGGTTCAATGGGTTTAATCTGGAAACCACCAATACTGGTTTGTGAGTATGAAGCAAGCTACCAATTATATGGCAGCAGAATAAAATCTCAGAGTAAAGTAAAACATCTTTTTTGTGATACTTCAAATAACATGATGGTGAAGAGACAGATTGCTTTGCGACACCTTCTTTATAAGAATCTTAACTATTAATCTGTAAATATGAAATGTCTCACATTGAAGGCAGAAAAATTTAAAGCGCAATTCAAAAGTCAGTGGAAAAGTACAATGAGGCTGAGGATCCCCAGACTTAGACCAGATTCAAAATGCTAATGCCTAGCTCTCAAGGTAAATAACCTCTAAGCTACTTTATATAATAATTGAAGTGCAACATGACTCAAACTAACTGCAACCCATTCATTGGGCAATGCCTACCTAAACCATATTAACTTCAGCAATGTTACTGTCCTTTACACACTCTCCAATTTAGGTTTTACAGCTACAACAGGCATACAAGGAATTTACAGTTTCCCCAAAACCAGGGGCTTACAGCCCAAGTAAGCAAATTGAAGCCAAAGCATGGGAAAGGAAAAGTGAGAACAACAGAAAATGTCACTAAATCTTTTGAGTTCCACCTTTAATAAATTTTGATAACTCCCACATTGGAAGTAAGGTAAATAAGCAGTAGCAGGAAGTACTGCTTGGTGCAGTTTTATTTTGTTCTGTGACCTACCCATTTGGTCCAAGAGAGAGGAGTCAGTAAAAGCAGAACGGGTCTATTGCAATCGCAACACAAAGGGCAGTCTTTCACTTCGTACAAAGAATACTAGCACAGATGGCGAATCAACATTTTGCAGGAAAATCCATGTGCTTCCACGTTAATGAGACATGGGTTAGAAGAACACGGTATTATACGCTGTCGTCATTATGTCAGAACTGATTTGTTGTCCAAGCTTAGGTATCCAGATGGTAACAAAAATACTCCAAACTTTCTATAAGCAGAAAGCTTTCACTATAATTAAAAAATGGTTTCAGCAAATACACTAGTTTCTCATGAGTATTCCCAGCTCACTTTTAACTGCTCAACATGCCCTGTATTTTGCTTGCAGTGCTTTAACAAGGAGGGTGTTAAACCAACGCGATGCAGAACCATCGCGTTCCCAAAGCGCGGAGAGGAAGCAACTGGGGAGCCAAGGGCTACGCGGTGCTTCCCTGGGGGATGCACCAGTAAGGTCTTCAGAAAGGAACTGGTCTCTCGTCATGCAGGATGGCCCCAAGGCCATCAGTTCACACAGTTAAAAACAGCTCCAACTCGGAGCAGTGGCTTCTTCTGATTCAGATCAGGCGTAACCCCCTCCCACCGTGACAGGGTTTATCCATATTGGAGCCAAAGCAATTGGGCTTTATGACTAAGTCCCATTATTAACACACTTCCCTTTCTGAAAGGAGCCTCAAAAATCTTCATAAAAGCTCACAGTGAAATAATTGCATTCTTTTCACTTCACCCTAGCAGACTCCCACAGGTTTGACTGTATTTTTTCTCTCCGAAGTAAATTGTACAGCCCCTCTCAAAAGGCTCGCCTTTAAAAAAACAGTCTAGAAAACACCAGGCTAAATTTGACGTGCTTTTCCCTATGTTTCAAAGCCAGGGAAGGGTTCTTCTGAAATATGACATCTTTTCTACTGAAGTAGATTGAAAATCTGCTACAGAAAAAAAAAAAAAAAGGAAGAAAAAAGAAAGGAATAAACTGCTGGGAGAGTATGTGGGTGGCAGGATTCGGTCTTTAATCTGACAGGTGTATGTCAGCACTTCTCCACAAACATACCTAAAGGGATCTAATTGTTTTCCTCTTTGCATTGCTATAGGTTTGTACTGTTTTCTAATGATACCCCTTATTTTTAGGTTAGCATCCTGCCAGTCTCTTTGTCTGATGTCCAAAAAGCTAACAGGTTAACTAAGCTAGAAAAGCTGACACTTTTCTTAATTACTGTATTTGCCCTTCTAAGTGTCTCAAGCAAATTCATTTTGAAATTAAAAATCATATTGTCAACCATGCAACAGACAACGTGGCCCAAAGAGAGATTTACAGGCTGGTAACTAGGGAGCGGGCAGAGGAGGAGGCGGTTGCTCAGCTGATGGATATAAATAGTAAAATCCTAGTCAACAGGATATTATTGTTCTTTGGGGTTCCCAAAGAAGCCTTAAGTAATGGATCAGCTCCTACGCACTCACTGATCACAAGTCAGTGCCCGAGTGCCATGGGGAGGCCTTGCCTGGGCTGTTTCAGGAGCTGCCAGGACTCAGCACTTCCCGTGCTCCAGTGACAGTAAAGATGGAGAAAGTGGGGAGAAAGGGCTCAGCAAAGCACCTGTCATCTGTTCATTCCTTTAGCAATAATAATTGGACTCTAAGGGGCCACACAACACCAACTGCAACTACCTTCAAGGCAGCTTACACTCTATGGTATCGCAGAACTTCCATCGTAAACCGCATTTCAAGGTGAGGCAATTAATTGTCTCTGTGACCTTTGCACAAAGGGAAAACAGAATCTGACTGTTCTCCTATTTCTAATTTTGTGTCTCTAAACTCTCTGGCTTCCTTCTCTTGCAGAACATGTCCTTATAATCATCCAGAGCAGAAAGACATTTTTAGGTAGATATCTCTCTACATTCATGTAAGATAAATGTCTCATTCATGTCCTAAGCTCTCCCTTGGTCTTCCTCTCTACCCCACCAAGCTCTTCCAGACCCAGGCACAAGGGAGACAGGGCTTCAGGACAGTGGATGTAACACTGCTCTCTGTTAAAATAATATTTGGATGATTTGGAGGACTGAACTGAAGAGTATGATTTGACAGCAAGTTCAGCCTGGGATAAAATTTAATCTGATTCATTTATGCATGCAAACGGAAAGCTTTTCTTAGCATACATTCGTCAAACAAAACACATCATAGTTCCTGGAGATGTTCACCATGAATTACCCTCTTCCAGCTTCTAGTACCAGGTTTTCTCTCTTCCCCAGCTCTGCTTTATCTCCTTTCTAGCAACACATACTCAAACCAAAGCAAACAAAACTCCTGGAACAAACTCAGTGAACGGAAAGCATAGTAAGAAGAGGCAGAAGGAGCACAGCTGATTTGGATCTTGACTGAGATTATTCTAAAGCATTTGGAAAAAAACACTTTTACCTGAAGATGATAAAATAGTCATTTATAAAGATGATCAACAAGACACTTCAAAAATACATCTTCACAAACAGGGAGAAGTAGAAGAAAGCAGGTGGACTCCATTCCACAAACACTTTGTTCTTCTTGCATTAAAAAAACCCTAAGGCAAGCCAAAATGAAATCTGATTGCACTCAGTTAGCCTTTGCACCAACTGGTGTGTGCTGGAGAAAACACCAACAGGCACGAGCAAACCCAGAAGGAAACCACCCACTGCCAAACATGGGAACACCACAAGCTGGGACAAAAGATGGGTTGGTAACTCCTGTGAATTAGCAAGTTTTTAAAACTTACAATAGAGAAGGCAGCATATATGCATTACAGTTCATACAAACTGTTAGATGACATTATTAGCTTTTGCTGTCAGATGGTGACGGAAAGAAAAAAGAAGGTGCGAAGACAGGAATTTGGTCAGGTAGTTACAATGATCACTTCGGAAAGAGAAATCCATGGTTCAAGGCCTGCTCTACCAAAGCTTTCCATGTTCACACACAGAAAAGTATGTCATTAGGCTATCTGGATAAACTTGAAACAAGCCCTCTGGCTTTCATGTGCAATTAATCTCCAACCCTAATGTAGGGGTGTCAAATGCATCAAAACCAGGAGATGCTCAAATACTAAAGAAACAGAAATAACTCCCTGCTAGAATGTATTAAGAACACATTTCAATTTTAGTCAAGACAAACGCAGAGCAGTGGGAAAGCAAAGCCTATGGGCATCAGTATTATCTGAGTACCAGAACTCAAGCCTGGACCCCCTCTGTAAAACCAGAGTTATTAAATGTGACTTCCACACCCAGAGCAGCCCCCTCCTTCTGTAAGGATGCAGCGTGCAAGAACGTTCATGGGTAGCAGGACCGGCAAGTCAAAATGAAGTGGGCAGCCCAGGCCAATCTTTTTGTCACGTGGGCATCAGGTTAGCACGTTAAGCTGTGTTTTCCATGCAGCTCCTGAGAGGCAGCCTGTGTTCAAGATCCGAACCTGATCATTAGTGTGATAAATGAAATGAGCGGAAACTTTGGCTCATAGAGCCCCAACTGCAGCAGCTCCACAGTCAGTCACTCTTTGTAAGTTTTGGTTCATTAGTGAAATGGGAATATAAGAGGTCAAGTGAACACTTGGTTCATAATTAAGTGCCTGAATGGCAAAGCTGTCTACCGGCTTGAGTGATGCAACACAGGGGTCTCATCTGAGCTTGCTGTAGGTACCCAGACCACCTCAGCAACAGGCTTTCATCACCAGTCTCAGCACAGAAGTGAAGGACTCAATATGCATGAAAAAATTGGGATCTTGCATGAAAATGATTGCTCTAAAGCCATCTGTGGGATAGGCAATGAAAAAATATTTAAACATCCCCTGCAAAATTAAAGGAAGTCAAGGACTTGAAAGTTACCCAAGATCTGACCATCTGAAACAAAATCTGCATATAATTGGATGCTTTAATTAGTTTCCAAACAGTCTTGTGGGACAGACAGGTATCAGCTTTCCAGACCTCCCCAGCTGCATCTGGATCCCTCAGCACCTGAGGACGGTCCCTCTCGGTGACATCCAGGACTCGGTGGGAAGCGTGCGCTGACCTTGTCCTGCAGACATGGGCTGCCACCCCCAGGGTCACAACCGCTTCCTGACTTCAGAGCAGTCACACTGGTGTGACCTCCAAGTTCGTAAATTAAAATGAACTCATGATGACTGATACTGTTAACTGCAGCATTACAGATGAAGGACTTTATAGCATCCCTTAGCTGTATCGGCAGCTAATACATGGTGCTTCCTCTTGATATTCAGTTTTTGAAAACAATTAAAGCTCCTAACTTTGGTCCTTCTAATAAACACACAATATTTTAAAGTTTTGAAAAGTCAAAATCGAACACATCAAAAAGACCATCTACCTTCAAAAGAAGAAATACAGCTTAGCCAGCAAAAATTCATACTCTGTCTTCTTTCAGCCAAGGTCAATAGTTGCATTAACTTCTGGAAGAAAGCTGAGCACAAATTCTTTTTAACTAACACTAGGTCCCTTAAAAACTTTTTTCTTTATAATGAGCTGAAATGGAAAACCTCACACAAGAGTCTCTACAACTTTAAATCACTCCTTTCCCTGTATCCAGGAAGATCTTAAAAAAAAAATAAAAAGACAAAAAAAACCCTGAGAGTAAAAGGAACTAAATGCTGTTCAGTGGCATTAATCATCAGGGCTGGGAAGTCCCCTGCCCAGCGTGGAACCTGAGAACAAGGACAGGGACCAAACACTTCTCCAGCTACTCTGAACAATAACTGCTGGAATCACTCAGGATTTGTAACACAAACAGGCCTACCAAGTACGTTGTGAAAAAGGGAGAATCAATGGGAATTTTGTCTCTGAAATCTCATCTTCTTACTTGGGCAGGATTTTCATGATTCACTGATTTCAAGCACCCCGTGAAGGCACCGGCCGCAGCCCCTCCTGCGCTACCATCAGGCTCCTGAGGACCAGGCAGCTGGGATCGGGCACTCTGCTTTTCCATGGCTCTTCCCCATCTGCCCACCTCTGTTTGCCTGGTTACTCTCCCTGGGCAAAGAGCCCAGACAGATTTATGTTTATTTCCTTACGTATATCCCAGACAATAAGTCTGAAGTGGACATTTCATACTATGTTATTTATAAATTCAGTATCTTTATTAAGTTATAACTTCAGTTCATGTTTATAATGAACATCAGTAAGAGCCAGAAAGCTTTAATCACGTGTCCAGATGCAGTCATATGAAGGATTAGATTTTAACAAAGTTATCTTCGTTGGCATTGCTCTCATTTGTTGCGGTGCCAGGAGCCTCTCGCCCTTCTTATTTTTCATGGAGCCAAGAGAAGCTTAATCAGCCCTTGGTCATGAACTACATTGACTACACATGCAAAACACTTATGGACATACATCAGGGGGTTCTTTGCAAAGAATAAAAGGAAATGGCAAAGTACTTGTATCTGACCATCAGTGCACAACAGAAAGACAGCCCGTGCTCGTAACCTGTCCCTGTGCCTTGGCAGCAACTCAGAGCTTCAGCTGGAGTCCCGTGAAACAGACACTTTGGGCTGTGATACAGCTCTCACAACATACGAATAACACATGGCCACCTGGTCATCAGGGGCTTTATTGTACTGCTACTCGGGCTTCTCGAAGAAAACATAGGAAAAACATGCCGGAAGAATAAAAATGTAGCTTACCATAAGCACTTCAGAGTTAGAAGGCAACAGCAAGATTAGTGCACGTCGGAGACCTCTCGTGGGTTTCAGAAGTGCTAACAAGTGAATTATTGTGGGGGACAGGTCCAAAACAGTAAGACCTGCCACGTCACCACTGACAGAAGTGGTAACCTCTTACAGTGACAGTAAACTGGGTGCAGAGGGAAAAAATGCATGTAGGCAGTGTATTTGACGTTCATCTTCTCCCTTGTAAACACTTTCTTCCTGGTGTAACATACAAAATATTTTCTTTTAAGGTCTCTTTGTGAACATGGAGACTGCAACTGCTGAGCCACAGTGAACAACAGCTGCTTGGGAGAGCCTTGGTCCCTTTGAGGGACAACCTGCAGTGCAAGACCTAAATGTGAGCTTCCATCTGAATCTGGCTAAAGCATGGAGGACCCACCCTGGGGGTCCCAGTATAAGAACAGGAGCACCATGGTGTTCACCGGGATAGCAGTTAATTAGACACTTGAGACTCATTTCACAACCAGGCAACTACAAGAGCCTCTAACTCAACCCAAACATGAAAGAGAAAACTGAGAAGTCCAGTTGCCTGAAAAGCCACAAATCCCCTGGTACAGACAAGCAGAACATGATTTGCTGCCTTCAGCCAAGATTTGGCCTTCTACTTAAAATCCCTGTGCATATCAAGGCCCCGGTGACACAATCTGATCTCGCTGGGCCATTTCATGGGTAGAGCATCCCTGACTTCAGCAGGGGGCCGGCATGGGCTCAGACGTACAGAGCATCGCAGCCTGAGGGGTCTGTACTGCAGGGCTGGGGTCTGCCTGCCCTGCCAATCTAAACGCCACTAAACAGCAGTGTTTCCTGATAACGGGCACTGCGGAAAAGCAGAGGCTTCTTTGTCCAGCTTGGGGCACTAATGAAATGCACTCATCTCCAGTCTTAATTAGGGTAGGATGAAGATCCGAAGGGATCCATGCATTAAAGGCAACAAGGACTGGAATATAAATCTTTCTATTCGAAATTAATCCTGTGGCACATATTTCGTGAGCGTTCATTTTGTAAACTAGAATTATACTACCAAAGGAGAAAAACACAAAAATCTCCCCAGTGAAACAAATCAACAGCATTGGTCTAGAGAATGATGAATGAGAAAGATCTTATTTCTGACAAACAACAGCAAAAGATGCTCACATAAAAAGTATAAGAAACAGGGAAACTCATTGTTCATAGATTCACTGGGTCTGAATTACACCGATATCTATCAGAAACAACTTTTAAGCTACTACAGTTAAAATCTATTTTTCTATATGTCTGAATTAGTGGAAAATAATTAACAAAATCCCTCTAAGTATTACAGAAATGTCACGAATCACGCCATCAAATTAAGTAACAGGCATAGAGATGAGTGTTTTCTTTCAAGTGCTTTTGATAACATCTTTTCAGATGCAGTGGGATTTCTGGTTTTAGAAGGAAATCCTCTCTGCTGGAGGTTACATGTCCACGAGTGTTCACTCTGTAGACTTCCAGGCTGTTGCTATTACAAGCCTCCTTACAAGATGTCAATTTAAACCCATGTTTGTGGCTGTAAAGCCTCAAACTACAGCTAAAACACAGCTCAGCTGTTTGCACAGAAATATGCAGCAATTAGAATGAAGCAAAATCCATCCTGCAAACCTCCACCTACAGTCCCCGTATTTAACTGGCTGGGGAGAGGTAAAAATAGAATAGCAGGTAAAGAAACATGTAGAAAAAGATTTCTTAAAAGGTGCTGTGATGCCCTTCACCACCCCGGCACTGACACAGAGGTAATTTATTCTTCCGAATACATAATTTTAAGAATATTTTTGACTTCTACATGAAGAGACAGATAACATTTGGCACTTCCCCTTGCAACCACTCTGCAATAACACTATGTTTAAACAGCATAGGACATAAACAATAATGTTTAAACGGACATTGACAAGCCAAAATGCCCAAGGTTGCTTCTTCTAGTCCAACAGGAAGCTGTCTTTAAAATAGAAAAAGGAAATGAATTAATTATTTTGTAATATTTTCAAACTAAAGGTGAGAAATACTTCAGAATGAAAGTGACATAAACTTAACATGGTGTTTAGGAGAAAGAATATTTTTTGCATTTCTGTCCAAGCTGAGTGGACAAAACAAAACACAAGCAGGAGAAACTATGAAAAGTACAGGACATTTTTTAATCAGCGCTGGTTTAATCACTGTGTTTTAAAGACTGTCATTTTTAATCTGCCGTTCAACTGCAGGGAAGCGATAGGGTCTGAGATGTCACCAGATCTCCTCACACCGAGGCTGTCAGTGATTGAAAAACAGCTCACCAAGGAAAGAAAAGAGAAGGTGATGTTGGCGAGTGACAATGGATCAACTCCATGCCTTGAGTCAGGTCCATGCTTGGATGCCAAACACAGTCCCTCTTACGGTGAGGTGTTAATACACAGGTGTAAGAGTTCATTTGACTGCAGAGCTACTGGGCATGATTTGAATTTGGTGTAATTTCATCCATGCAATGGGACAGAGAGACCAGACTTCTAATTTGTTAGAGAAATGAGGCATTGACCTTGTTAAAACTGCATGCTGAAACATGAAATCTGTACCTTGCCTCTCACTGCTCCTTCGCTTCACTGGCAGGGCTCCCGCCATCTGTAACAGGTAAGTTTTCCTTCCATTGCTGTCAAATACTGTCAGGTATGAGAGTGCCCTTATGAAGACCATCCCCACCACAAGACTTACGTTTCCAGCATTATCTTCGGCTTCTTATACCTGGATCTGAATATTTATTTCGAGGGTTCACATTTATAACTCTCAGGCCTATTTAACTTCACTTTTACATAGAATAGCATCACTTTGTGGTTCTATAGGGCTTCATCTAAGGTTCTCCCAGCAATTTAATCTTTCTAAATGTCACCTTAATCTACAAAGAGCTCCACTGAAATGAACATGTCTACAGGCAGAATGAAATCCCGCTAGATATAGGGACAAGTTACAGACAGATTAAAGTAATGAACAGTTACAGCACCTTACTTTTGTCAGAATGAATGGATACGTTAAAAAAGGTTTCCTCCCACTTGTAAAATTTCCATGTGTTTGAAAGGCATGACAAACTATAGCAAACACATGCTATATATGAATGCTGCTGTATCTTACAATTAAAAAAAAAAAAAAATTATCTAGTTAGGTGCAACGGTCAGAAGAATTATACTTCATACATAAATGGATATACAAAAATAGAAACACTTTCAAGAGTTCCTGACTGCCTGTGAGCAGTTCCTGATGGATGTCCATCAGAGATGCTTAAGGTCCCCAAAGAAAAGATATGTAGATACTCTCACTGAAAGAGAGAGTTAACTATTAGGAGTTGAGCACCCTCACTGCCTCTTAAGACACAGCTTTTGGGACCCGCTATCTCAAAGGAAGCTGAGGTTCATGTCAGTAACAACTACAGCTACTGCTGTCCACAGCTTACAAAAGTCTAAATCTTAAGGATCCAAACAGAAAGACAAGCAAAATCAGAGATTACTGTGAGTTCATGACTAAGTGACTAAGGAAAAGGTACAAACTAGGGCAAGGATGGGGAGCCAGCAGGGCTGGTGTTGCTCTGTTTATTTCTTTCAGCCTGCCACCAGTGTTTTTGGCATTATTTGTGACATCATCACAGTATGTTCCTGTATAGCCTTCCAAGTATGTTTGAAGGCCACGCAACCCTCAGCAGAGCAAACCTGAGATTCAAGAAAGTATTGAAATGTACTGAAATCAAAGAATAGACATCTATGAATTTCTGTGAGTTCTGGATCAAAGCCTGAGTGAGTAGCAAAATGATGAGTAGCAGGACTTTAGGCTCCTTGTCTAGTCCTCTGATAGAAGAATGGTAGAGTTCTACCACCCCAGCCCATGTACTCTGTTATAAGAAATGGACATTCAAACCAGAATTATTTTAAATGGTGGTAACAGTACTTGCTTGTCAGAGATGGCCAATAATAACCTGACTGCACAAGTATTCATCTCCATATATTTAATTCCAAGGAATTCAAGGGAAGATGCATAATACTAAATATACATTCAGACTACTGCAAAGCACAGGACTAAAATGTTATCTAAAAGCGAATAATTCCTGGTGAGGATGTTGCCTCTTTCTAGTGAGTGCAAATGCCCACGTAAGGGAGTATATTTTTGATGATCCTAAATCAAGCTTCCTGTAGGGAAGATTTTAAAATATTCTTGTGTTGTAACAAAATGTTCCTGCTGGTGTTGTAATGAAAGAAAGAAAGAGAAAAAAACCCCATCTCCTGGCAGGAAATTAATTATTAAGCATTCCACTGCTCGATGATGTGCTCCTACATTCTGCACAGGCTTTCCATTTTTCTCTTTCAGTATGTGGAGAAATTCACTATGGAGAATATACAAATAGAACAAATTGCATAAGAGTATCAGTTTATTAAATGCATCTAGAAACCAAACAGACCTGGAGTAAGGAACTTAGTTTGTGCATCGCCACACCTGGTGCTTATTCCCTTTTTACGTTCCCCTCTCTTCTTCCCCATCAGATTGTCCCTTTTGCCTGTTTCCTGAAATTACCTCTGTCGAGAACAGAAGCAGTGTGCCTGGCTTTTAGCATCACTTACCTGCAACAGCTTTGAACTATCACTTCCTTCATTGAAAAAATAAAATGGAAAACCTCTGATCTTGGTGGAAAGGGAAAATAAAAGCCCATCATCACATGCTCATGTCTAAACATTCGGCTGTAACTCCATTTTTAAAACCATCTTTTTGTTCCCCTTTTAAGTCCAGCCACTTTAGCAAATTTCACCCCTGGCTGTCAGTTTCAGTCTCCCTGTGAAACAGATGAAAGCCTCAGAGATGCCATAATTTAATCCATCAGTTATATGACAGAATATATAGTTCCTGAGGCTACTTCTGCACCCAGCAACCGCACCTAGAACAACTCCTGAATTCGGTGGGATCATACCACTGCAAAAGCATCACCATGAGAGCAGACAATTCCCAGTAACCAGCATCCTGGGTCCTTCCTGGATTTGGAACTGCCAAACCAGAAGAGGGAAGATGCAACAGACTGAAACAGCATATGCCGTCTTCAAATAGTATTTTTGTCAGCAGTGCTCTATAGCTTAGCTAAGACATAATGAAGAAATTTTCAAGATAAATGAATAATTCTAGCTTTTTAAAAAGGAGGCAGAAAGGGTATGGAAAACTGCTACAGCAGATGGCTGTATGATGCCTGCAGAAACTTTTAATAGCAGGTAGGCTGCTCAGGTGCTCGTGGTACCGTTTCTCATGGTCATCACCACTTGGGTTCATCTCATTGGGCTCTTCCATCACAGAATCATTCTGTTTGGAAGAGACCTTTAAGATCGAGTCCAACCATCACCTAACTCTAGCACCAGACCATGTCCAGTCAGCTGCTGGGCAGGATGGCTCGGACACAGCATGACGGTAATGCCTCTATCTGTCTTCCAGACCTGAAAGACCTCATATTTGGCTGGCTCTGTGCATCAACAGAAGAAGGTTGCCGGTGTCCATCTCCACGCAGACATGCCAGTGTGCTCCTGTATTGTTCGCATCTGCAAATATTTAACTGCTGCCTTTCCTCCTCTCCTCACAACATACTCCCTGTGTATTGCAGACACCACTTGGGTCTAAATTCATGTCATGGGGGCCCCAGAGACTGGGAAGCACCCTCACATATGTAAAATGTCCCACTGAAAGGAAGCATTCTGCAATAAGGCAAGCCATCAGCTTCACAGCACCCACCCCAAACACAGCTGGTCTTGCAAGGGAGCGCTGCAGGAACAGGAGGCGCAGCAGCAGACGGGGACCCTCAGCACCCGAGGTCCTTCGCGTGGCCCTGAGCAGTGCGACCCTGCAGGAGCTCGGCTGGTGCCGCTGGGAACTCTGCATCAGCCTCCGCTGCTTTTTCATCCTAGACTCATGACTTTCTAGCACATCAAAACTGTTATTGATTCTGCAAGTGACAATGCTACTAGCAGTGATTCAGATTGCATTGTTTTGAAGAGAATGAATTTTGAATTATGCAGCAGGAGCAAGTTTAATTACTACATTTGAACACAGAGCATATGCTGTCATTTTACAAGAAACCACACTGAAGAGAAGCACCATGCTTTGCCACTGAGCTCTCAAGTGACAAAAATCACACTCTCCCGAGTATCAGACTCACCATCTGTAAAACGTTTTTCATCTCCAGAAGAAAATGTGAGAACTATGTGTTACGAATCATATATACTGCAAGCGATAGATATTATCACTTGCTTTGGAGCAGCACCTTAGAAGAAATGCCTTTTGTCCCCTGTAATAGCCCACACCAGGCATCCAACTTCTTAAAACCCTATTTAGTAGTGCAAGCAAAGTGACAACTAATACATCTCTCAAATTTCCTCTTGTATGGCAAGAAGGGAACAGGAGGTTGTTTTCATGAACATAATGTTATTCAAAAGAATTTGCCCTGTAGAATGACATTCTCCTACAGGACTATAGGAATTTCAGAGAAGGCTGTGTGCATCTGTATAAATGCACTTTAAGTTCCAGAAAAGGAGTTTAACTCCTCCTTACACAAATGGCTGAGAGGCAAAACCAAAAACACATTACTCTTTTTAAGAACAGATTTCTATTCCTTCTCAAAAAATGCCCATGAATTAACGGTTAAACCTGATTGAATTGCTACAGTTTTGAGCAAAAAGAGATCAGATGTGGGCCATCCATGCTAACACACAGAATCAAGAGACAGAGCCAGGAGTCAGAGATGTAGAACTGTAGAATTACACTGTAATGAGAGACTGTCAAAACCCAAGGGGAGTTCAACCTGGAATCAACAGTCCTGTCTGTACTCAAAATTTGAATTTCAGAGGTCATGATGACGCAGGTCAAAATAATGTGGTGTGACCCCATCAGCATTTAACTGTATTAATACAACATCAGAGCTGAAAGAACGGCTAATTTGAGGGTCTCTTCTGATAAATTATACATCTTCTATAATGAGGCCAAACCAAAACTAATTTCCAGCAACTGCACTGCCTCTGCCAGTAGACAGTTCCCTAATACCATTATGCATAAACAGGAAGAGATAATGACCTATAATTCAAGTCTATTATTTTTATGGAACATGAAGATATATTGCAGTGTAACGTGAGCTGTTGATTAAGATTGGTATATTACATTAAACAAATTGTTCTCCCATAAACCACTGCTGCTTTTTCTTCTTTCATTGATTCTTGCGGTCCCTGCCAATCACGGAGAGTTAGCTGGTGAGAGGCAAGCATAACTTTGAAAAAAGTACTACATTGGTACCAAACGACATTCAAATCTAGGTATTTACATCCTTTCCGCCAGCACAGCCTGTGGCTGAATAGGAGAGCATCTCGTAGATGACTTATCCAAAAGCTCTGCCCATGTTTATTCAAAAGAAGCTTCTGAGAAGGTACATTTAATTGAGCACTTAGATAGCCATCGGCTTCCCTTCAGATTGCGCTGGTACGGACCTAGAGCCGTATCCCGGCTGCGGCCGAGTACCTCCAAACCTCCAGATCCGAGTGGCGGGGCGGGTTCTGCCCCCCCAGTTTACGGGGCTCCTGAGCAGCCAAAGGCAAAGCCCCCGCTACCGCGGAGCGGGGAGAGCCCCGGCACCACCCGCCGGTGAGGTGCACCCGATGGGCCTCAGGAGCAGGCTGTGGGTGGCAGTGACCCCCGCGGCGGGGACACCGGCTGTGCCGCCCCCCGCCGCCGCAGCATCCCCCGCGCCCCGTCCCTCCCGTGGGGCCGGCACCGCTCGCCCCAGCGCCGGGGCTCTGGGCGGGCAGGACGGGCCCGGCGCCGCGCCCGGGCGGAACTTTGGGCCCCGCCGTCCTCCCCCTCGGCAGCCCCGGCCCCACACCCGCACCGCCCCCGCCCCGGGGAGCCGGGGGAGTCCCACACGGCGGCCCGGGAGGGCGGGCTGGGAGCCCGCGGCAGCCCCACGGCAGGGCACGGGGCGAGGCGGAGGAGGAAGGACCGGCACAGCGAGGAAGGGGAGCGGGGCGGCGCGGGGGCGGAGGGAGGGGTTTCTCCGGGGGTGTTGGTTTACCTTGGAGGTTCTGCACTCGGATGTCGCTGATGTGCCCGATGAGCTCCTCGCGCTGGAACCAGTCCCACTCCTGCCCGGCCATGGGGACGGGGGGACGCGGGGCCGCCCGCTCCGGGGTCGGGGCGAGGTGAAGGGGGGCGGCGGGAGCCGCCGGCACCGCCACCGCCGCCTTCACCGGCACCGACGGCGGCCGCGGAGCGGGCGGGGGGAATTTCTTCCCCAAAGGGCTGTGGGGCATTGGAACAGGCTGCCCAGGGCAGTGCTGGAGTCACCACCCCTGGAGGGTTGGACAGACGGAGATGAGGTTCTCAGGACATGGGGCAGTGCC
>VWYH01008209.1:217991-231614 GCA_013399365.1 Pampusana beccarii
CGGACCCCGCGCTGCGGAGGCCCCGCGACCCCCGGCTCGGCGGCGCTGCCCCTCGCCCCATCCCGCTCCGGAGCGGGCTGTTGGCACTCTAGATAAATACGTTTTTCTTGCTGAGGCAGCAGGGGGGCTGCAAACAATACCGAGCTGTTACCCGATTTCTCTTTGGTGTGCCTGGGGACGGGAGAAGCGTCGTGCACTGGAGGAAATGTCACGCATTCCCGGCAGAAATGGAACAAGAAAGTGTGAACGGCAAAGGGGTTTTCCTCGTGGAGATGAAATATGCACCACTATAAATTAAAAGCGCTAATATACCATTTGCATACTTATTTAGCCTGGTCTTGCTGGTCTATTTAGGCTGTCAAATTTCATTTGTGGTGAATTTTCACATCTAATATCTTCATTTACACTTTTCCATCAAAATTGGACAGTAATTATTATCAAGGCTCTTCAGTATCACTAAGATCTCTGGTCTACAAACTTAGTGAAGAGCATGAGCATCTCCTTTAGGTAGAGAGCATTTTGTTACAATATACCACTTTTTGTATTTTGTGCCTGTTTTGTTTTCAAACCATGAAGACTGCATAATGTAAACATAAAATTTTGACACAATCCAGTCAGACTAGTATAGCATCATTAGACTAGCAAAGCGCACAAGCTGAGATGTACAAAGTTAAATATAAACAAACTGGGATGTAGAGATTGTGGTTCTTTCAAGTTGGAAGTGTTTATGTGATCCCAAGTAAATGCTTACTCCACACAACCAGTTGTTTCACCCAGCTCAGGAATGCAGCACTCTTCCCACAGCCTGCTCCAGTGATTTCTCTGTTAGCATTCAAAATCAGTTGGAGATGGTGAGTAGGCAAAGTCAACCATAAAGCATCTAATAGGTGAACTATTCGTCACTGCTGTAACACATGCTGGGCAACTGTCCCACAATCCGGCCTCTAAGAGTCTGGAGTGGTCTTCAGCTTTATTACTGTTTACATGTCAAAGCTGAAAGGTTTTGCACAAATGTAAAGACAGCAGAATGCCGTACTGAAGACTTCATAAGCCTGAGTTCAAGGAGTAGAAGAAAGAGCTTGTGAAAAGGAAAACGCGTCTGAAATCAACCAGATTCACACAAATCACAGTGCCAGGCTTTGACTTCATTTTGCACTGGGACAACCTGTTTTTTCCAGGAGGTATCCAAGCGGGCTGGATGCATCAGTACTGCCTTTAGAGGTGGAGCTGGAAACTGAGCCAGTGTGGCTGTGGGAAAAGCAGGTGAATGACTTCACAGCGTTGGTGAAATCCTCTCCAGAAGGGATGGCTGGAGGTCCTTAGTCCACACTGCTGCTCAAAGCAGGACTACAGCCCCCACTGGGTGGGGACAGCTGGAGCTTTGTCTCATCGCGTGTGGGCACCCTCCAGGGGCTGAGGTTTCATGAGCTGTCCAGATAACCTGTCCCAGTCTGCGCTGACCTGCTCGTGAGACCTCCCAGTGACCACTTGCTGTGGTCAGTATGCCAGCTGGAGACAGGGAGTTGCTATGAGATGGAGGCAAACAAACAAGAAGTGGAACAGTCCACAACCTGCAGCGGCAGAAGGAGCAAAGGTCAGAGGAAACAATCCAGTAAGTCCTTGCTGCCAGCCCCACCTGACGTGTGATGTTAGAGCTGTGATTCATTGCTCTCTGCACATTTTTCTGGAGCTAATTACTGCCTTCACCCTGGTTCCTGCCCCTGTGCAAGAGCTGCCCAGCTCCACTATCAGGGTCGCTGATGGTGCAGCCCTGGTGCCTCTGACATCTCCAGGTCTGCCAGGCAGCTGCATTTGACCTGCAGTCTGGGTCTCAGGGTCAGGTTGGGTCTAAGATGTTGTAAATGATTAACATTATGGGAACAGGGCAGTTAAAACTTCCGCAGAGGGAGAGGAGAAAGGCACTGAAACTTTCTCACCAGGGAAAGCATCTGCTCTGTGCACCCGCAGCCTCTGAAGGAGAGCAGCCTGGCAAAATGGCACGGGCTGGTGTGGTCCAGCACTGGCTGGGACCGCCCGCCCTTGCTGCGCCGATGGGTGGCAAGAGCATCAACATCACAGCCTCACACACACAACATCACACCACAGAATAAAGATGTCTGACAGCGAGTCAGACAGGACCTCAACCTCGACCCGGGGTCCAGGCCCATTTAGTAGGGTTGACCACTCTGGTTTCTAGCCCAGCACATCAATATAAGCTGCATCATCCTCATCTTACATCAGTACGCTGGGCCATGAACTGCTGCGAATGAAAACTCTGGTCCAGTTCCACTTAGCAAGCGTGCAGCTCTGTCCGGGGAGGCAGCAGCCATGTCACCTGTGTTTGTCCATCCGAGATTTTCAGATCACTCTTCAGCACCTTCCCTAAACCAGCTTTGCAGTTAGCAGAAGCCCTCATGGGTAGAAACTCCTCTGAGATGATTGTAAAAAAAATTGCAATATATGCAGAACCAAGTGCTCCAAAATGAAAAGTTAAGCCTTTAAAATTGTAAAGACACTAAAATATTGTGAGATCAAAAGGGCCACCCTTTATAAATATTTTTCTTAAGTTTTTATGTTCTTCCCTGCAACCATGTGGTCTATGAAGCAGCTCGAGAAGAAAGTATGAAATCTGAGATTCTCACATAAAGCCAGAACTCCAAACGTTATGTTACTTGTCATAAAATCTGTAAATGCTTGTGGGATATTATATGTGAAAATACTATATGCTTTCTAAGAAGTAACTGATTATATATCTTGAGGAGTAAATAACTTATCTTAAACAAAAAGTGATTTCAGGTTTTGTTATTAAAGTTCACTTGCCTTTTGATGTTTAAGGACAATTCTATAACTGAAAAAGCAGGTTACATTTAATTAAGTCCCTTGGCTCAGACTTGTTACTCAGGGCAACACTGTAAACACTTGGCAGAGACTCTGAACTATAATAACAAGTTTATTAAAAAAAGATTTTGGTCATATATGAGAAGGCAGGGAGTCTAATAGGAAGTTCATGGGGAACTCACCACTGTTCTACATCACCTTCATCTTTTTTCTTTTTAGTGCATGCAGAATAAAGATGTTAAAAACCTTTTAGTTTACCATCCTTTGCATGTCTTACATATGAGTGATTTAATGAGTTGAATTCTTAGTTTGAGAATAAAATTTATAATTGAAGATTATCTGATAGTAGCAACAAAACCCTAAAATCTTACCACCAGGCTTTTTGCCTGTCCGGATGGAGGGTGCCTTGTGGCTCCTGCTAAAATGGCAAGGGAAGGTGTCTGACACAAAGGAAGCTATTTATGGAATTAAGGAAGATATTTATGCCATTGTAGCTAAATTGCTTTGGCTTTATAAACAGGGGTCCCCATATGGACAATCATTCCAGGAATGGATTATTTTCTGCCTTTCTTTAAACCAGTTCCAGACCAGCGGTAACCAGAAAAAGATGTTGTCTGTCTTGCAATAGGTACACCCACGTGAAGACATGGTGTATATTCAACCCAAACCTCACAGAGGCGTAACTTCGTATGCAGACATGCCTTAGCCATCCCCAACTGCTCTGGTCAGAGAGCTACAAAAATAACTCCACGTTGATCCCTGCTAGACCTCCCCTCTGCCCGCACTCCCAAAATGTCCTTGTTGCACAGCACAGGCCTGCAAGGTGCCCTTCTGCCCGTGACAAGTTCTGTTTCTGGAAAGGTGTGGGCTTTAGGGTCCTGCACTGCTGGTGTCGCCCTCACATCTTTGCGCTCTTCTGGCTCCTTAAAAAGGGGCTACAGAGAGGGTGAGGGTCTCTCTCAATTTCTAATCTGTTTAGTTTTTCCGAAGTCTTTCTGGAAGAGGACTGAAAACGGAGGCTTTATTAGCCTGTAGCTGAATGAGGAAAAGGGAGGAAAGTTGAAGTCTGTAAACAGGAAAGTAATCAAAATTCTTATTTAACTTTCATATTTTACAGATACGGTACAACCTGACCTGATTGGTGACTATTTCAAGGCAATAATCGTGCCACCATAGGTCTCATAAACACTTAATTTTCCTTGTTTAGCTCATATCTGAACCACCAAGAGGTGCCAACCACAAGAAAAAACTCATTAGCTGTGCCAGACATTTATCTAAGTGAAGATATAGTTTCTATTACCCTGTCCGACAGCAGCCACCCCTTAGTCTGGCTTCTCTTCCCACACACATGTAAACAATGGGAGGGGTACCATGTAAAATACACTTTCAAAGCAAAACACAAGAGAAGTTGGGAGAAAAAAGACAGATTAATTTGACCAAGTAAACAGGAGACACTCAGGAAAAGGTGCAAACCAAATGAGATATGTTGTAATAAGAGGATTAAGCAACTCGAAGTGAGATCATGTGCAAAAAATAAACAAGCTATAAAATTTAAGTGCTTTATGACTTTCAAGGCAAGGGATAGTACACTAAAACGTGTGTTCTACTTCTCCAACCAAAGTTTGATAACAAGCAATTAATTAATTGACAAAATTGATATCACCAATCAACCCAATACCTGCTTAGACACAGGAGTGCTGTGCCCCACTAAACAAGTCCTCATCTTGGTCCCCTTCAGATGCTATCAGGGGAAAAGGTGTGGTTACTGTTGGCACTGCCTCAATGCACTGCTGAGCATATGTTCAAACTCTCGCTGTTGACCAGCCTCTCTTCTACTCTGTTGTGTGTTCTCCTTCATTGACTCCCAGAAGTGCACCACACAGGCCGCACTTACAAGCCACACTGATTCATAACCACTGTAGCCACCTGGCAGCAATAAATAGAGTGCGGGAGTTGCTAGAAAGTCTCTATGTGCTGTAGATAAGTTTCACCACACAGTCTCCAAAAATGCCAGGAGTTACAGTGGCTTCTAACTTGGATACGTTCAGCTGAATTTGTTTTATTGCTTGCTATCAAGGTGAATTTTGTACCAACAACAGTAAAATGCACTTTCCAGTGGGCAGTGGTATTTCCAGGACTGGGTCTTTTGGGATGATGGTGTCACATCAGGGACAGCTTCCACATGTGAGAGCTATGCAGGTGAGGTCCTTGTGATTCTTCAGCAGGGCAGCTGGTGTGGTGGGAGCAGGGTTGTGTAGGTCACTGCCAGCCCTTCCTCTTCTTTTTTTCATTTGCTCTGGTGACTGTGGTTTGTTTTAAGGTGTGATTTATTTGGAACATGCATGCTTTATATGACAGAGGCAATGGGAAATATCCTTCCCTGGCCTGCAGGCTGGTTTTCTCATATTCAGTTTGGTTTTCTGCCATTCTTTCATGCAGTCTGAAGGCTGGAAGAAAAGGAGAGTAGTTATGTAAAACTCATTTGAATATTATGTACTTGTGGAGCTGATTTGTTTCTGTTGCCATGGGCCTTCCATTCAAAATCTCTCCCTTTACTGGGGCAAAACCCTTCCTTGATTCAGAGAAGACTTGGCACAGTAAAAATTCCATCTAGTTTTTGGAAACCTGTTCATTGTTTTTCCCTTTTTTTTTCCTTCTTGTTTTTTTCTCTGTTTCTGATGGACGCAGGATACAGTTGGTCTCATCCATGTGACGGTATTGTGTAATTCTTCCTCTTTGAGCTTGATTTGCTCTCAGTCGTGTGTGACCAACTGGATTCAGAACCTTAAGATTCCCTTCTGTATGCTATGAAGATTTGTTGCCCTGGTAGATACTAGAACAAAGTTTGCACTGTGTAGCAGTAAGGGAATCATTTTTCTAGCTATAGATGTTGTGTAGCACCCTGAGGGCCAAGAAAAAGACCCATGAAGTAAGGCTCTCATCGTGAGAGCATCTGAGCATGTTCTAGGGATTTCCCACTCTTCCACAACCTGCTCCCATGACATGGTTGGACAGACCAACTCTGCTGCACAATGTTCAGCTCCAGGTGACCCTAGCTGGCCAGCTTACCTTCTTCTGCTTTACTTATCTCAATTAGAGAAACTTAGGGTACTTTCACTGTATACAAAACAGATACAAGTCAAGGCCTCTGCAATAATATTCACTGGCAAATACTATTTCTGGATGTAACTACAAATATTGAACACAGTATAAATTATAAATCAGCCATCTCCAGCACCAACCCAAAGTGAATGCTTCAAGTCAAAAATGGAGATTGCATGGTCTGTTTTTTGCCCTGTGAATACAAGGACTGGAAGCAAGGCAGCAGGTAGTTATTACAATGTTTAAGCGCTGCAGTTGTAGATGCTATAAAAGTAATGATAACATGGCTGGCTTTTATACACAGCTTTCCATCTGCAGATCTCAAATCTCTTGTATATTGCAATTTTGTGTAATTTCCTGGCTTAATCTGCCTGAAACAAAATCTACAAGCCCTGAAATAATATTTTATATTACAGAAAACAACCTGCATATTTTTGCAATAAAATGTTTATGGAAGAATGAATTATGTGCGATCTATTCTCTGTAATTCATCATAACAAAATGAATTAGTTTCTTAGAAGCAAGTAAGCAAGAAGGCTTCTTTTGAACTGCCTGACCTCTTCCACAGCACTGAAGATGTCAAATATTCTCCAAATGCAACATTCAGCTAAACTGCCTGTCGATGCAGCTCCCTTCAGAAGTAATTCAACCTTTCTTCTACTTTTTTGTTTCTATTTGAAGAAGTGGTTCCAATTTTACATCCAATGTCAAGTCAGCTTGACTGAAAGAGATGTGAGAAGAGATTCTTTCCCTGTCCTTCCCAAAAAGCATTAGCTTTGCAAATAACAGAAATGTATTAATGTTACAAATGGAGGGGATGTTCCCTGTAGCTGATAAATAAGCTAATCATTTTTTGAGGTAAGAAGTGAATGGCTCCGATGCATAACTTACTGGGCAGAGGCTTTTGCAGTACGAGCTGCCCTAATGGTTCAAAGCTCTTGGAGCAGGCATTTTCAAACCTTATTTGTATTTCATTGAATATTTAATGCCACAGTTCTGCCAGAAACCTCTGAAAATAGGGAGAATTAAAAGCCAGTAGTGATGCCTTAGCAGAAGGAGGACAATGATTTCAAAAGTTTCTCTTTACCGTCTTTCAAAGCGTGGCCTTGAGGAGTGCTACCAATGTCAGATATGTTCTTGTGGTTGCTGTAGATGGCAGTTTAGAAGTCACAGTTGGTGTTACCTCACCACAATTAACTGCAAGCATCTGTCAGAGTTTATCAACCTCTTAACCAATATGACATTAAAGACTAACCCCTTTACAAGTCCTGTTAGAGAACACAGTGGAGCCCTTGCTTAAGCAAGTGCTGATGTCATGGCTTTGCTGGGGTCAGCAGGGCCCTCGATGTTGGGTTGGAGAGCAGCATCCCAGTAAAGATCTGTTTGTAGTGAGAGGTGGCTGCCTGCTTCCTATCACTGTGCATTTGTTAAAGCGGGACGAGAACAGGTGAGAATCGAGCTCTGCATTTCAGTCACATCCTTCGAACAGAAAAATCTGGAGAGAAAATGAACAGTGGTATCTGTGGAGTTCGGGGCACCAAAAAAATAACTTATTGTGCTCAGTTTGTAGGTATTTGTGTGTGCATGGGCAAAGAAATGCAGGCTGAAGTGATAACTTGCCAATGGTTCAGCACAGGGATTTCAATGAAGTTGCTTTTACCTATGTCCAACCTCCCCCTGCATTGCCCAGTCATGCCTGGATTGCAGAGGTGAGTGTTGAGGGGCTGAAAAATTGGTGGGTTTTTATGCATTTATGCATTGTTTTCCCTGATTAAATAACTTATTTGCAAAAATGAACAGCAGTTAAGCAGGAAGGGAAGACAAGAGTATGAGGCATCATTTGGCAAATATTCTCAATTCAGCTTTGACAGAAATGTTTGTACTTGCTCAGGAGTATGTCCATTTATGTTATAAATCACTTGGCTTGAATTGGCAGATGATATTCTGTAATTCTCCCCCTAGAAGAACTGGTAAAAACCCCAAAAATGCATTTGGTGCAATTTCCTACCTGCCAAAACCAACACAGCAGCGAGTGAGGGGTTTGAGTGCAAGTCCCAACAGCAATAACTGTTTCCAAGACTGTAGAACTGCCAGTGAAAAAATCTGCCAAATCTCCTAACTTTGGTAAGATCTGGTAAGGCTGCCCAACAGCCCAGAGCTTGAACAATCAAGGGTTTTCTTTGTTATATCTCATGTGTTTTTATACAAATCAAGGGCTTATCCCATTTGATTCAAACAAACTTTTACGGGAGCTCTTCAAAATTCCAGGATGAGGTGAAAGCATGGCCACATGCTGACACGCTGGAGAGTTCTGCCTTTTGTATTCGGGGATTTTTACCTGCTTTTACATACCTTGTTGCATTTTATTGCACAATTGGTTAAAAAAATATGTATATGTCCAGCAGCTCTTTCTTATGATGATTGCTGACATACCACTGAAGTGTTACATGAAGAGACAAAGTGTTCAGGGCTTTTCACGCATATAGTTAATTTTCTTCGTAAGAAGAAAAGATCAGGCATCAAGGCATTTTTAAATGCACTGGAGATGAGAAAGACAAAAACCAATGGCCAGAAGCTGAAGCCAAGATGAATCCAAATGAGGAGATTTTAATTGTGAGTCAGTCATCCAGAGAAATGACAATTTGCCAACTTACTGTCTTTAGAGGGAGACCATGCCTTTCTAGAAGATGTACCTTACTCAAACACAGTACAGTTTATTCACAAGTGGGTTAATTGTGCGAAGTGTAAAGGCCCGTAATACAAAAGCCAGATCAGAGGATCTGTCTAATGGTCCTTTGCCTTTAGTTTTGTGAGGTTTATCTTAAAAGGGTATTGTTTTTCTTTTCAGTTTTCCAGCTCTTACACAGACTAGGTCAAAGATTTTTAATTCCATTCCTTACAGATTTCTACCTTGAAAAATCAAGCCATTGAGTAAAGCAAAAGTAGTAACAGCAACTGCAAAGTGATAACAGTTTGCAGTTAGAGCTCAGCCAGTGGGAACTAATTCACTCATTCACAAAGCTACAAAGCTGCCGTCAGACGGCTTTTTTTTTGTCACTATCAAACAGATTGCGATTAGATCCATTGGCAAAGGTGAATGGTTTGATAGTCCTAATTTAATTCTCTGCTATCAATCCAGCAAGACAGTAACTAAAACATACAGTCCATTTTTGCAAGTTTATCCCACATTCATAGACAAAACCTTTGCCACAAAGTTTAAAGTCACATGTTGCTAGATATTTGTTATAGCACAGTTCATACCCATGTATGTATGTAACCTGTACATCCTTCCAACCATAGGTGTGTAAAATTATCTATGTATGTACATATACATATATATGGAATTAATGAATCTGGGAGTAAACAGAAGAGTGTTGTTGGTGGAACATGAACATGTGAACATGTCTGTGTTCATTCAGTGCCATCTCTACCAGTTGTACACCTCTGTACACAAGGAGCCACTGCCTCATGCTCCTCATGCAATTTCACAAAGACGTGTAACATTCCCATGATATCTGCAGGGAGTGATGCAGATAGTCAGTGGGTGCCCTGCTACTGGGCAACACTTTTGAAAAACTCCTTTTCCCCATTTACGTAGTTCTGAGAGTTAAAATACAAATAGCTACCCGCCAGCATGTAATTATCATCATCATCCACTGAATTCAGAGCACCTGAATTTGGAAAATCTGGACATTGGTTTGGCTTTGGCTCTGGCTTAGGGCATACATGATCATACATAAGTCACTTCTCTGAATTCATATTATCTTATTTACAGGACTGGATGGTGTTTGCTTACCATGCCCTGCTTCTTCCAGCTCTTGTGAGCTGCTTCATTCACATGTTTTCACGTCAGGGAAGTTTCAAGAAGGCCATGTGGTTTCATTATTACCTGTGTAAACAGACAGCAATGGCTGTATTTTGACTGGTAAAAGAGAAGCAACAGTGAGCAGAGTTTTTATTCATGCACATGTTAAGGTAGGGTATCAGATGCACTTGTGTTCAACTCTTTTTTGTATCCTCTTTTAGAGCAACCTGGTTGGTATTACACGTACTTAACCCCTCTTCCCTCACCAGGAATGGCTCAAAAGATTCTAACTGGATGCCATCAGTACAGGGAAACTGTAACCTCCCCAGATGATGGAAGGGGTTGCAAACCCAATACCATAAATTCTCATTGTTTTCCTCTCACTGCTTTTGTAAGAGGTATTCACTTAAGATTCCATTTTCCTGCCAGGAAGAGAATTTTTTTGAGGGGGTGAAGTATGATTTTGGCTTCAGCAGCAGTGGAGGAAACTTAAGAAAACATGCTTCAGTTGTATCCTAAAGGTGAAAGGGCCGAAACGGAGGAGGATGGGGGCGGGGGAAGTAAGCAGTGCTTACTGTTTTGAGAAATCTTGTGATTTCTGAGCTGATTTCAACGATCTTCGAGCAGCTGGAAGTGCAGGTTTGCTCTGCTTTTCCTGCACGGCTGAACAGGTGACAGCCCTCACTGGTAGGCAAAGGATGAAGGATTACAATCTGCTTAACAGCAACTCTACCACAGACACGTAGACATCATTTCTGAAGGAAAAATATTGGGTGCGCAGCTCATTTCCTGAGATGGGAGAAGACAGGCCTGCAGCCATCAGGTGCACTGGGGAGCCCCACGTCGTGAGTGCGGATCACAGCCCACAGCAGTGCCCCTAAGGGCACAACCACCGCCAGGGCCGGCTCTCACCTCCTGCATTTTATTTACTGTAAAAGCCACAGTTTTAGTCTCACCTTGGTCCTCGATTTCTGACAGCTCGGTCTTTCTCAGAGAGCTGGAGTCGCAGCACACAATGCACAATATAACACGCTCTGGCTGTTTCTTCCTACAAACCAGTCACTGAGCACTGGTCAGGAGCCATCAGCACCCAGTTCAGACACAATGTAATTTCTATGAGAACTCATTGTTTTTACAAAGATCACATGCAGTTTGTTGCCAAGCAGCCTACACAAATATTTAAAGCCTGCCTCTTTCTCCACACATTTTTTTTTTTTTTTTTTAAAACAAAACAAAAATAACAAGAGCTTTTACTTTGTGCCATAAAGGCTGAGAGGGAATTAACCTTTTCCTGCACAGGTCCCAAACCCTGGGGTGATGGAATTATTGCCACATGCATGCGTTTCATGGGGATGATGCCAGAGAGGACTTCACTTGGTGGCTGGTTGTATATTTATTGGCTTCGTTTTAGGTTGTCATATGTTTTGTCAACGCCATGTGGGTCTTCCCAATTCCCTTGCCTCTTGAGACGTAATCTTTTCTGCCTAAACCTGATGTAATTACCTGATTTCTAATTACCACCTCCTTATCCCCAGACACCTCCAGGGTCCAGGCCCACTGTACATTTGATCATGTTTTTCTCCCTCCATCCGTCCCTGCTGTTGCTCATACCTAAGCACATGCTCAGCTGCTTTGCTGAATCATCAGACAGGAACAAGGTCCTGTCTGTTAACATGAACTAGAAGTGCCAGCTCTAGATTTTTATGTAGAAACTTGGAAGTAGACACGTTTTAAAATAAGACTTTTAATTATTTTTTCTCCTACCAGACTTCAGTTTCACCAATATGAGTTGTCAGACTAGGATCTGTGGAAACAGTCTCCAGGCACAGGGCTGTCTAGTCACCCAAGAATTGCCATCAGTATCATACAGGAAAGACCTTTCATGAAAAAACAGACCAATTATAAATATAGGCAATGGCTCAAATCCCAGCTGTGTTTTTCCGTAGGAACAGGCCCTCATACAGTGTGTACCTTTGTGTGTGACTGCAATACTCAGGAGTAATTTCCCAGCCAAATGAAGGCTTGATGCCCTGGATCAGTGACCCCAGGGTCTGATTGCAAGGAGACATCTATGATCTGTGAGGAGTGAGAATTATGAAGTTGATGAGGATGACCCTCAGAACTGCTTCCAAAGTTCATAATTCATTTCCCATACATACCTATAAGAGAAAGACTGTTTTCAGTCTTTTCACCTCTCTCTCACATTTGATTTCTTAGGTTCAGGTATTATTCTGCTTTTTGAAACCAAAGTTTCATGCTCAGAGCAGAATCACATAAATACAATTAGAGTTTCCTGAGGATATAATTTGTATGATACAGCTCATGTAGGTTTTAAATCAGTTCCTCCAAACTGATTTCAGAATGGCCTGGAAGCATACTGCAAATGCCGTTTAGGGTGGCCTGACCTATTTTTTCCAGACAAATTTTAAAATTGGTTGGGAAGTATCGCCATTTTAGCAATGACCTTGTTATTTATAATGAGGTCTTGAGCGTATAATATCTCTTGACGACAATGATTTTCCTCAAAATGTCATTTATCCACAAGTTTGTAAGGACATAATATCCTGCAACTTGCATAACTGAGGTAGAACTGAAAGACCTTATTTGGCTTTTGGTTCTACAAAAATGCAAATATCTACAGCAAATGTGCCATGATAGGATTATCATGGTGGTAACATTAATTATGTGTGCAACTGTTTTCTGGATCAAAACATTAGTGTGTAAAAGCATGAACAGTTTTGGAGATTTATATGACTTTTAGTTATATTTACTGGCCCTGATTTTCTGTATTTCCTTTAGTTTCCTTTTGTTTCCAGTTTGCTTCATCTGTGGTTCTCACACATTGCAAATGAGTTCTGCAGTACATCCAAACAAAAAGGATCATTTAAGCTCACAAGAAGTAACTGAAAGTAACCAATAAACATACACAGCAGCTCTTCTTTGCTGTGGAAAAATGTGAGCACAGGGTTGGTCAGACGGGGTCAGCCAGGAGTGGTTTCTTGACTGGTGTCCTCTTCTGGAACCATGACTGGCACTGGGAGAATGAAAAGATGCAAGAAGCTCTTGCTAAATATCCATGAATTAGTCTGTCTCCTCTGTTGGAAGCCTTTCTGGTTCCTTAAACAGAGACTGGCCTAAAAGCTGACACATTATGTTTAATGTTGCTTCTGCTATTTTTTGGTCAATGCTAACTAATGCAATTCTGGATATTGGTGTTACGTATGCACAGATCTGGTAACAGATTAAATTGGCCGATGCAGAACTTCTGAATTTGTCCTAGGAGCTGCTTTTGTGCTACCTGGTTGCGTGAAAGATGAAGACCTATTTGATTTCACCATCTTCACGTTTCTGGCAGGGCCCTCTTTTCTGATGCCACAAGGTGGGGAAAACGAGCATTCCCGCAACAGCCCTGATCTGTAGATATCTTTGTTGTGTCCACTCTGTACTCCTTTGGCTGTCAGCCTGGGAGCTTTTCTAGAAGGGTGGTTTCCATGCTGGCTAAAGGCCACTTTTCTCCTTCCCTCCTTTGGTGCTGCTTTCCCTGCTCTACCCATGCACATGCATCCCCTGGGTAGGAAGGGCCAGGCCAAGCTTGTGGGACCCCTATGGGGACCAGAGGAGAGGCTGGCAGAGGAAGACCACTCTTTCCCACCACACAAATGCAGAGGAGAGGTCTCCAAAGGGATCTGTGCTGTTTGCAGGGATCATGTTGCAAGGCCCAACTCAAACAAGAGGTCAGACGGCCTCGCTCTAAAGGTCCCTTCTTGGCGTTAAAACCTGTACTACAGCTGGGCAATTGCAAGAAGATTTTCTGTATGTCTGATGATTAATACACCATCTGATTTGGATCATAGATCGTAGAATGTCCTGAGTTGGAA
>VWYH01008209.1:231836-319730 GCA_013399365.1 Pampusana beccarii
TCCTGTGTCTCCCAGACCTGCACCCAGTGCTCCAGGTGAGGCCGCGCCAGTGCAGAGCAGAGCGGGACGATCCCCTCCCTGCCCGGCTGGCCGTGCTGTGCTGGATGCACCAGGACACGGGTGCCCTCTTGGGGGTGACCGTCAAAGGAAACAAGGAACCTCAGCCGAGAAGCAAATGTGCAGTCCCCACGGTTGATGCAGACACGTGTGTCCCCTCCCTGCCGCGGGCCGGGGGCTGCGGCTCGGCCGAGGGTCTGCCCGCCGCCCAGCCTGGGCACCGCTGCCCTCTCCTGGCGCCTGCCCGCATCTCGGCTCGCTCGGGGTGCAGGCCCTGTGCGAGCTGTTGGATGTGGCACTGGGGTGTGGGAGGGTTGAACCCGCACCACGGCGATACACCAGGCACGATGCAAAAAAAATACCCAGAAAACAAAAAGTGAGGTTCTCTGGTTATAACCCAAGCGGCATATTTGCACATCACTAAAGGGGAGTTGCTAATGGTTAAAAGGCAGAGGCTGTGGTGATTCTCACAAAAAGTTTTTCAGTGTTTCCCTGCATTTGGGGGACTGGCCCTTCCCGTGGCCCCCTCTGCATCTTCCTGCATTCCCCACCAGGGCCGCTGGGCCAGGCGTGTGGTGGGGCTGAGCCTGCCATCCTTCAACCGAGAGAGGCAGTCAATGGGAGACCATTTTCATTAGTCAGAACCTCTAATTTGGGGATTGTGTAAAGCATTTTCCCATTCCTGTAGTTAACCTGAAACCTCTAACGCATGCACTGCCAATCCCAGTGGAGAACGGATCAAATGTTGAGTGCTGCAATGCTCCTCTGAGACCTTGGGGAGAATTTGTCTAGTCCAGGACCATAGAGATATACAGGGTCTTTTGCTTATTTTGACCTTGAGCAGTCATTTGTGAAGTGTCAAATGAGCGTAAGGCTCTGCTGTGCCCAATTTCCAGCCTCTATTCACAGACATGTTTGCCTGTACAGGGAGCTGGTGAGCACAGTGCTGCAGAGCATTCCCCTCTGCTCATCCTCTGAAGAGCAGGATTCGGATTTTAACCACATCTCCCCCTTTTCTCATCAGTCTCCATTTCTGGGGAACTCCTGAGAGTGCAAGAACACTGCACACCTGCAAAACACTCAGCAACTTCTCTCTAGCCAACATCCTCAAGGCTCCTACCCTGCCCAGGGCAACCTTTCCTTTACAATACAAGGAATAAAAACAGAGAGGAAAGTCCTTTACACCTGGATCGGGCCTGGTCTGGGACTGAGGAACAGGAGCAGCCAGCACAGTTGAGAAAGATCAGAGGAGACAGGGAGGGAAGTCCCAAGTGTGGTACATGGCTCTTTGAGAGCATCTCACAGCCCTAACCTGTTGAGTGGTAAAAGAAATGTTCTCTGTTCCCTCTATTTTTATTTTCCTTCTCAAGGAACTTCTCATAGCTGCAGGAGGAAAAGAAAAATAACCTTCTTAGATGTTATTTCAGTACTTTAATTTGTATTTCAAAGAATCCAATTTCTTAAGCAGCAGTACCTGAGATTACACTCACCAAGCAAATTCTCAAAGGAAGCCTCACCATCTAGGTGTATTTTTCATTACACAATAAACTCTGAGGTCCACCAAAGGTGTTTTCTCATAATGTTAAACTCAGTGCCTGACAATTATTGTCCAGCTCCATTTCGTGCCAGAAGTGCATTCAGTGGAGAAGTAATAAAGGCTTTCATGCTGTTTAATAAAACAAGAAAATGTGTTGCTCACACTTGGATGCTAGATTTTATTACACAAACACAGCTAAAAAAATAAATGGAGTATTTCCTGTTTAGAAGTGCCTACAAGTCACATGATGTTGATTTTCTCCAGGTGTTGCAATTCTAAATGAAATTTTCACTTAAGTTATTCTTAAAGAAGTGAGTTGTTTCGAAACACAATAATCAACATGTTGTTAAAGGTGCAAAAACCATTGTAAAAAAACCCCAAACATTTAATGTCCTGTAATGAAATTAGATGTGGGAAATGGTGGTTGCCAAATTATACAAGATATTTGTGAGACATGTTGCCATCCACTTGAGTGCTTTTCTGAGTTTCCACTGAGGAAAAAAAAAAAGGCAAAGAAAAATCCTATGAGGTCTGAGAAACCCTTTCAACTCGTCAGTTGATTTCATCTCCTTGGAGGGAGCTGGGGTTATTCTCTACTCTGGTGGCCTGGTCTTGGTTAGAGGTGCCACCACTATTGTAAAATAAATGCCTGATAAAAACAGATGTCTTCAGTGGGGTGCTCAGCACTAAGTGGAAACAGGTCCTTAAGCAGGATTGTCTGTCCCTTCATTTTTACTAGCTTAAATGAAGGGAAAATGTCAGCCACACATTGTCTTTGAGTAGATAAATGCTACTTTTCTGATCTGTTCTACACAGCTCGTACTTGCATGGCCTGTGTGAACCTCATCCAGTGATGCTGTGAAGGACATGATGAATATCCATCACACATGCTTCATTCCTCCTCTCACATGCTCTCTGTCTACAGGCTTTTGTGGGCTGGTCTCTCCTGTGTGGGGTCTTGGTGGGGGACATTTACAGGTGCCAAATAATCTGCATTTCTTCGGGAGACAAGGCTAAAAAGCACTCCTGACATTTGGAGGAAAAAGCACTGAGGATTAGGATGGGCCTAACATCTTGCTGGAGTTTCTCCCACACGTTCTGAACAACCATCACAGTGGAGGCTTCTGCCCAGAGCAGCTCTACCTGCACCATAAAACCTCCATGCACTTGAGAAGAATACATCTCACCTCAAAACTTTGGAGATGCCTAGACAAATTCTGGGCCTCAACTATCTATTATCTCCATCCATGATAATTTTTATATATGCCATCACATGAACTTAAGCCACTGGGGTTAATGACTCCTCTTGACATTTCTTTTAGAAAAAAATTACATCTCTACCGTTGGGTGGCTCACATCGTTTCTGCAGAGGCTGACTATAGCCCATACAGTCCCAGGAGAAACTGATGCTGCACCTCTGTGAATCTCAAAGAACATTATCTCCTTAGATGTCCTCCAGAAAGCTCCTCTACCTGAAAGAATGACTTGAACAGCCAAGATTTCACGTGCAATAGAACAGACCAGAAGTGACTGCAAAGACTTTCCAAAAGACATGAACTTTGTAACAGGCCCTCAGAGCATGAGGTTTCCTTATCAGCTTGACCAGACGAAGATTCTGCAGCCACCACAAGAGGTGGGATCACCACTATCTCTTCACCCTCTGTCTCACAGGCCAGTTCTTGCAGTTGTGTGGCCACATGTTTAAGATCAGTCAGAGAACACACCCATCTGGAAATGATTGGGGCTTTTGTAGGCTTGTTTTTTGTCCAGATCAGTTTGCTGGTTCAGTTGGCCAAACAGCCTGGACAATTGCTGTACTGAGCATGGTGATGAGAAGAGGTGGGACATGCCTTTTTAATAACCGTACAATCATCAGATGGCTGAAAGTGCTTGTGAAACCATCTCAAAGAATTCTGCAAGCCTTGTGCCATATGCATCTCCCCGAGTCCTTTTCTCCCAGATGCCTCGGTTCAACATTGCATTTAAATGCCCGAATTTCGAGCTTGTGAGTAATTCCCTGGGCATTTCATATTTAATTTCAATTTAATTATATTCTTAACTTAAATTTATGATAAGCAGAGATTTACCCGCATGTGCAGAGTTAGGTATGTGTTCATGTTCTTTGCTGAACTGAGAGTATTTCTCAGGAGGAATATCACAATTGCGTGTATAGAAAGGAATTGATTTTTCCTAATGGGTGAGTTGGTAAGAATGCAGCTTCCAGTTATGAATTTATTTGCCTCATTAGTGGAGAGCTGATTTATTCACTCTTTCTCTTTACTGACAGTAGCAGGTTTCTTTCCACCTGGGTGTAACTCCAGGACTCAGAACTTTCCAGTTAACTCCATCTGCAGATTTAGCCAAATGCTCCCTTATCACAGTTTGCCTTACAAGGGGGTTATTGTTGCTTGAAATTTTCCAAACTCAACGGGCTCAAATGTAGGCTTTTAAATCTGCATCCGAGCTCCTCAGTACACTTGAGGGTTGTGAGCTTCCCAAGTAATTTCCAGTAAGAGAGAAGAAAGAAAAGCCATGAGACTGCCCTGTGGCTGTGGGGACCAGGGGGAACATCGCTCAGGGTGCCTTCCTCCCCATCAGGCAGCAGGGTCATGGCACAACGTGGAGAAAACCTCCGCACCCTTGCGGGGTCAGATCAGCACAAGCGAGGCAGGGAACGGTGATAATAATAGAAAAAGAAAAGTGAAAATACTCAGGATTTAAGAGGGATTTCAAAGACACTCCAGGAATACTAAATATTGGGTATTACACAATTAAGTGAAACCTTCTGCTGGTATAAAACATATTTAAAAAAAAAAAATCAGTCTGTCTGAATTGAAGTGTGATGCCATGCTGCTTACATTATATATGAATAGTAATTGGAAACAGGACATCTGCAGAAATTAACCATTAACTGTTGAACACTAAAATCTTTAATTGAGTTTGTAAGCCCTTAATGGCACAGTTAACCTTAAGCACAGCTCAGTGCACGCACTACCTGGTTAACACTGGTTAATAACTCTAGCAGCTGATAATATTTCACACCCATGAGAGCACCAGCTTAGCAAGGGACTTGGTGGAATGAGCTCAGCTCGCCACTCTTTTGGACCGCAGACGTAACAGCTTAACCTTTTTGCTGTAACTGGTCTTTTTGGGTTTTCTTCCTTCCAGACCTGTGCGTGATGAGAGCACCCCTGCACGTGTGGCTTTGTGAACTGCAGACACCGCCGTGTCCTCAGAGCACTTCATGGCATAGCAGCAGAGGGAAACTACTTGGGTAGCGATGGATAAATCCACATCAGGTGGCCTGACAGCTGGAAGAAGTGGCTGTAACTTGAGGTCTCCTTGGCAGGGAGTGATGCTGTGAATAACCTGGGGAGGGCAAAATGCACTCAAAGGTATTGGTGGGAGATGCAGAGATCTAGGCTGTGAGGCCTGCTTGGCTGGAGAGTCATTCAGAAATCTTGAAAATACCATCTTCTATCATTAAACCATGTGCCTAGCAAACCCTAAGGCTGTTGCAGCCCAAGAATCCCACTTCAGAAGGACAATTTCAGGAGCACAGGCAGCGTAGAGGAATTTGCGTAAGGAACACAGCTAACAAACAGGTAGAAGGAGCATATACTTTTTGTTGAAAGAGCATATACTTTTTTTGCCAGCAAAGTAAATTAAAACTTGACAAGTAGATTCATAGGTCTGACTTGGTTGGCATTATCGGTGTTAGGTTTCGTAGTTCAGAGGCTTGTAAGCAAAAAAATACTTTGTTACTGCCAACTTCTAACACATTTCAAGGCAAATTACTTCTGTGATTGTTCCAGAAGACATATATATATATATTAAAAAAAAAAAAATAGTCAAAAGCTCTGGGCATGGATTGAATGAATTTTTGAAGAGACTCAAAGATCCCAACTGCAGAACTGCATCATTTGTAGTATGTGTGTGTGCCACAGCTCCTCCAAAGCTGGCATTTATCTGGAGAAAATCAGATGACATCTGCACCTTGGGTTGTCCTGAGGGCATCCTTGCCCAGACGCAGGCAGCACTGCCATACGCTGCCCTCGCTCACTGACGGTGAAACCAGGGGCAGCGATGAGGAACATCAGTGGCAGAGCTGCCTGTATGGAAACATCTCTCTGCAGCAAGGCACGCTACGCTGCCACCAGCCAGGAGGACGTGCTGCCGAGATGTCAGCTCACACCTGCCCGAGGGAATGGCAGGAAGATGTGCCGGGGGGGTTCAGGTTGAACATTAGGAAAAGGTTTTTCACCCAGAGGGTGGTGGACACTGGAACAGGCTCCCCAGGGAGGTGTTACAGCCCCAAACCTAACGGTGTTCAAGAAGAGACTGGACAACACCTTCAGACACATGGTGTGAACTGTGGGGTTGCCATGTGCAGGGACAGGAGTTGGACTCAATGATCCTTGTGGGTCCTTTCCAACTCAGGACATTCTATGATTCTATGATAAGCTTAAATAAAACAGAAAAAGTCGTTCTATGATTCTATGCCCTGTCCAGACTCGCTTTCTGGTAGCCTGGCCAGGCTCCAGGGAGCAGCTCAGCCCAAGAATGTGGATCCTTGCTTTGTGACAGGCAAATGCTCTTTTATGGCTGTGACCTGTAGCGTGTGACTGAAGCCAGGAAATGAAAATCACCTTCTTTCTCAATTTACTCGTTTGCCTTAATAAAAAAAATCTTGCTTATTCCTATGAACCCTTATTTTATGTCATTTTCATTAACAGTACTTAACATGACAATGACTTTGATGATAAATAATTGCACATTTTTCTGGCTGCTTTTGCAGCACACAGAAATTCAGAATAAGTGGGCTTGCACCCTATGAGCTAACAGATGTCTCTGAAGCCAATTTTTCCTGTGCACTTGTAGTAGAAGTTCTTTAGTATCTTTTTGTACCCACTGAAAAGTTTTGCTGACCGAGATAAATAAAACAAAAATCACAGCTCTGTGCACTGTGGGGATATGCATTTAATGTAACTCTCTCACTGGTGCAGAGATTTAGCCTCCCCAAGGCCGCTGTTTTGTCACCTTTTACAGGTTTGTCTCCTAGGCACCCTCAGCGTTTACTGCAGCTGACATGGCTTCCTCTGGACTTTCGCCTACGCGCTGCCTTTAGGTACCTGTAGGAGTCAATCACTTTGCAGCCATTATTCTTTTCCTATTTTCCCATGTGTTTTTATGGCAAGTTGCGGTGATTTTCTGGGCTAGCTGGGGTATCTGGGGCTTCTTTGTGCCTTTGTTAGATGTTTTGTTTTTCTTTCTTTTTCCCCAATGGCAGTTATTTTATTACATCCCAGCCTGTGTCTCCAGGCCTCGTGCTCTGGGATTCTTGTTTGGTTTTCTCATGGAGCAGCCCTTTTCCCTTACCATTTCCCTGATGCCTTGTATTGCATTTTTATTACAGCAGAGGCTGTGTCTACAGGTCCTTCAGGCTATTTGTTCTGAGACTTTTATTGGATTCTCAATAAATATGTTTGCCATTGGGGGTCCTTAGCTGGTTTCCTTACCTATTTTATTGAAGCTGTGCTTCCAGACAAAATGTTAACCAGCTATTTCAACAGCAATCTGGTTTCTCTTCTGAGCCCTTGCACAGTTTCTTACATGTTTGCATTGGCTGAGTTACATCTCCTGCTTTTTTTTATTTTTTTTATGTTTCCCTCATGTTTAGGGCCTTTCGTTGAGACAGTCTGGGTGCTTTTCTGCAGCCGTCTCCGTTTTGCGTGGCAGCACAACTATACCTTTGTGGCAGGCAACAGGTGGAATGGGAATGGTTCTCTACAAAACCAAGAAATCTTAGGCTTTGGGTAGACGGAGAAAAGCAAGTCACAAGCCTGCAAAAAGCTTGTCTTTGATAAAATCATCTGATGTTTTTGCTTGGGATAGGCCATATTCCATGGCCTGCCTGGGGCCCTGCTATCAGGATTTTGATCCAAATTTCCACAGAAATTCCCATCTGAATCTTGGCTTAATCCCATTTCCATGGTTATTTGTGATATCAAAATATTGAAATCAGGAGGCAGTGGCATTCTTTGGAGAGGCTGGTGTAGAAGGGATGGTTTGGTAACCCAGCTGTGCAGGGTAGGACCAGAAGCTTTTCCTCCCCAAAGGTGACATTTGCACCCGTGTGCTAGTCCTTCAGCTGAGGAGGTTGTGGTACAGCCGCCTGGGGTTCAAATCACAGAAACCACTGCTGGGGCCAGTGGGTTACCCCACACCCCATAGTCATGCTGAGGCCAGACAGCAAAATACTGATGATTAATATTGGAGATGAAAAAAATTGTCTGCCGCCCAAACTTCATCTTTGGAAGTAATTTTGGGGTATTTCATTGGTTTTCTATTTTTAGCTTGGATAAAAAGGCTTACGTGATCGCACTCTGAGTGTTTGTGTGTCTGTATCTACCCTTCCCGTAATAACTTTGGAACTCATGGACCAATTTCAACCAGGTTTGATTGAAGAGTAGAAGTCACAAAGGTTGGATGCTCCTGCAATTTCTGTGTTAAATAAGCAGGCAGGTAGTGGAGAGAAACATCAGAGAATCTGCACAGGAAAGAGCTGTTCTAAATACTTTAACTGGAGGAAAAGTTTAGATCGTGGTTAATGCTTTATTAGACACAAAAATCCATCCATCATTCAAGTTGTCTTTCACAGATGAAGTACATATCCTGTGTGTAATAAAAGGTAATTCTGATTGAGCTTTTTCCGGTGCTAAGGGCATTCATAAAGTCCTCTCTCCTGTCACAAATGCATGTTGCAGCTTTAACCTAACCCAGTTAAAAAAATCAACTACAAGATGCAAATTCACTTGAAACCAGGATCTGCTGCTTCTAATGCTGATAGATGTGGATATTTGCTTAGAGGGGTTCTATGTTCATAAAGCTGTTCTATGGCATTTATTTTATTAGTAGTCTCAAAAATATAAATACATTTTTTCCATTTAATGTGTTATGCATATTAATATCCTGATTGTTGAGAGGGAAAATATTGTATTTTGGGATGAGCAAGTTTTCCCAGGTCACGTAGGAAATCAATGGCAGAGCAATGAAGACAGTCCATATCAAGAGAGTCCACTGCCTTACCTAGAAAACCATTTCTCCTTCAGCATGAAGGTGTTTACCAGGGATAGAGAAGGGTAGAACTGTCTAATACTATGCTATAATTTACCTTAAAAAAGAAAACTAGAGAACAGTGAGACTGATAGCCTTGACTTGCCTGGAGTCTACAGGTGATCTGACTGAACCATTCCCAGGTCAGCAGTAGACTGGAAGGATCCCAGGAGTCATATCCACCCAGATGAAGCTACTGAGACACTACCAGTAGGGAAAAAGCTCGTCTAAAAAGAATTTACTTGCCTATTTTGCAAAGAAAAAGAAAAGTCTGAAATGATCAACAGAAATTAAAGCAGAACCTGTAAATATTTAATTTTTATCCACTCAGTTCAGATCAATGTGGAGAACTTTGTGGTGAGCTGTTAGAGACTGTTTGACAGAATGAATCAGTGGCTTTTGAATATTCAACCAGAAGCCGTGTTCCTGCAGAAGCAATGGGGATTGCCCCTTGGTTCCTTCAATGGACCCAGAAACTGGGTTTGTTTTACCCAGGTCGGGGAGATGCAGACAGTGACGGAGCACAGGAGGGTTCGACATCCAGGTGCCACCTCCAGCACCTCTCTCCCTAGAGCATGAACTGCACAGCTCAAGAGGGATGTTTGGCTCAGGAAAAGCTCTCCCACCCCCAAAACTGGATTTCCTGTGAAGGAGCCATCACACCAGCCTTCTCATCCTGAGGCCATGCTGCCGAGTAATCCCGTGCAAGGCATCCTGTGGCTCCTCCTTGTCCCTCTGTAAGTGGGGACAATGACACAAACCTTGAAGGGCATTTTCTCTCAAGTATTCATTATTATTTCCAGGAACACAATGAGCTAGGTATGGGTCACTCCAGATCCTGTAAAAGAACTTTCTGGCCCCATCTGCAACGAGAAGTTAAGAGGAGGCTTAATGTCCTGGTTTGACTGAAAATGAGTTAATTTTCTTCATGCAGTTAGAAACCTTTCTTTTTCATAGCTAGCACGGTCATTATTTGGACTTAGTTTGAGAACAAGAGATAACACCCTGGGACAGAGGTAATGTTTTTAATTGCTCTTGTCTGAGAGCCAAGGACATTCTGAGCACTCTGCCCACAGGTGTGAGGCATTGAGGAAGGTGAGCATGGGTGGGGCAGAGCTTGACTGACATCTGGACTGATCAATAGGAGTATTCCATCCCATTAGCATCATGCTTCATATTTAAGGAGAGTTGGAATCTTCTGGTTTCTCTCTTTTCTTTGCTCTCAGAGACCTGTGCAGGTGAGTTCTGTTCAGGACTTTCATTAGTTTGGCCTTTTGCCATCCTGCTGTTTTGCAGAGGCCTCTGGGCCTTTCTGCTTTTTTTCTCTCTTTTCTATCTGGGATCAGCTGTTGGGACCAGGTGCTACTTCCTGGGACTGGCTGCTTGGTGTGGACGGAGCTCTTAAGGAATTGCATTGAGTATCTTTTATTTTTTATTCTGTTTCTATTTTATACATATATTTACTAGTAGTATATTAGTATTTTGTTATTTTATTAAACTGTGTTTATCTCAATCTAAGTTTCTCCCTTGCCTTTCNTTGTTGGTTGTTTTTTTTTTTAATGTAAAAAGCTTTATTGCAAAGAGACACATCAGATAGTGTGAATTAGCATAGCTCCAAAGCAACTTGCTCTCAAGAAGTATTGTTTTGTGCCTTCATGGCCTCCATGAAATCAAGCTTCATTTGTCTAGCCTGTTGAGCAATGGCTTGGACTTGTACTAAAGCATGACCAGATGTTGCCCTCTTCCCATGTGTCAAGAGGATGGGTGAGAGGCCAGGCTGGAGTTGGAAAGACCCATGAACCTCAGCCTGGTGATGACACTGGACTTCTTACGTTGAGAAAGCCTGAAATATCTAAAGTCTGTAGGTGTAGAACAGAGTAAGTCTGTCTTGCTTCACGGCAAAAATCAGGTATCACAAAATGACAGAGAGAACGTGCCTTCCCCTAGGTGCACACAGCATGACCCTGGTGTGAATGTGGGACACTTGGTATTTCAGCATGGCTGTCATAACTGACAGGTACTAACAAGAAACATCTTTTAAGAAAATGAAAACAATTTTCTGCATTTCTGGGACTCCTTTGTTGAAAACTCCTTTTTAAATTTTTGTTCCTTTTTTCCCTTTTGTTGCAAACCTGCAGTTAAAAGATGCACCACATGCGAACAGTTGGTGTTTCATGCCTCCGCGGGACTGAAATACCCAAATGCTTTATAAATAATAAAAAACAGCGTACCATTATGATTTACTAAAATGTAGGGCACAATAACAATAGCAATTTTAATTTTTCTTAAATGAAAACAAGTATCTATATTCTTAAGGGCACAACTCCCATTTATGAGTTATTTTGAACAAACAAAAGGCTCACTCTCTAAGCCAAAAGTAGTGGATATTTTTTCACTCTTAACAAACCTATAATCTTTTACCATTGTGGCACTTAATGTATCGCGAAACAAAGCACTCACATTCATGTTTCAGCATCAGAGGCCAATGTTCTCAACTGAACTTGGGACCCTAAACTGTGTTTAAATTACTGCTTTTTGCAGCCACCATTCCCACTGCGTGGTCATTTCTGTGGTAAACCTGCTGAGATGGTGCGTGGGTGGCTTGCAGGTGATGACAACGGGCACAGTCCCGAGCTGCTGTTGGGCAGAGCTCAGGAGGGAGGGCTGGCCATGGCAGTCCCCCAACAGCACTGGGGTGCAGCCGCCCTTTTTAGATGGCTTCTGGTGTTTGGGTTTTTTTGTTTGTCAAGAATTATTGCTGTCTGACTTCCATCTAACGCTGTTGCCTATCAGAGGCCTAGGTTTCATGATATGCAAGTTGTGTAGCAATAGAGCCAGTTGGGATGATTTGAAATATGAAGGAAGAACTATTAAAATTCTGCAGACTCACTTCCATAGGTGTTTCTAAGTTTTTGAAGTGCTTGTCCCAAATGTAATTTTTGTTTGTTTGTTTGTCGTTTTTGTTTTAATGTAAAAAGCTTTATTGCAAAAAGACACATCAGGTGGTGTGAATTAGCATAGCTCCAAAGCAACTTGCTCTCAAGAAGTATTGTTTTGTGCCTTCATGGCCTCCATGAAATCAATAGCAAACCTCAAGCATATTTTAGTGAGAGAGGGAGCAAGCCCGACAGCTCCCTCACTGGGGAACACGAAAGCAACTCTCAGAGAACACTATGTTTTGCTTACTGAAGTAAATTTGACATGAACTACTGAATAAGCAGAGTCCCATGACTAAAGGCATCCTGAAATGTGATAAGGGAGTCAGAAGAGAACTTACTGCTTTTCAAAAGAGCACACTGGAGCTACACAAGCAGAAAATGTATTGCTTGATAATGGATACACTTTTTGGCAGGAATATCTAGTGAGTCTACAAGGTCATTTATGTTCTGTGATAGTTGCTTTATAACGAAGGAAGGGAAAAAAAGAGTCATTAGATCCCCGTGCTTCAGGAAGGCAACAGATCCCTCTTCACTGGCAGATTTCAGATTCTTTTATCCTCCTGTGAGTCTCTAAAATCCTCACATTTCTTTTATATGAAGATTCTTCTCCTCATCCCTTCCTCCTTTTTTTTTTTGTTTTTGTTGTTGCTACAGGGAAACACACACAGAACTTTTATCTGCTTTTGTCTGAGCCAAGCAACTTGATTTAATTTTTTGTACTACCGACAGCTGTGCGTGACACTTGGTGGTTTCAGAGTAAATGGAAAATGAGGATTCCATCCCACAGATTATCTGTGACACTCTGAAGAATTAAAGTAAACACTGTTTTGGATTGCTATTTCAAACAAAAGAAGAAACAGCAGCTGGTTTTGCCCAGTTGAAACAAGAGGTTTCGCACAATGTGATGGAATTTAAACACAAATGTTTCAGGCCGCAGTATGAAAGGGGCAGAGCTAATGGAGACTGCCCTGTCCCCTGAGCAGCACACGCGGCCTCGTGTGTGTGTGCACAAAGGTGTGTCCCCGAAAGAGTTTTCCAGAGTGAAAAATGGAGATATAAACTAAGAACATGGTTGCATCCAAAGTCAGCACATGGGCTTCCCAAGGAGGGTCTTATCAGCCAAGTCCTCAAAAATTAAAAATAAATAAAGCAGATAAAATCTCATTCTGCAGATGACAGTTTGGTCCCAGCTGCTCTCATCTGGCAGCTTTCTACTGAGTGTCCAGCACCATGGGAATACACCTCTCTGATGGGTGGCCCTGGCTGCAGACCTTGCAGGTTCCTCTGCTGGTGACACTGCCCAGCTTTTCTCGCTGCTGCCTAGGCACCCAGGCTGCTCGTGGGTACGATGCTAACAGGAATGGGTTTAAAAATAGAAGTGATTCTTTTTCTGCCAGCTGCTGGCATTTCTGCCTGCGCTCATCTGAGCAGAGAGTAAGCAGCATGGTACTCTCACCTGAGTGTGTCTTTTGTTAGATATTTGATAGGTGCCAGTAAAAATGTTCTGTTTTTCTCCTCTCTCCAATACCAATGGTTTTGCACAAATGCAAGCAAGAGCTGCCTGTGCCTGAATACAACTAGTTTCAGTTTAGATTCAACCCAAGTTGAGGCAAAGATGGCCAGAGCAATGTGACATCCAGCTCCAGGTACTATAACAATACCATGAAACCTGTGTTTGCTACTTTGAATTACCAGCTTGATCCAACACAGCTCTCCAGTATGCTGATTTCCATTTTCAGAGGCTAGGAAGAGAGTGGCACTAAAGGAAATGCTTACATTTCTATTCCTACTGCTTGATGTGAGTCGTCTTCTCTTGACCCTGTTTTCTATCATAAGAAATTAAATACCTTTTTGCCATCCTGGAGGAACCTCCCAGCAATGCACATATTGACCATTCCCACCTGCATCACCGCTGCCAAGCCACATCTTTGCCACACCGGGTGGGCAGGGGACAGAGCTGCCAAACACACCAGAAAATATTGTGGCACTGTGGCAGTTCATTCTAATTGCTGTATTTAGCTCTTCCTACAGCAAAACCAAGGTGGGTGACTAGTGGTTAAAATACCATGAACATAACTCGGACAAGAGTAGGCTTCCATCAAGGACAAATATGAACAACTTGTCTCTATTAGAAAGGGCACTGCATACGAAAGCAGGAACAGCTCTTCTCAAAATATGGCCCCAGGAAGACAAGACTAGCCAAGCTTGCATATCTTGGGATGAAACTTCACCTTTTGGGGCTTCTCTGAAGTGATAGGACATACCAACCTCACCAGCTGCCCTTCCAGCATGGCAGGCAGGCACTAGCAGAGACTGTGTTCGTGCAGATATTTAATCTTACTCTCCAACAAACCTTTCCTTCTGGCTTTTCTCAAGCTTTACCAGGTGTCCTCTGGAGGGGACTATGCTGCTGGCAAGCACCCTGCTGCCCCTCTCCAACACCCCCTGGCAGGGTCTGAAGGAAGGGCTGGGACTGTCCAGGGTGTCTGAAGACACCCCAGGAAGCAAAGACATGGCTTGTGGGTGCTGTGTGGCAACAGGCATGGTCAGAAGCCAATTTCTGTTGGCCTCAGCCTTGCAGCACAACACTGTCAAGATGGTTTGAGGCGGGGAAACGAGCCATTAGAAAACTGTTGGCTATAAGGAGCCTGTGGATATGACTTAGTTCTGCCAAACATGCGAGACCAGCCTCACAGGTTCCCTGCCAGCAGTGAGCGGAGCCAGGGCTGGCTGATGTGTGGCCTCTGGCTCCTCTGCAGGGGCATCAGGCACCCTCTGCTCCAGGAGCCCTCTTCCTCCCGGCTAGCTGCCGAAAGAGAGACGGAGAGCCCAACACAGCAAGGCAGCGACAATGTGGAAGATCAGTTTGAAATTCCTTACCGTGAGCAATGTGACTCCTGACTGGAAATGCTATAAGAAAGCATCTCTAGACATGTTTTTTAGCACAAGGCATTTTGGTTTTCTGCTTGGCTCCGAGGAAACAGGGTGAAGCACAGGCAGCAGATCCCTGGCATGGCTGTGCCCCTGCAGGCTGGTGGCTGTGCCCAGACCGGAGCCTGACGGCCCCGCTGCCCCCTCTCATCTCGGGAAACTCAGCACTGCTTCAGGGCGTGTAGCTGGGGTGTTAATTTCATCAGACCCATAGGAAGCGTTGTGGAGCCCTGTTTATCCCCACTTTCCAGACCAGCTCCTGGAGGTCTCCCTGCACCTCAGCTGTCTGGGGTGGATGGGAGGTGGCACCAGCATCCCCTGGCAGCAGCAGGATGCAGCTCCCGTGCCCTGTGGAGCACGTGGCCGTGCCTGAGGCTGTGCCTTCACTCCAGCCCTGAGTCCTGCCTCTCACAGGTCTCCTGCAAGTCAGGTACCCACAGCTGATCACAGAAAATATCGAGCCCTCCCAAACTCTTCTGCACTTTTGTGAGCCAGACTCCCAAAGTGCGAAATCACCATTGCACTGTGAAATCAATGAAAGCCAAGGGGAGTTTTGGCAGTGATTTCCCATGGAAAGGAGGATTTAACCGCAGTTCCTCCAGTGACTGGAGGACACCTATGACCCAGCCGGAGGCAGAACAGAGATCCCAGCCCCATCTGGTGCCTCTGCAAAAGGCCCTTTGTGGCATTAAGCTGTTACCTGTGTGTCAACCTCCCACTGCGCCAGCCCTGCACTCGGCATCGTGTGTAGCCCCCTCCTTCATCCCCGACGGGACCTTCCTCATCCCCCTGACACAGCATTTCCATCTGCAGCTCACCTTGCTTTCCTCTTCCCTCTGTTAGAAAGCTGTCATTTCATGTTTTGTCTACCCTCTTTATTGTCCATATGTAAATGCTATTATTATTTTATTTTTTCAAGTTTGCTGCCGCATCTTTATTTCCATTTCCCTGGTTTTGTCTTGGGCGGTTTGGATTTTGAATGATTTTTGCTTTTCTTTCAGTTTGATTTCAGTTTTCTGGGACCAAATTGCCCGTCTGTGTAAATTAAGTGATAATGCCAAACCAGTCACGTTTTCCCCAGTTCTTTGAAGAGTAATGGACAGAACTGAGCTATTAACCTCTTTCAGGTGTTTCCATTCACTAAGGCAAGCCTCACGCTATAAAGGTTGCTGATCGTGACTGTCATGGTGTATATATATAGAGGCATATAAAAAAAAGCCTATTGCATAGATACAGTTACACCAGTGAAAGCATATTTCTGCCAATATGTCTTAGTTCTCCACTGGAAAAATAAATGATGTTGTTAAAAAAAAGCAGCTTTGCTGGTGTAAACCATGTCACTGAATGTTTTGCCAGTATTGTACAATTTCAGTCAAAAAGCTACACTCAGCATTATGGAAAATCTGCAAGGTGTTTTATCTGCTATGGACGTGAAGGCATGAGCAAAAAAAAAAAAAAACAAACCACAATCTGGAGCTACTTCATCCCTAATGGGCTGTGATGGTCATGTTGAAAGCAGTAATGGAGCCATATTAGCAGAATTAGGCTTCATTAGGCTGGCGGCCGGGCTGTTCATGCTGTGCTGGACCTGCCCTTCCTCAGCCCCTCCTCAGCACCCGCCTGAGTCAGGCGAGACGAGTGTGTTTGCAACCCTTTGAAGAGGAGGGAAAAGAAAGCGGTTGTGTGTGTCTTCTTCAGTTCTGCACTGGCTCAGAAGAAAGGTATTTCAGGGCTTGATGCATTATGAGGAAAAAGTTGTTGCTGGTGCTTACAGGTGCCAGGGGCTGTGGGCAAAAGGCTCAGTGCAGCACTTTTCATTGATTCCAGACTGACAGATAAATTGCTCCTCCTGGGTGTCACTCCTTCTCTTGCCTTCCTTTCCACCCCTCTCTGCTCAGATGCAGCCTTCTAATTACTGTGTGGAAGTGAACTTTTTCCTCCTTCTGCCACAACTTTTGCTCAGATGTCTACAGAAAACACTTTTTAGAAGTTTGCACTGTTTCCCTCTTCTCCATGGTATCACTTCACGAAGAAACACAGGACCTGGTGCAGACCGTAAAATCTTTGGTGGGTACCAACATGACAGGCAGTGTAAACACTCACCCTGGCAGCCACCGTGGGCTGAATTCATTCCTGCTGTAACTCCGGTGACCTCCTTGGAATTACTCAGGGAGGAAATCTGATGCTTACAGCCACATAACTAATTGGCTGCTCATGAGGATGTGTTACTAATTACAATTACTGAATGTTAACAGCACTACAGAAATATTGAGAGTGCCTTATATACAAAAATATTTTTGTAGCAGCTAAGGTCATAAATGAACACACTATTTTCAATTTAAAAGCAGAAGCCAGGGGTCTGTAAGTTTGCCGAGGGGCCTTCTGAGGTCTAACGCAGATCAGGTAGGGGCGGTGGGCACTTGGAAAATAACAGATGAAGAAGAAAGTTAATTGCTAGTCCTGACCTGCCAGAGCTGCTCCTTAGTGCACCAAGTCCAACTTCCCCTTGCACTTCCAACTTATCTACAGCAAAATTTCCTCCAAGCTAAACAAAATCAGAGGCTTTTAGGAACTTAGAAATGTCTGCTTAGTTTCAGTGTCGATAAGCCCCTGCTCCAACTCATTCTTAATGTATCAAAATTAAATGTTTTAAACATATTTATCTCATTTCTATGGCTTCGCCTGGTGTGTCAGACACTTTATCTAACAAATATGACAATTGAATAATATTTTTATTTTCAGATATGGATCACAGATCCTTCTCATCATACTATTCCCTTCCCCTCCTTTCCCAAGTTTTGAACTCGCTGGAAAATCTGCTCCATAATACAGTGGGTAAATGAATTACAGTCACAGATGGCCTCTGGAGATTTCATACATGCTGCAATTCATTTGTTCCAGAATGCAAAAAAAAAGAGACCCTTGTCTTGTGAGGGTATTGTCAGAGACAGCAGATCAGACTCTGTACTGCTGCCTTGCACTCTGGATTTGACCCATTTCCTATGCTTTTATGACTCGGCCTTTACCATTCCTGGATTTGAATTTTTTTACGTGGAACGTCAAAATGCACCATCAAAATGATTGAATGCAAGGAGCTGCGGCAGTTATAAGTTACAATTTATTTTTACAATCCTGAGTGAAACTACCATGTACTATTATAGAGAGATGTTCAAGAATGGCAATATTTTGCTCTGGCAATAGTATTTCAGCTGTAATTAGCAAAAAGAACTTGATTCACAGACGAATGTTGAGAATAAGTCAAACCTTGCAGTGTGCCTTGAGATACTTCGGAGGAAAATGCTAGTAAAAATAAGAAATATATTATAGAAAGCAGTTTCTAATTTTACTGCTTGGGTACCTTGTTCTGCATAAGTCATAAAACCTATTTGCAGGCAAGCATTAGGGTCAGTACCTGAGACTTGCTTTTGCCTCTGAATTCAGGCCAGTGGTTGCAGGAGGAAGGGATGGGTTGATTGATGCATCAGCCATCAGGGAAAAATTCATCCTGCAATAACTGCAGAGAATTAATCTCGAGAAAGTATCAGAAAAACTCGTTTCTGTTTGTGCAATGATGTAAAAAATATTACTAGTCAAAAATAGTAAGATTGTTTAACTATCTGCACCAACACACCATTGCAGGGCTAAGCTGCAACAGGCTGAGAGAATGAATATTTACCTTTTCTCAATGTTTAGCCCTTTCTGAGTGACACTTCATACTTTTCATCCCAGCCTGCGGTTAGGCCTCACAGCTGACACAGCCCAAGGGGAGCCCTAGTGAAGATATTTATCCAAACACCAGATAAACCAGACGATGCGGCTGTTTGAGCGGAGAAGTGTCGGCTGAGAGGCCCTGCTCTGTGCCAGGATTTGCTTCAGATTGGAAATAAACCACCCAAACCCTTTGGCGTTTCCCCCAGCGGGTGCCTGTGGGGAGGTTGTACATCCCAGAGGGGCTCCTGAGAACCCCAACCTGCCCATGGATGAGGGTTCCTGCGTGGAGGGGTTTGCCCTTGTCCCAGGGGGGGCAGAGGCAGCACCCATTGCCCGAGACGGTGAGCCCCCGCGGGAACACCTTCCCTCATCCACCTCCGCAGGAGTTTGGTGAAACAGGAGGTTAAAATGCCATCTGAATCCTCCCCTCCCTGCGAAGGGGGCGATTACCCAGGCTGGTGTAATGGATGGCTCCTGCTCGGTGCTTGGGGACCCTCTGACAGGGCGCTGTGAAAGGGCAGAGGGGGACTAATAGCTGCTGTGCTTTCCAGCAGCCCCAGCCAGAGATAGCTCTGTACACAGCTGACAAGCAGTCAGCGTCTGCTCCCTGTCTCTGTTTGCACTTCATCGAGTTATGTCCTCGCAAGCAAAGAAATCCCAGATGATAGAACAGCATATTAATCATCTGGATTCCCCCTGTATCTTTTCCTGTATCAATGGTGCCATAAAAAGCCCACCAGAAAAGTCGACGGTGATTTGCTCTATCTTCCATTAAAAGCTTTTGCAGAGCCACATTAAGATCTGAAGTAAAGAAAAAAAGAATCAAAACAAACCCAAAACTTCTTTTCCTCACTGAAACGTCAATCAAGGAACATTAAACAAAAAGATTAGTTCTGCTTTTATTTGTTTGTGAAACAAAAAGCATGAAATATTTAGCAGAATTGTAATGTAAACCAGATGGGAATAATGCCGGCTTTCAGGGCCGCTGGTAACCGCCTCCCTTTCATGCTGCTGCAGCAGCGGGACGAGGCAGGCAGCCCATTAGGACAATTTATGAACTGGACTTCCACAGAGGGAGTTCTAGCGAGAGGTCCACGGCTCGTACAGAGCAACCCTGATAACATCTGTTAGGGTTATTCATTGAAGAGGATTATATTACAATCCCTCTTAATACCGCGAGTGCTACAGTAAAACCGGATGAGCCTTCAGTTTCATTTGCTCCAGCAATATGTGTTTATCAGAGCGTTTTTCTGCTGTTGGAAACTGAGGCTGCAGTCACGGTATGTCAAAGAATCAAATTTAGAAAGCTTGGAATATTAAGCTAGAAAAAAACCTCAGTCCCTGCTTTTAATCTTTCATGGCCATAGTGCTCAGCTTCTATGTGCAGCATCAACACAACATCAGCCTTTTTCCATAGAAAGCCACTCCCCATTAACTCTCCAGGGCTGAGACTGATTTTATTTAAATAGTTCTCACTCGCTAACCTGGCTCCATCCTTTATTTAAGACTTTGCTAATTACGGGTTTTTTTCCCCTTAATTTACCTAAGCACATAATGAACACTCACATCCGAAATGACCTCATTATACCGGCAAGGACTTTCGTGCAGACACGATTTAGTGCACAGGTGTAAGGCACAGAGCTCTCCAACTGGAGAGGTTTTAAGCATTTTGTAAAATCCCTGTTGACTACAAGCCAGATTCTTACTGCTGTAAATTGACTTAGTTCCAACAGCTTCAATGAAGCTACACTGATTTACTCCACTAGAGTGTCTTACCCTATTATTTTTATTTATTGAACTTGCCACCTTTTGCTGTTACAACCTAAACAGATACTTCCATCCTTTAGCAGCAGGGTTGCTATCTAAAGCAGGTGTTTCTCTAGTAATATATGACCTAAGAGATTTATAACTGCCCGGAGTATTTCATTGTCCTCTAAAAGTGTTTATAATAATTCTCATTGGCCGTCTCAACTCCCACCGATCAGCTGTAGAGTTGTTTGCAGCCTGAACCTAGTCAACAAAATATTCATTCACTATACAAGCGTGAGCTGTTTTATCTGTTGTCAGGCACTTTACCTCCCTGCTGGATGATAGTCTTTCCTGGTCTATGTACAGTGTCTGGGACAAAATCAAGTCCCAGGTTTCTTTGCTGGTTCCAGAAGAACAGGCCTGAAATAGACAAAGAAGCTGACTTTCTGGCTCCACGAAAAATAAACTGCAAGATGAAAAAAAATGCATTGCAAAGGAAAAAAATTGTAAGAACAGAAATTTCTTTTGTGTACTGATTGTAGCCCTTATGGGAATGTCACAGACTTGTTTTACCCTGTTCTCTTCTCGGAGGGATTTGTGCTGCTGCTCTGATCTTGGCGCAGCTGTGATCAGCTGAAGTGTTTGCACTTGTACTTCTGGGGACTTGGTGTGATACAGCCCATAGGAAGGCACGGGACCACACGGTCCAGCTACCCGAGAGAAGTCGAAGACCTGGGTGAAGCTCTGTGTGTTCATAAAAGCCACAGGGAACCTAGCCCACAGGTTCACCAAAAAATTGTAGTGTTTTTTCCACTCCTCCAGAAGTAACTGCCCGTGGAGCCCTTTGATGTCACAGATCCTGGCAGACTCTATCTCATAAAGATTAAGGAAAGAAACCTGCAATTATCTGGATGCTAATGAGAGTTGTGCATCTGCACATACACGCTGCAGTAATTACTCAGAGAAATCGGCAGTGGCTTAACTAATACACTGCTCACTCACTACACGTGATTAGCATCCTCAAAAAACTCCCCTTTGTCTTAGCAGGTTTGGGATTGAGGGCAACCCCACAGAGCGAGCGTGTCAGAGGCCAACAGTGTAAGAAATCATACTGAATTGTAATGTGATTTAGCAAATACACATTTTCTTTGGGTTTGGTAGAACTCTATTCAAACAACTGCACAGTCTTACAGAAAAGCTGACATCTTATCTTCAATCTTAGAGGGGTAGAGTGAAGTAGGTACATTCAGCACAACCTTCTTCCAGTGGTACATGAGCAAAGAAGCAGGCAGCAGCAAATTTTATTCTTGCTTCATGTGCTCTTGGTGTTTCTAGGTCAGCCCAAAAACCCGGATGGTAAGAAATAAGCACAGCAAAATGTGAAACCACCCCCAAGAATAATTTAAAAGTCCTTAAAAAGAAATACATATGTATTTATTTACTGCATTATAACTGCAACATCAAATACAACTATATTTTCATTACAAAAAAGGACACATGCAATAAAATATTCTGACTTTATAATCTGATTCAACATAGTTTGTTGGTAACAGCAGAGCATCACAAAACAGTCACAAGGCTAGGGCTTGGGGTGATGAATTTCCAGTCTCTTTATCCTACTTGCAAACAGCGAAGCTGCATCATATTTTATTTGTCATCGAGGGATAAACTTTCAGAATAATGTGGCCTGATCGCAGAAGGTCCCAGCTGCCCTTAACACCCAGTTGACTCTTGCAGAATCAGATTTCTTTTTTTTTTTCACTTGAGAAAATATTATGCTTTTGACAAAGTTGAGGAATAGACAGTATTTTCCAGCCAGAGAGCAGAAATCCCTCCGTGTTACACCACGACCAAGGTACAAAACAAGGGCCTCTGCTTCACAGGGGCACAAAAGCCAAGGCTGTGAGTGACCTTAACTATTGTGCTGAAGAATGAAATCAGGCCATTTTCTGCAATATTTCACCGCAACTTTCTATTAAGTTCATCTGCACACAGGGCTTCAATTGATTTAATCTGGCATTTCAGCTACGGAATAAATCCAGAATACACAGGAGGAGTCCACGGTGCAGAAGGGAACACAAAACGTTTTCCTGAAATGCTCACAATTTAGCCTCTTGACTGGTTAAAAGGCCCCGTTCTCCATTAGAAAATGGCCTTATTCTATCACTGCTATGCACACATCATAGGCTCTTATTTTTAATATTTCCTATGAAATGTCATGGGAGTACTTGTGAAATAAGGTCCTAAACAGTGCGAATAAACTATAGAAACAGGCCTTGCAATGGCACCATTTCTAGGGTAAATTCTCCTGACTTTCAGTCAAGACTTTTTAGGAAGTGTCATGTAACGCTATGCAGCCTTTTGAAACAATGACCTGATTTCTTTCCGAACATCGTGCGTGGCATAACACTAAGGATGACTTAGCTCTAACAATTTAAATAAAAAATAAAGTCAGTCTTTTTATGCAGCTGCATTTTTATAGAATATCATAGAGTCAGTATATAGAAGCTTACAGCTTTTCAATATAATTCTAGCAAATAGAAGGATATATATGAAAACAAAGAGTTTCAAAACTACATGGAAATCTGTAGAATAAAATATATATCTATATATATTTCCCAACACAAGCAATCGGCAGTTTAGAAAAATATGATTGTTACAGTCTTTGTGAATCTATAATTGTAAAAAGAAAGGCTTTAAAAAATAAGTTCAGCTTTTCAAAAAGCCACATTTTAAATAAGAAAATAGACTGGTCCGCATTTCCCTGACTAAGCCAGAAAGGTTAAGGAAAGGTCCAAGCAAGACAAGGAGTCTGACTTGGACTTGATATCGGCTGTGATAACATGCACATGTACAGAGACAGCTGCTTGGCTCCAGTATTGTTTACCTTACAAACGAGCCTAATTTATCACAAATGTATTTAAAAATCATAAATAACATGACAAAAGTGGAACTGGTCCCTGCAAGGCAAATAATTATATTCATACAAGCAAAAAGTGACATCAATCCAGTTAGTTTCTTGTGACAGTTAAAAGGTATTTTGTACCCAGCTGTTACATTGACCAGCACATGTATAAACACAGATTATTATTACAGACTCTGCTATCAGCTACTATACATAAACAAGAAGAGATGTTCATGCTGTAATTGCCTCTAACATTTTTGTTCTACTTGAATATTAACATTTACAAGAAGCTGAGGTGGAGACCCGAATTCAAGCTGGGATTTCGACATGCAAAATGCATGGGGTTCATGGGAAGGTTTCCGCTCCTCCCCATTACCGACATTTGGAAGTGAATACGAGATCTGAAGAATTTTAAAACCACTCGCAATATGAGTTTCTCTTGTGAAGAGCCTTAGATTTCCTCTCTGCCCAGAGGTGGATGATCTAACATGGGACATACCGGTGAAGTTTAGATCTGCATCAATAAATCTCCCATTTGGGAAGGTTCACATTTTAGTTCCAGGTCACTTATAACAGAAAGTGGCAAAATGTACCTCAACATTTGCTGATTTTTAAATTAAATGCAGAGAATGGTTCGATTGCAGAAGCTTCACTCCAGGCTGTTTTTAATAACTTTTTAATACCTCAATTAGAACTTATTATTAATTCTGTTCAATGTGAGAGTAAATCCCTTCATTTTGTTGTACTCTTTGTGAAACATATGGGATATTTACTCAGCCTATATTGGAGTCTTAGCACATTTCTTCAAACTTTCTTCTAGCTTGAAACTAAACAAAAGCACAAGAACTGATGGAAGCATGATTGATGGAGTGCTGGTGAAGGGATCCAAGATTGTTTATAGTCCAGCCTTGTTAATTAAATTGGGCCCAAGACAGCCAGCTGCTTCGAGAAGTGAGGACAGGTCCCCTGCAGAAGCACTGTACACCGGCTATATTGCTAGTAAACAACAATGCAGCTTCTGGATCTCCTACCAGTTTTCAATGTCAATGGAGTCTTACAAAAGGCAGTGACAGAAAAAGGCATTGCATTATTGCTTGTGCTGTTGTTTCACAGTGGTCCAGTACACCCACGTAAACAAACGAGAAGAAGGTAAGCTGCTGGAGGGAAGCTCTGAGGCTGGGCAGGTGGAGTGCGCCCTCCTGGAATCTCCTGATGAACTCAATTAGCACAAATTAAAAGGAAAAAAGAATAGAAAGAGTGACACTGATCAAAACGAATACATCTGCTGAGACAAAAATGACCGTCAGGGTCTTGGAGAAAGACAAAGGTGTGTCTTCTATCTTCCAGTCTTGTAGGTGTACAAAACGGAGGCTGGCGTTTGACGACAGGCACAAAGTCAGTACATGCAGCATCCAAATGCCTCCAGAAACAGTCAGGGCTCAAGCTCTGACTCCCAGGTTAAACTTTTACAGGGTCTGATGGTGATGAGAAAATCATCTTGGGTGCTTTTGGCCTTGGAGACTGAAGCCCTAACTCGAAGCTTTTTAAAGCTCATTAAAGCTCATTAAAACACATACCTCTAAACTCTTCCAGCTTCCCTTTAAGACATAATTTCTTTTCAAAGCTGCACTTGAATGTTACATTGAAGTGGAATGTCACCTTTCTTTAAGTACAACAATAATTACACTCCCCATTACATATATATACATATATATATTTCATGGCAATGGAAAGTACTGTACAGAGGCATTCATTCACATCTGTAGTGAAACCAAGCCTGTGGTGTTCAATTCTTATTGGACTTGACAAAAGAAATAATTTGATTTTGAAGGTGAGGGTCATTTCAGGAAAAATAACAGCTCCTACCCCTGAATTGTAGCTGGAGGCCCCTCAGCAAAGCGCTGGTGAGAGTGGGTGGCACCTCAGCCTGCCTCCAGTTTCCAGCTTTCCCAAATTCACCTCTCCCTTCTGACATACAGCTTTTGATGGAGCAAAAAGGAGCTAAAATAAATGGTTTGCTAGAGGGCTTGATAAATGAGTCGTGAAATCAGTTTGTTAAAAGTGACCTCTCCCCCCAGCTCCAAAAAAAAGGGTCCTGGCTTATTAGGGTGTATAACAGTGTCATTCAAACCCTCTGGAGCGCCCATGGGAGCACAGGCAGGGACAATGCCAGGATAATAGAGCTGAAACCAAAACACCAACTCTCCTTGCCGATTCAGGGACAATTTTCTGTATGTGGTAGTTGGATTACCCATCAAAACCTGCTTAGAGAGAAGAAAAGACTCTGGGCAGGCTACGAGCAACGCTAATGGCAGGGCTTTCATTATTAATAGTTGTTAAGCAACACCCTCACGCTCCCATCTGCAGATGTGAGTATTAAGGGCAGTCGCCAAGCTAACACGGAAGGCAGATGAGGGCAGGATGTGGCCAGGAGACTTGAAGAGATGGCTGGCAAGGACCAGAGTCCCCTCAGATAGTGATGAAGACTGTTTTGACACAGGAGGCAGAAGAAACAGGCAGAGCATCTGCAGGAGGAACTGCAAGGGGGGAAAATGTATTGGATTTCCATTTATTGTAACAGGACTAGATTTTTTGCGCTACCTATGGAGGAAGAACTGGAAACTGTTAAGGGGAAGGTGACAGAAATGACCAAGGGCATGGAAGAGCTATAACATGAAAAGAAGTAAAGACTGGGATCATGTACTTTAGGAAGGAGACAAAATCGAGTCTCCCCTGCTCTGATAAAAGAGGGAAAAACAAAGAATGTTCTGGAGAGGGTAGTGCAAGTCTTTCTGGTTTCTTGGATTCAACACACAGGGACCAAAGAGGAAAATCAAAGAACTCTCACCCCCCAAACCAAATTCAAAACCAATTCAGGGGAATACATTTTTTACACAACTCATGGGAAGGATGTGGAACTTACCGCTGTGAACAGCTCTCAAGACAGAAAGCCCCTGGCATTCAAAAAGGCACTGAACAGGCTCTCCCCCAAAATCCAGAAGACTAAAGGCAACACCTGGCATTCACTTGCAAAGGAACAGAAAACCTCCTACTTCAGTTCTAGAATGAACATCTCATTCCAAAGGACTGATGAGAGACTTTCATGCCCACCTTTCTATCTACAATAGCATTCCCTGCATCTTTTCCTGGAGCATCAGCGCCTACCATCTACCATTAATCTGTCACAGATGGGCTTGATTTAGCAGTTTCTTCTGTATTTAATGAAAAGAAAAACCTCAGCTAGAGTGAATCACCAGGAGAGAAGCCTCCTTCCACCATCAGGGCTGTGAAGCTGCGCATTGCTGATGGCCACTGTCAAAATTTAGTCTGGCAGAGCAGGATGGCAAACCCTTGTTCCTGTGTCATTCATCCTCAGTTTCTCTCATCATGCCAAACCTACATGTTCATCTCTTGCCTTGAGATACCAGGCTGCCTTTTGAGGACCTAATGTCTCCTGCTGCTTCCATGGGGACGTTGTACCTTAACCTGTGCAGTTTCGTCTCACCCACAGTTTACTACGAGGAGAGTTGTTAGCTCACAGGTACAATGAGCTAAATCTGGCATTGCTGAAGTCATTTAGGTAACAGGTGCCATCTAGGTTACTGCTTGAATTAGTATATTCCAGATACATATTCCTTGTCTTTCAGATCTACTGATAATTCTCCGGTAGACAGATATTCACATTTTAAATTGGATAGACAAGAGATAATTAAAAAAAAATCAACCATCCAACAGATTATTCCAGCCTATTTTTTTTTTTCTAAAACTACTACATTCAAGAATCTTTGTTTTATCATTGAGCAAGTGTGAAATGAGCCCAGAGTTCTTAAACATACACGTGCAAGTCAAAAAGCCTTGTGCCTAAAACATGCCACACAGATACACAACACCTACAACTAATCTGTTTATAACCCAGTATAACCAATAGATAATTATGTTTAAATATGGCAAAAATAATAAGATTGGTTTCTGAATGGATCATGATGTCTTTACCAACAATGTTTTCTTTAGCATTTTAGCAAACTCATTTCTGAGAGTTGCCAACCACTGACAGATAGATTAATGCAATAAACTTGCAATGGCTCGGAGCAGGTCAGTGATCTGAGAACTACTAAGAACATCCTCGAGAGCCCCCAGCGACTCTGGAAGAAGCTGATACAGTTCCTTGGGCAAACATGTTTTCAGCTGCATACTAGCAAGTGATTACTGCCCAACAGACAGTCCAAGTCTCCAAAGGAAGTTCTTAAAGCAAACTCGGTACATAACGTATGACCTGAAAGACAACTATGATCCCTGGCATAGATACGTTTGTTGGAGTATTCATACCAGCATTTCCTGAAAGGCAAAATTATTTATCCAGTTTAATTTCAGTCTGTAACCTTCAATTATTCCAAAAGGTTTTGTTGGCTCTGGGAATCTCTGCCCTACAGGGGTTTTATTTTTTCTTGAGGAAAGAAGACAATGTACTCTCGTCAACACAATTTAAAAGAATTCCTGAATATGAGCTCACTCTTCAAATCTCTTTAGTGCTAATGAGATGTGTACACACACACATCAAAGTAAAACATTTCCTATTTAATACTGAAGAAGAGATCAGATGGAGCAAACTCCTGAGGTCCCAGAGCAGCTAAAGGGAACACACTATTTCTTCTTTGACTATCCTCACAAAAAGGATTAAGGAGAAGTGGAATGCCATTCTAAGAGCTCTCCAAAGTATTCAGTGATCATCAGGTGTTTTTATTAGTTGGGCTAGTAGCTTTCTTTTCAGTCCAAAATGTTTGAGTTTAGTGGGCAAATAAGCTAGTACTCAGTACAAATCCTGATTGCTCTGGGGATTCTGTGCTAACAGGGGAGTATGACATTTTTGAAGTATATGCATAGAACTGAACATGTCTTTCACACAGAGATTTCTGGAGAGAGCATATATAAATAATATTTAATACAATCTAAATGACTAGCTGGAATCAGAGAAAGGGCTATTAATAGACATGTGGAACAACGGCAATTTTCTATCTCACTGTCTTGCAGTCATGGAAAATTCTGTTGAAAGCATCTGGCTACAGAATCAATTACAATTTATAAATTAGGCCTGCTTTCACTCCAAAGGCTGGGTTGGAAGTATGCCTTTGGGGCTGTGCAAAATTCTTACTTTAATGCATGGGCACTGGTGTGCAAGATTTTGCCTTCAACACTGAAGGGTCATTAATGTGGTCAGTCAAATATCGGGCAAAAGAGAGTGGAGAGAGGCAGCAGAGCTCTGCTCTGAGAACAGGCCGAGGTCTGCAGGCAGCACAGGCTGCGTGGCCTGAGCCAGAGGCACAAACCATTTACAAGCTCAAACACATTCAGGCTATTTTAGAGGGTTTTAGCACCCTCCGAGAGTGGCTGGATCTGGATTGAAGTAGTGCAAGCCTTCAGTTGTGGACACTTATATGTTTTGTGCATCCCAGGTTTTTGACAAGGGATGTCTTCACGCGGCAGCCCAAACCTGAATCTGAGCTGTAACACATCTCAGTTTCATATGGATGTCTGAGATGTATGAGCTGGAGATTTTATAAGCACAAAAGTGAGGGTGAAATGCCCAAACCATGTGCGAGCAGAGATTCAGGCATGAAGAACAGTGCTCAAGATTTTAAGGACTGGATTGGAAATGGGATGATTTAGTTAGTGTTTGGAGGAATCTGAGCTTCGTTCAGTTTCCTGGAAGTTGAACTGGGCAGTTTGTTTTCATTATTCCAGTTACTGACTTGATTAATATTTACACACACTTCCAGGAATCAGTATAACAAACTTTTCAGAAGCAAAACAAGAGAATAAAAAAAAGAGTAAATTTGGATTTATATGTCAAGCTTACTTCTGTGACTTTTTAATTCTTTCTTTCTTAGAAAAATCTCACACCTGCATTGGACAGGTGAGCTTATTACATTATGGAAGAGTGAAATTGTTTTGAGTGGGATGAATACTGCAGTCCTGTGCTTTGGATAATTTCCATTGCAAAGAAGTAGAAACATTCATCACTTACGTGAGAAATTTAGATTACTTAAATTAATGAGAATGGATTTGCTGAGATTTAAAGCAAAAAATTCCAAGGTTACAGACAGGGGACTTACAGAACAAATTGAATGCAAACCCAGCAGTAAAGTGTGTTTCTAATTTAGTGGGTTTTTTGAAAGCTGTCACAACACTGAAAAACCAAGGTGACGATGCAGTTGTTCTGTTATGGTCCTCTGTGCAGAAATTTTTTCCCCCAGTTGCATACTCCTGTAGTGTCAAATGCATTTGTGAACCCATAAAAATCATCCAGATCAGAAAGGCTTGGCAGAAAGAAATCTGATGTGAGATTTTGTACTTTCATAAGAAAGACCTGTCTATCTCCCTACTGATTTTCTCTTGCAGCTATATTATTCCTCATTATTTTTACTTTCTCACTGGTATTTTACTTTCATCACCTGGAAATGCTCAGCAAAATTTAGACGTGCCATGTAGCTCTGCCACAGAAAAGTGCATGTACAAGTGCACATACAGCACATCTTGTTCCTGCCTCTCTTCCCCCACACTTCTTTTTTACTGGAGCACTTAATTTGACACGGAGATGTGTGTGACGATTCCATGGGGTTCCTCCCTCAGGGCTGGCAGGGATTTTTGAGGAGCACTGCAGGAATGTGCGTGGCTTTTGCGCAGCTCATCGGGGAGATGAGGAGGAAGTACATCCTCTGCCACACCAAAGAACCGTTGCAAAGAAAGAGTTAATTTGCCCCATTCTCTGATGAATTATAGCTCCTCTCCATCTGGCTCCATCATGAAGGAAATCACAGGCCTTACCTTCCTTTGCTTCCCATTTAGATGTGAACGTCTCACTTATTGCCCCGCATTCATCCTCCCTCCTCACCTTTCTGCTTTCAGCGCCCCCTCCTCCTGCTCTCTAGGGCTCTGCTGTGACCTCCTGTTGGTCAGGTTTTGATCCACATCAGCGCAGTTCTCCCTCACACTCCCTTTGTGCTCTATGTGAATACCTTCACCATCCCTACTCTCTTTTCTCTAATTTCCACCTTTTCACTTTTAGCAGAAATTTGGCATTTAATTCAACTCCCGGAAACCAAATGTAGTTGGAAGCATCAGTAGGAACCCAGCGACAGAGTCCTGGTGGTGGACAACTCTCCTCAGAACATTGGTAGGGTCCTTGCTACTTGCCCCATTTTAAACCTTACTGAAGAAGACTCCTTAATATGTAACAGCACAAATTCTGTAGCAGGGAGAGGGAATGAAAAAGATTCAGAGATTTTTCCCCCTTTGAGCCTGTATTCTTATCTGGTCTGTTCATCATGACTTCTTTTTTTAGGCTTTATAAATTCTTGGACACCTCTCTATCTTTAGCTAGTTTGCTCTCACATCTGCCTGTTCTCCCTCATTCTGTGCCTCCAATGAGCTCCTTGTTGTTATGCCTCCCTGTTCTACCCAAGTTTGCTTCTTTAGCTAAACTTTCATGGTTTTGTTAAAGAAATGTGACTTCCTCTGAATACACCGTACTGGTACCCAGAGACAAGTTCCTCCTGCAACATAGCCAGGATGGCAAAACTAACTGTTTCTTCCGTGTTTTCTTTTTGCTTTTTTTTTTTCCTTACCATGTTTACTACTGTGGCTAAAGACATGAGAAAATAAGGGATAGCTCTCAGAAATGGCACAAAATTTTAGGAATTACCTTTTCTTTCAGGATTTAAGTAGATAAAACACCACAAAGAATGGTTTCATCACAGGAAAGTGAGAACTGCTTTTACATTAAAAGGCAATGTTAAAACGTACATTCAAAAATTTGATAAATCAGGCATGAGGTTAGGTAAATAAATGGCAAGTTGTCATCATATTAGAATTTAGACTATACAGAAATCTATGCTTGACTGTCTTTGACACACTCAGTTTATACCAGTTTAACAAACCATTAATATACACATATCCTAGGAAGAGCTCTTATTTCCAGGGTGGTATTATTAAAGTACTTCTGACCCTTGCTTTGCTGACACTGAGCCAGGCTGCATCCCACTGTTCAGGCTATGATCCATTACCAATGCCTCTTGAAAAAGTGAAAAAAAAAAACCCAAACAAATACAAAACCCCACCAAAACAAACAAACAAAAAACCCACTACTTTTCACAGACAAGATCACTGATACAAGGTGGTGTTCACTGCTGACAAATTTGTTCAGAAAACTGTGACCTGATTTTAAAAGCTCTCCTGCTAAAGAGATGTTAAAAAATATATCCTCTTTTCTCAGCTTTCTTCCCACTGTATTCTACCTCTCCTGATTCAGGTGGGCTGGAGAACACAGTAATTGGAAAAGAAATCTGGTAAAAAATGAGAACAAGAGGAGGCCCACCCCCACGCCTCCTGAAGTCAGTGGAAACATTTCCAATACCTTCTGCAATCTCTGCATCTAGATACTCAAAAAACAGCTTGAGATTTCAAACGCAATAGTCCTAATTTTCCACGGGCTGAATGTCAACCATTATGTTCAAACATCGTTCTACCCGCTGTCCAGTTTGCTCTCTGGTGCATGCCCACGTCTTCTCATACTTGCTCTGACTTTAATTGAAAACAAGAATGTGATTTTTAGAACCACCCAAAAACCTCACAACCAAACCATTATTCAGTATTTCTTGCTGAAGGATGGTAGAAACAGTAACATTGCAGGATTTTTCTCTCAACAGTGGGTGAGTGGATGGTGGATGTTAGTTTGACCACAGATATGCGTTTTCTATATATATATGTACATACATACACATACACAATCTCTATATACATGTTATAAATACAATAACAAAATATTGTAAAAATATTAATTTTGCTCAAATACCTGATGTAAGTGAAATAATCTTATGTCGCATTTATGCGACCTATCCGGTTCTTATGATGGCCTTGATAGAAGCTCTAAAATCCACACGCCGCACTTGCAGTTGCTAAAGAGTTTGTATTTCTGAGAGTCACCTCGTGCCGTGCCAAGAAGTTAGGTTGGGGGTGGGCCCTTGTATCTCAGCATGAGCTTGAAGGACCGAGCGAAGTTGTTGGCCAGCGTGCAGCTGTGAGTCTCCTCGGCCAGGGGCAGCAGGACGGCCAGGAGCAGGAGGAGCAGGAGGAGCAGATGAAATGGCAGCGCTGCCCAGCACACTCGACGCAGAAATGAGCACACACCTGCGGAGCGCTTCTGAAAGACACAAACCAGGGAGCGACTCAGAAGAATGAAGACCTGGGGAGGTGCATTTCAGTTACATCAAACTGCCAGGTAGAGGGGCAGAACAACCCATGCTTGGTATGCTGCAGAGAACTGAAGGTGGTGCTTAAGCTATTTCTTTGAGGAGAATATTTTACCTTCTTCAAGAATCCACTGCTGCAAAGTGTTGTCTTCTAGCAGGAAAACACTGCTGACTTTCCAGCAGAAGAAAACAAGTGCCTAAAAGTCTGTTTCCCAATTACAAAGCAGTGGTTACAAGCGCTCACACCAAAGCCCCCGACCGGTCTCCTCACATCCAGCACGTGGCAGAGAAGGCCTGTGCCAGTAACTCTCCTGTCAGTAAAACGAGAGCGCCAATGCCTGGAAGAGAGGAGCCAGCCTTCTGCTCTCCGTCAGCAGAAAGGAGCTTCGTCTGCAGATCACCCAGCTCATGGCCATATCCCCAGCTGCAACGTGCTCTTTGGATCCTAACTTTGGGGTCCATGAGGCCACAAGCCAGAAAAAAGGCCCTGCAGTGCAGCTTGCCTCAATACCCCTCATACTTTACCATGAACATCTTCTACTTTAATGTGGTGCAAGAGAATGAGAGAAAGCAACACTGACAGTGAAGAGGACATTAAAGTCACACGTATTGCTGAGCAGTCACAGAAGGGACACACACAAAAGGTCACATTGCACTTTTCTTTATGCTTGTGCAAATCTAGAGTAGCTCAGTTAACCTCATGAATTTCATACAGATTAGGACAAACAGGAGAAAACATATTTGGTGCTATAGAATTGAGGAAAGATTAATTAAGAAGTGAGATTTCCACTGGCAGGATTCCTGGATATCTCCTGCCACTGAACTGAACTATGTGTGTTTCACAAAAAAAAGGCCAAGCCAACTATCTGTAAGGGAGTCCTGAAAAAGAGGACTCGATAATCCATTAATTTAATCAAACATGGATTTAGAACACAGAAATAATGCTTAATGCTGCTACAGCATTAGGCACCAACCTACATCACAAAAATCAATGCAAAACATCCACTGAAGCGGGACCCATGTTTTCCACAAGAGAAAGTTCTTTTGCTGTGTTGGAGCCACAGGCGGTGTCCACGCTGCAGCAAAATTAGGGCTTCTGGCCTCCCCTGGATGTTTGAGTGAACAGGCAATGCCTTTGTGCCACTGCAGCACCACCAAGAATAGTCCATGGGAAACATCAGCAGAGAAGATAAGGAGCAGAACCATGGTAAAGTAATTACCATTTTCTATTTTTTAAGGTTTTCTTACAGAATTAATTATGAAGGCAAATACATAGCTGCAGTTACAGATCATGAGACAGTTGTGCTATGAAATCCTTATTCTGCTGTAGTTGGTTTGCTTCCATTATATCAAATGGCTGATGAGATTTCACTATTGTGTCAGGCAGATGTGGAGGCAGCAAAGCAACAGCTGCTTGCTCTCTCATTTCTGCCCTGTGGTATCTGAGTTGTAACCTGCGCACTAAGGCCAATGAAAACTCAGGTCCCCAGACACTAGAACCACCAGTAGTTAGTGGGCAATGAGTAAATGTCAGGGTGTAAGCGGGACTGTGAGTTGAAGCACCCTTGGGCAACTTCCTTAGGTACAGCTAGCATTTACCCAAAAAATCAAAGCTTCACCAACCTGTCTGAATCCCAGGAGTCATCTGCTCCTACTGTGACCTGTTCTCAAACACAAGCCAAAGTACCAGGTGTGAGTAGCTGTTCTAACAAGACTTTCCCTTCTCTAGTCCCGGAGCACAGAATTGAAATCCTTCACGTCCTCTGGATTCCATCAGGCTATGGGCTGAACAAAACCTGCACGGCTTCTGTATTTATAATCAATGCTAAAACCATCACGCATAAGGGCAGGAGCCACAACTCTTGGTCAGAGCTTTCTGAGTTTGGCTCTGTAATGCATGAAAACAGCCACTCCTTGGTGTAATCAACATAAACCAATGGACTGTCACTGACAGGTGCTGCTTTCATTGACCATTTCTCATTCTTAATTCACCATCTGCTTCCACAACATGCAGCAATAAGACAAATACATTCATTATTGTGTCCCATCTATAAGGAAAAAAGCCTTTTCCAGGTTCCAGAAGCCATGGACGAGTTTGTGCGTACTAACAGGTGTAGTTCTATTAGTGGAAGATGAGATTAGAGTTACCTCTGCCTGGGGACAGTTCAAACCATGCTCTTTCTCCTACCACTAAGACGTAATAAGACTTAATGCTGATGTTGTTAAATGGTAGGTTATTATGACTAACTGCTCAATAGTCCATCAAGTCTCAAAAATGTCCTCACAAACTCAAACTGGGAATTAGAAGCCCACTTCTGACTGACACAGTTGTGTGAAGGCCTGACAATCTTCCCAGCAGCACCTAAAACTTATGCCTTACAGCTGTCAATCCTTGAGCATTGGTTTTGAAAGCTGCTTCATTTTGAAACTATCATTTTATTGCCACACCAGATGCAACACCTGTCTTCCCAGTTATCTCCTCCTGCCTATAAACTGGTGGGAAATACTGGGCCTCCCAGTTGTTCCTGATCTCTGTTCCTTCCCCAGCCCAGGGACCAGATGCTTTATGGTTGGTCAGGTTTGTCTTTGCCTTCCTACGATGACCACACTGCCAATTAGTCACTCGCGTTGCTCCTGCCCCGATTCTTTTACCAATCCAGCATTTGATTCAGAGCAAATTGGATGAGATTGAAATGTTATTTGTTACATGCCTTGCTTTTAGATCTACTGAAAGGAGCTGTAAAATGCTATTGCTTTTCAAGCTCATCCTCCAGGAAGAATTAATGTGAAATGGCCTTATTAACAAGCTACCTTTTGCTTTCCTTGGAGCTTTCTGCAGGGTAAGATACTCAGGCTAACCATAGCAAATCCTAGCATTAGAAAAATCTGCGAAGGGACATTTGCCTGGGGGTAGAACTTCAGAGAGGGAGAAATATTCTGTTTTCATCTGCTGCTTCTCTCCCACCTGCTTGCTGGGTTTATAGGCATTTGTGTTCAGTGAACTTTTGTCTTTGCTGCCCAGCTACTCTGTTTTGTTTGATCACACAGCAAGGTCAGAATCCTGTATTTCTCACTCCGTTTGTTGCTATGGGAATGACTCTGCTATCACTAACATGGCATTACCATGTCTCTGCAGGACTGAAGATGAGGCACACAGGAGCTGTGAGGGTTTGGTGCTTTCAGCAAATTTGCAGTGATAAGCCATTAATATATGAGGGCTCCAACCTGCACACACTGAAATCCATGGGAGATTTACTATTAACTTCAGTGTCTGCAGCAGGATTATGCACAGAGACAACTAAATAAAGTCAGGTTTGGGAACTGCTTGTCCATGAAGTTCAACCAGATACTTCTACAAATGGATTGGGCACTTATATGCCTAAGTTCTGGTGTTCTTGTACACATGAATCCTACATTAGTTCTCTTGCTTTGTGCTTTCTGGAACAATCGGTGATACGATTTTTTTTTTTTTTTTTGGTGTTATAGTTTAAGGACAGAAAATTTTGAAGGAGACACAGTAACTTCTAATAGGAGAGATGATGCAGTTCGAAAAAGCTGGGGAACTTGTGGGCGCTGACTCCCTCTCCTGAGGGTGAAAAAAAAAGCATTTCAATTTTCCTAAGACAAAGTCAAGGTATTTTTTTAGTGTGTGCTGAGACAGAGAGATGCTTTCAGGCTGTGGTGACCTGAGACTATGGCACCAACAGGGAATTCAGGAGGCCAAGGTTCAAACCTTTGCTCTGCTGGACTCAGAGTGATCAGGGCTGTATGAGTCTACTTGGAGTCAAGACCACACTCCCAACCCTTTAGCACATGATTCTGGGTTAGAAAAGGACAGTCTGACATAGTTCCAGCCTTGCCAAAGACAGTTCGAACATTTCATTTCCATGTATGATCAAAGGTGGTAACCACAACCTTTGCGATGCAGTGGAATTCCCCTTCTCCAGTCACTCCAGCTACTGGCATCAGTAGAGCTACTACCCAGCACCCACGGTGCCTGCAGTGCATGTGTCAGATCTGGGCTCCACAAAATATTCTGAAATTCTTCCTCTGAGGAAAACTGGCAACGCTCCAGCGAAGTCAACAGAACTTTAATTTCCACCATCTTAGAATAACAGCTGGAATACCTGTGTATCGAGCCAAAGTGTCAGAGACATTTTTGAAACACACATGGAAAAGGAATAGGCTGACATTAAAAAGAAAATATACTTTCAAAGTTCACCATCAAGGAGAAACGTCCTCCCCCTTCTCCCTCAAAATACCAGGACAAGCGAGGACTGTCAAGGGGTAGATGGCTGTGTTTTCTGTAATGCTAAATGCATGCTTGTTACCAAATGAACTGCACTGGCTGTGAACATTCACATTTGTACTTGATTCACGTTGGGGTGTTTGAATGACAAGCATCGGTTTAGATCTAGGGAGTCCTCAGCACTTAAATCTGTTTGCAGTTAATAACTCCTTACTAAATGCACCGTGAAAAATCACTTGGATGGGGAACAGCGGAAAAGCACTTTAGAACTTGCTACATAATATTCCTGTGTAAATTGCTGAAGTATTTTGCTAAAAATCAGTGCACTCCCTTGTTTGCTATTGACCACATTCCAGGATATATGAAAACACACAGTTAATCTAGCTATTTGAGGGAGCATCTTATACCATGCTCATTAGTGGGTTGTTGCTGGTGCTTGTATGTCACCAGCATGCCTGACAAAAATCACACCTGCGCCACTGAATCACTCATCCAGCAGAAAAAAAGATTAATTCCTCTTACCTTAGAGCATTTCACGGAGAGACTGTCCTGGGAAATGCATGGCTGTCTGAAAACTCCTGCTCTCCCCATGGATAAAGGGACCAACGCCCTAGTGTCCTACAGACACTACACAGAGACACCAACAGCCATGCTGCTTCATGCCAGTGCTGCACCCAGCCCAAGTAGCCTATATTCTACAGCAGTCGGTGCAGATGTGTAGGGACTAAGGCAAGTATAAGTAATTTCTCCTTAATATTCTCAGGTTCCAACTGCTTTCAGCTCAGGCAGTTTCCTGAGCCTGATGCAGCTTGTCCATCTAGCTGACGCTCAGTGAATGTTTCTTCCAGGTACTTGACCAGTTTCCCCTTGAACCTATGCAAACATTAAAAGTCCTCAATATACTTTAGCAAGGAGTTCCCCAGGTCAACCAACTGACATGAAGAACAAACCCCTTGTGTTAGCTTTGAACCCGGCTTCTAGTTCTTTCTTGTGGAAAAGGTGGAGGGTCAACCCCCATCTACACTCCCTGCACCGCGCATGATTTCAAAAACCCTGGAGTTAAACGCTCAGACAGGATGAACCCAGGCCTGCCTCCACAGTGGGCAGATCACAACATAACAGGCTTAAACTATAGCAATAGGTACAGATGAAGTACATCCTAAGAGGAAGACTAGACAGGCCTTGGAAACGATCACCTACATAGGTATGAATTCTACCACTTCATTATGCCTCTGATAATAAGCAGAGCTGACAGGAAGGCTGTAACAACAGCTTACCATACATCCCTCTCATTCTGAACATGACCATGCCATCATCAAGCACCATTTTAATTTTTTTGGTAAAGAAGTTGCCTTATCAATGATATTTTGCCTCCGAGAGGCCCTCAGTTCCTGCCACTTCAGATCCCACTGGGTACTAGTTCAGTTGCCACTCACAGAGGCGGGTTATTGCCAACAAGAAGAGATCAGTTCCATGGGGAGCACAGGCTGATATCTCAAACCGAAGCAAACTGGGTTTTTACCCCCATGCAAGATAGTTTGGAGCTGAGCTCCTCATCCGTTCTCAACCCAGAGCCATGACCATCTCTCTCTAAGATAAGCGACATATTGCAAATCACTGCTGGTCTTATCCAGAGGGAAATAATTTGGGGTAGTTGGATTCTACTGTCTCCATAGAGCTGAGTGTCCAACATGCTCCTGGGCAAAGCCATGTCTCATTTCCACACACCACAGCAACCTCTGTTCATCGGAGGTTATGTGACCTTTGCAAAAGGAGAGGAGCCACTGGGTTCAGAACTGTCCTTTCCTAAATGCAAACACTGCCCAGCTTAGGCAACCAGCACTGAGGAATGAGTAAGGATGGCTGGGACCCCTTCGAGTCCTGTGCTTATCAATCTCCATCTCATAAAGAGCTACCAGAAGGAAAGTGCTGAAGGGAGGTTAACTGAGGTCACACAAGCAATTTTAGCTCTGACGTTTTCTATCTTCAGATTGCTTGACTTCACAACCTTAACATTGTTTTCAATTCTGAAGAGCACAAATGTATGTACATAAATAAATAAGTATGCAGGCAAATTACAGGCTCTGTTTTCTCCCTTAGGGGGGATTCTCGAGTACCTCAACATGGCTGGATGATACGACAGAATCTTTGATGAAGGCTTCATTTAAAAAAACAGAAAACAAGCAAAAGCCAGCAGTTTGTATCTGTGGTTTCAGCTGTCACATATGGCAGATATTTCAGAATTTCTGTCGCAAAGTTGCTTAGAACTAAGCACTCTGCCATATGCTACTGTGACACAAACAGATTTATACAGGTTAGCTTCTGTGTGCATATAAAATATGACATGCTTTTAGGAGAACCATGCCACAGGACAAGGGCTACAGCCTGATCTGTTAAAATAGCACTGATTTCTATAATACTTGAGGCCTAAGCAAGCAGAAAAAGTCCCTGGTTTGGTACCGTCTTTGGCACATAAGCAGTGGAAACTACTTGCTTTTTGTCTGGAAAGTGTTTGGTATGTGACAAAAGTTACGAAGCACTGTGGAAGATTAGTAAAGTGAGATATTATCTATATCTCTGAAAGAGATATTGTAAACGGAGGGAAAGATACTTTTTAATTAGTCTTTTCCATTTGACTACGAATGTAATTGTATAGAAGATTTCAAGTGGCTAACATACAACAGCACTTCAGGAAAACAAATGGGCCACATACTCCCAATAGAGAAGCATCACTAACACGGGCATGTATACACAGTGCTGTGAGTGTCTGTAAAGCGACTTTCAGCCATGAAGAATTCCTGTCATATCTGCACTTGGGCAGAGCAGAGCACATTACTGTTTTCCTCCTGGCAAGCTGTGGCAGTTCTTGCTTTGCACGGTTTCCTGAATGACTGCATTAATTTGATTGACTCCAGATCAATGGTGTCTCTAAATAAGATTAAATTACATGTTGCTTCTGTCTGTGTGCTACAGGAGATTACTCTTAGTAGAATCTCAAAGGAAGCAATTAGCTGACCACTGATGTAATGAATCCTAATTATTTTGTTTGTACAAACAATAAAGCCAGAATCATTTGTTTAGCAAAGAAGCATTATTACTCTGAGCACTTGAGAAAATAAATCAGACGGTGCTACCTAGACCTGTAAATAATGAGCCTTTGACCTCCTATTTACGCCAAGAGTGCTCATGGAATATTTTCAGGTAGCTGGGAGCCAACCTTTGAAAGTAACATTTATCATAGTTATTATTGAATATTTGCTCGATTGTGTCCTCGGGTGTGCTAGGTGCCCTGCAGAAATATCCATCCACATTGCCCTGTCATTGGCACCTGCTAAAAATTCACTGCAGCCAGTGCAATTTCCTGCAACTGTTTTTTGTTAATCAACAAGAAGTCACTCACATCTCAATCATTAGTCCGTACTGTTCCTAAGGGCACCAGTGGCTAGGGGCATGTCCTCAGCAAAGGATGAATGATCAGAAAAAAAGTGCATTAATATACATGGAGCAGGCTCTATTCTGCCCAACATTTGGCCATGCAGGCTAGAAATGGAATGAAAACAGAAGGCAATGGAATGAGACTGGCCGCAGCTGGATCTTCCTTTTCTCCAGGTTAATCTGCTGCTGCTGCTGCAAAATGTTCACAGCTCAAACATGAGAGACAAGCAGAGCCACTGGGGACCTCGTGTTGCAGAAAGCAGAGATCAGTCCAAAAATAGCTGAAATTCTGCCACCTCTGCTGATTTTGTGTGACCCAAAAGCATGAGGGAGCTGACAAATTAAGAGATAACCCGATCGCACTGCCTGCAAGCTCCCTGGATGTTGCAAATACAGTGATGCAGCCCCCAACCACATGGACTTTCTGCAGGTATTAACTCCCTAGATCAGTCGTTCTCTCAAGGTACTTGGTTTCCTTCACCATGGTTTTGAAAGGATATTCAAAACATAGAAAAATATTTTGCCTAATCTTTCATTTCTAGCCATACTTTAGGTGTTCAATGTGAACTGAAAATAAACTGCAAAGCCATGAATTCTGCAGTTGGTTTGCTTTTCCTCTTCTCTCAGCCTGAACAGTGATGCAACCAAAAGAGATCAACATGATTTTCTGGTTCTCTTAAGCAGTGTTCAACAATCTCATGGCAACACAGGCTCACGTCCTGACAAAAGCCTTAGCCTAAATGAGAAAGCCATCTCTGCTTACAGCACTTGGATTCTCACCGTAGTGACCCTGCTAAAATACAGAATTTAAATGTATTTAAATACTCTGAAGTCAGCAAAATCCCACTGAAATGAGCAAGGTGTAAGTTACTGCAACATTTGTACTGACTGAAGGGAAAAGGGGGATCCCTTGTTGGTGCAATGGGAGCCATTTCCTTCACACTCAGGAGGCATTTCAGTTCTTCATTCCTTCCCAACCTGAGCTGTTTCTGTTTGTTTGTGTTCAGTAGCTATTAAAACCTCATAGAATGCTTTTTTTGTGCTCTTGCTGTAGGCCTAATTGACAAATGTTTGCTGCCTGCCATTACGTTATTCCAGTATCCTTGAAAATTAACTGCAGGCTTTAGTCTCCTCAGAATTTAAGGAGGAATAAATGGCACCTAACCCAAAGCAGGTGGGACAGATGAACTAAACAATGACATCTAATTGTGCAGTGCCTAAAGCTTTTGTTTTCTTTTATTTTCCCCTACAAACGACCCAAAAGCAGAGAATTGGTCGGTCTTCTGGAATACCCTTTTATGCCTCTTCTAGGGAATAGCAGCACTACTAAATGTTTGGCTGACTCCACACCAAGTATTAAAATGTAATATTGTTTTTCCAGCCTGTAGAATTCTGGTGACCTTACTGGCTGACCAACAGTACCAAACAATTAATTCTGAGTGAAACAGGCAAGAACAGAAACTCTTCGGGGGTTTTCAGGAAGGCTGAACTAAGGCCAAAACTATTCAGGGGATATATGAAAACTACCTTAAATTGGTCAGTATTTCACTGGGGAAAAATATTGGAGATGCTACTCCACATTTGAGTACCAGAGGAATATATCATAGGAACAAGGAAAGTCTTGATTTCTGGCCATACTAGAAGTGCACTGTACTGCACCCATTAAATATTGGTCTCTTCTAAAGAGATGTTGCAACAGAAGAAATCAAGGGTCTGATTTAACTTAAGAAGATTATGGGATTATGCTCCTGTAACACGTTATTCATTCACTCTACTTTGTTTTGGGCAATGAAAGCCTTATTCTATTCCTTCTGAAAATACATGGAAAGCGAGATGACAGTACAAAGTAGAAGCTAACAGTGTCTATAAACAAAGCAAATTGTGACAGAAAGAAAAGTCTCAGTTCAACACTGCTCAGGTCAACAGAAAAACTCACTGACTTTATGAAAATGGGATAAAAAATGCTGCTGGGGTTTAATAAGAAACTGGCAGCATTTTGTTTTCTTTAAGCTTCTTCTTATCGTCCCCTGTACTGCTTCTATTTATTATGTCATCACTTCCAAAAGAAAATCCTTCACAGAAGGAATTCTGCTGCTTAGAATAAGGATTAGTCTAATAACATTACACAAATCTCTTGACTTTCTCTGTTTTTCTGCATTGGAAAGAAGGTGGGCTGAATGATCCAAAGACATTTTTCCAGAAGTGTCTAAAGAATTAGAAGTCCCATTTTCAAAATTATTTAAGGCACTTGGCCCCTAATTGCTTTAGAGAGAGAGATCTGGGCTCTTCCTTAGTCTCTTTTGAAAACCGAACTAAGTTCATATAGCATGTAAATGTATAAAAACTGAGTTCTCCTACTCTCCCAGGAGATGGATATTTAGTTTATAGAGATACAGTAAACATAAGAGTAAAAACTCTGCAATAATTTTCCTTTTAAATACTGCAGAAAATAAACTCCTTTAAGAGAGGCTCTTACTAAGCCAATTAATCTCAAGAATCTTTAGAAAAGTTTAGTTTAAAATAATTATCTGCAAAATGTCTGATGAAACATTTTTTAACTTCATGATAGGAAACTGTCATACCTTTCTGAATCTGTCTGGTTCTTCCAAAGATCCAGGACTCTGTTTCAAACGAGAGGGAATTAAAAAAAAAAGAAAAAAAAAGGCATCATGAAGTTATTCTTTCAAATTCACAGTCACCTGGAAAGAGTGAGCCAGCAGGAGATTCATTTAAATGAGCTTTTTAACGCACATTTGGCAGAAAACCGAAATGTTTTCAGGTTCTTGACCATTTGAATTCGATGATCAGTTCTCCCAGCAATAGCTTTGACTTTACTGACACCTATTGACTGTATTTATGCTTACGCAAAGTTTTGGTCAACGAAGCATAACTCATTACAATCAATGGCAAACAGTTCTTAGAAATACGCTCTTTATTAATAGAGGTTATGGTTACCTTCCATGCACTTTAAAAGATTTATATTCTAAGTAAGCTTTGAATTTGAAGAAAATTTTCAGGTGCCTCAAATTTTAGGTGTTTGAGTTCAGATATCTTCCAAAGCACTTGCATAGACCAAATGCACACCTGTAAAGTCTAATCCTCTGATTAAGGTATCTTGAAGTTGAACACATAAAGTAAGTAGTTAAGCTAGAAAAAATTCGTAATTATGCATGTTTACGCTAAGAACATGGAAATTTCTTTAGCATGCCATGGAATATCTTATAAACGGAGGTGAATTCTCTCTCATCCTTAGCATGTCATATATATAATAACTTGGTAACTTCTTTAATTATTCGGTTCTTGCATTGAAATGCCTCCTCTGTATTTCATTCCAAATCCTTATTCTGTAAAGATGATTTCAAAAAGGACTAGGTCCTTCTGTGCATGGATACTTTCTGAGTCAGTTCAGTCAGTGGCTATTCTGATCACTCTCTGCCATGCCAGGAGACACAAATAATGAACAGTAAACATATTCTTGCTGTGGGAACTGTTAAAAAATAGTTTACTGGAGAATGTTGTGTGAAGAAAGAGCACAAGCCTAGAAACCCGTGTGCCCAGAACTAGGTATATATCCAACATATTCACACACATGAACATCTCACAGTGCCTGAGTGCAGCTTTCGCAAAGGCCAATTGTAGTTCTGTTTTGAACCTTCCATTTTGAGAAATATTCTGAGCAGTCCTTACAAAGGGAAAAGGATAACAACTCTTATTTTAATACAATATTTGTATTTATAAATATATGGCTATGTTCATTACATATACAATTTATTATTACATATATTATATATAAATTATTACATAAATTAAATGTAATTTATACATGGCTATGTTTGTTCTGTCTTTGATGGCATTTACTAAGGGAGGTTTTAATCAAGCAGACACACACATGTACTGCTGAATTACGACTAGCAATTTGAAGCAACCTAAAAGAGCAAGGGCAGAGATCAGTAACTGTAAACTGAGTGCTGTCACCTACCGGTAAACTCATGGATGCTTTCAGTTTAGATTTGTAGAGCGTCCATTGGCCACGCAGGTCTGCCATATCTCCAGTGTCAGGATAAAAATAACGAAGGTCCTCAAAGAGACGCTCACCATCAGGCACGTGAGATTGCAGCTCCTGCAGGCAAAGACAAGGTCAACAGCAACTCAGAATTCAAGAAAGCCCCACTTTTTAAACCTAGCATTCGAAAGAACTGCGGTACTAAGCCAAACTACTGGGTATTCCGGAATAGCGCATTTATTTTTGTTATCGCATTTTGGCCTGAAATTACATAAAAGGGTCCACTCATCTGCAGGACTCCTGTGGCCCTGGATATTTCTGTTTGTTTGATTTCTTACAGCATGCATTGTCATTGCATCTGCCTACATTCAACAGAAAGATAAAGAGGCCAAATACTAGACACTGATTTTAATAAAATTATTTTAATGGGCACTTTTGCCATACCACATCAGAAATGTCCAGTCCAACAGCCAGATGCCAGGCTGCTCCCCTCTCTTCTACCACTCCGGCACTAGCAGATCTTTCTTAGTAGAAGAGTTGAAATACTTGTCCTAAATTCCTGAACTTATCTACTCTAGAGTCTTCTAAAGCAGAGTGTAGTGTTTGAGGGTTGTGGGTTGTTTGGTGTTTTTTTGTTTGGTTTTGGTTTTGGTTTTGTTTGTTTGTTTGGTTGGTTTGGTTTTGTTTTTTTGTTTTGTTTTGGGGATTTTTGCCTATTTATTTTGTGGGTTTTGTTGGATTTTTTTGTTGTTGTCAGTTGGGTGTGCGTGAGTGGGGACGTTGGGTTGGTTTGTTTTAAATTCTGAAAGATTTTGCACTTTGCAATCTTTGCTTCCATCTTCATCCCCTGAAAACTAACCTCCAGTTTAGTCTGGCGTGCTTGAATTTCCTCTGTGGAAGATGAAGTCCCAGCAAGAATTTCAGTCAGTTTGGTGTTTTCTCCTTGTAGCCAATCTTCAAAGTCACGTAGGAGCTTCAGGTGGCTGCTCATATTTTGCCCTTCTATCGTCTCCTAGGTTACAGAACAACATGAACAAAAAAGCCCTTATTGTTATATCAGATGCTCCCTCTGAAGGCCTGATTTCAAGATCTTAACCTCTGACTTTGTAACTCATAATATCAAGTTAAGCCAATAAATTTGTTCTTGTCAAGTTGATATGAAGGCAGATACAGAGTCCTCCTCTCACCTGCTTATGGTTGGGATCTTCATCTAAAAGACGGAACGCAGGTCCAGACATCCATCTCCTGTCCATAAAGGCTCTTTTCTTCTTATCAGCCACTGGTCTATTTAACTGCCACTTTTTGAGAAGACTTGAAAACACAAAACCAGAGATGTCAGTGCAGGGAAATCTGTAATGATGAGACATCCACATTTTGACTGAGGCTATAGAGGACACCTCTGGTGAAATAGCACTATTATTATTATAATAGTATTATTACTATTAAGAGTACTATTACTAATTAAGTTATTTCCAACATCTTTTTAACGAAAGATCAGGACAGGAGTGTCTCAAAGCAGCACCAGTCCTCTAGTTCTAACATTTCCAAATGTTTTGTTTTCTTTTATTCAGAGGAGTGAGTGACCAAAATAAATGCTACTTTGACAACATACCTTCCAGTCAGGTAAGTAGTACAAGCAGTGCAATCAAGCCTTCCTCAATTCAGTGAGTCCATTTTTATGCCTATTCTGACACTATGCATGAATATACTCACACATGTAGCACAGTATTAAATTTTAATACAGACTTGCAAATATGAGCAGCAGTCTGACTCTTCACAGTGAGGGCAAAATAAATTAAGTCTACATTTGCCAGATAAGAGAGGATTTTAGCTCTGTTTATACTCTTGCAGGTTTTCAAAAGGCACAAATCTCTGTGCAGAGATAGCTTCTTTGGACATATCTCCAGATCAGACATTGAGGAGAACAGGAAGGTGAGGCAGAACTGCAGAAGTCCCCCAGTCTATGTCCTGTTTCCTCTGATAGGGATTGGCAGTACAGGGGTGAGCCAGGTCCTAAGGAGACACTGCCTCCTCCAAGCATGAGGTAGAGGCAGCTTCATAGACTGCTCTGGTCTCTGGATTCTCTAAAATAGTTTTCTTGAAAGTAACGATCTCCAGTTAAAAAAGATTAAATAAAACCTCCCCTTGCTCCAGCATTGTAACACAACTATTTACTTTCACAGCACAGAGCATAAAGCATCAAGTGTGTCTGGTCATACAGCAGTAAAGAGCATCCCCTTGAAAGGACATGAGGGAGACAAACACTTACGCAGTTGCCATCTTGTTCAGTGACCTCCACGACTCATTCAGCTGATCCAGCTCTGCCTGGACACGGGCAGCCTCCTCTGGAGAAGAATTCTCCATGACCGGCTGGCCATGAGCTTCCACAATGTACAGCTGGATCTCCTTATCTGGAAACTCAGCTAGCCATCTCTGAAACGTACAGCCCTTACAGTTACTTCTAGGTATCCTGGGTAAAGCAGAGGCTATGTCAGACTGAAGGCCATGCTCAGTCCAGGACTATGCTGGTTCTGTTGGCACTAGCTAGAACATACCTAGCGGGAAAAAAAATATGCTGTGGATTCTTGCAAAGAGCCAACATAGGTCAAAATGCTGATGGGAAAACTTAAAGGGCACAAACTGTCAATGCATCCCTTCTGTAGCCTTCCCTTCCCACGAGATATCTTGGTTTCCCACATGAAGGAAAAAGCTGCCAGCTGAAGTAACCTGCCAGAGTGAATCTAGCTTGCAAAATACTGCTACACAGGGATAAGCCAACAGCTGTGGAACAGCTTAGTTCAACGCAGTATAAGGTTAGCTAACAGGGTCATGATGTTCAATGCATCAATGCATACATGCAGCCAAAAGTAGGTATTGTCCAGAGAGATCACCCCGGCAGGAAGAGTTCTTTCTAAAACCACTTATCCTCTGATAATACTTTATCCATCTCAACAGTTCTTCAGCCATTTCTCACTGTACTTCTCTGTTACCTAGCTCCACATCCCACAGCACAAGGCAAAAGAGTGAGGCAGCAGCAACCAACAGTTATCTCAGGAGGATCAAACCATCATTACTCTCCCCAGCCTGGAAACCCTTGCTAGAAAACCATTGCCCTTAATGTCCGAATGGTGCAAAATGAATAATTAACATATTACACCAAGATATCTTTCTCACCTCGAGGTCTGCCATCCTGCCCTCAGCGTTCTCCTCTCCATCAGCTCCCTGATAGGAGCCAATCTTCTCCCTGGCTACTGCGATCCACTGCTGGAGGTCAGAGAGTCTGTCATTATATGCCAAATGCTTCTGAAGGTGCTCTTCACTCTGCTGCATCATCATCTACAAATGATAAAAATATGTCAGCAACTAAACACAGACAAAAAGCCATTTCATTACTGGAGCTAACACCATGACTACTGGCACAGAATCTCGGGGCAAAAAGGAAGAAGAACAGCTGTTATTGAGACACAAAAAGCTTTAGCACCAGTGGCACAGAAAACACCTACAAGCTCCTGCAGGCCTGAATTCAACCACATGGGGGGGCATTAAGCACTAGAATAGCTTCCTTCCTTTTCAACTGAAACAGAATATGTTGGGGTTTTTTTTATACCCCAGTAAATATTAAATACATCTTATTCTCCCTGAATCAGAAATTACTGTACATACTTTTTTTTTTCTTTTGGAAAAAGTCCAGTTCAGCGATAAACGGGATTATTGGGATTGAAGCTAGAATTCCACAGTACATCTTAGGGTAACACTTCATCATATATATTTTTATGGTGACCTGCATAACTAAGGTAATTTTATAAGGCCTTCTTCTGAGACTGCTTTGGAAGGTCCTTTCATAGCTATGTTTACAAGCTACAAAATACGTCAATCAACTAATCATGCAATTGCAACACTCTTCTCTTATTAACTTCTATGTCATGAAGGAATCTCTGAAGAAGTCCAAGCACCTCCATGATAATATAACTACGAAGTCTTCTGGTCAGAAATCTCAGGACCATTCCATAAATAATTTATATATATATAAAGTCTGTGTGGATGGTATCCTGTCCCAAAGGGAGATTACATTACAGATAATCAGAGAATCCTGGAAGAGTTGTCAAAGTCATAAGAATTCAGTGCCTTCTTCCCCTGGAATTAAAATATCTGTTGCTCAAAGCATATAATCTCATATGCTCAGAGACTTCTAAAATATTTTTAAGTAGTGGCAACTGACAACTCCTCAGGCAACTAAAACCCCTTCTGTTACCTCCAGTGATCTCTTCAGGGCCTGAAAGTCAGATGAAAGTTGGTTCATTTCATGCCTGTGTGCAGTATTTGACTGAACAAGCTTCTCTACCTCCTCCATTTGAATTGCAAGCTCTGCCAAGTCATCTTGGATTATCTGCCGAGGAAAAGACAGGTTCCATGTGGGTAATGCGCTAGATGTGGCATGGACCTCCACAAAACAGACACTAAAAGTTGTTTCATTTGATAGTGTGAGGGGAAAAAAGAAAAAAAAGAAAAAAGTACCAACCACTGTTTTTAAGACAATTAATTGTTTTGATGTCTAGAAGTAAATGTTCCTGAAATAAATGGTTGGACATTCCTACATGTTACTAGTTGATACCAAATAAGACGAGTTGCTGAGAAGCTGCGAGGGGAGACACAGTATAATTAGCTAAGTACTGCAAGGAACTATGGTGATGACACTCCTTGGTCACCAAGGGTGAAGTGGAACCACACAGCTCACCACGGTGAAAAGGAAGAGTCACATCCCCTCTTATCTTCCCCTCCTGCCCTTCTCTCCCCTCTCCCAGCTATGCAGTCCCACTGTGCGACTTGAACAGGCGCTAATGCATGTTGGACCCTTTGCTGAATCAGTTCAAAACACTAACCAACCGGAAAATTGACATCTTTGTTGATTATTTTTATCTGTCTTGGCCAGCTGAATTAGCCTGTGGAGTAAATCCAGCACGTGTGAAGGCTGTAACAAGGTGAAGAGCAGGAAGGGGGGGAAACAGAAGGAGGTGGGACAATGGGAACTCCCTGCTTTTGGAGGGAGTTAGATTGCTTCAGGTTATCTTGTGCAGTAGGAAGGATCAGGATGCGTTTTCTTGAGCAATAAAACTAGACCAAGAAGGTGTGGCACCAACAGCTTCCAGATGCTTGTTCCTACCCTCAAGTCTAGTTTACCAGTTCTTCAGCTGCATTGCTTCAATTTCATCTATTCCATGCTACAAACCGGACCAAATGAAATTATCTAACACCCAGTCAATTGAGGGAGCGAGGTATTGCATTCCTAATGCTAATAAAATATGAATAAACAGGACAACAATTAGCCGAGGATATGATGGTCAAACATTACTGTAATGTACCTGGAGTCTCTGGAGTTGTGTCTTTTTACCCAAGAGGTCAGGCGGTGCTTCCTTCTCTAGATCTAATTTGGCTTTGATGGCAGATAATTTCTTCTGCAAAGGTGCGAAACCAGCATCAAAGTCCTTAAGCTGCGATATCAAATTCTAGATGGAGAAAGAAGAAGAAAAAAAATCCAGCATTCAATATACATCTCTTGGCATTATCTTTTGTCAATGTCCATTTCACATTCAGAACAAACACCAAGCTACACTATGCAACAGATCACAAATTTATTTGAATATTTGATCAACCTAGAGAAAGGGATTTGGCACAGCTGGTTAGTACTAAACCTATATCTATAAAACTGGCTTAGTAAAAGATCGATCATTGTCACAGGCATGGAGTGTATATGGGCTTTGAAGCTCACCTGGAGTTTGCTCTTGCTTTGCAGCAGACTTTTGTGTAGGATTTCTCTCTCCTTTGAAGCTTCAGCTACTTCTTGCAGGAAAGACTCTGCTTTTTTGTCACCAAGGATATTGTTTAGCAAATCTTTCTTCAGCTGTAATGTCATCAACTTCTCTTTGAACTGGGAACTTTCAGCTAGAGCAGCCTAAAGCAGAAAAATTCTTCCAGTGAAATCATACAAAAAAAGTAAAAATCATACAACCATATTATTCTCACACAAGTCACACAACCAAAGCAATATGACAAGGTCAGGTAAAAACAGCATGCTGGGCCAACAAGGGGTAACATAAGGTACCTGGACAGGGCCCAGTTAAAGGAAAAGTCTTCCTGACAATGTTAGAAGCACCAGGGCTGCATCCATTTTGTGAACAGAAATAGAGGAAAGCTGTGCTATGGAAAGAGTTGTCTGTGCAGAGGAGAGGCCTAAACAACCAACAGAAAGGACAGCTTGAATGCTCATCCCGAGGATAAACTCCATCCCTGTTCACAGACACATTTATTCTGGAGATCACAGGGATGACAAAGTAACAAACACCTTCCTGGGCACATGCAGAAATCATGCATTTTAATCCCAAAACTGTATTACTACACACTTCTGTTTAACAGAAGTCCACAGACTTCCCATCCAGGAAGATTTGGGCTAATGCTAAACAACACTAGCATCAGTGTTAAAGACATCTGGCATTTTAATTCAGCCTATTCAGCTGACAACTCCAGTTAACCAAACAAAGGGCAGAAAATAAGACATCCTCCCACAGCAAGTTAACTCTTGACCTCCATACTGTGGGGTTTGCTGCCACACTGGGAAGGCCCTTCCAGCAGTTGCTGCCCTGCAGCTGTATGGAGGCGGCTGGCAAGGCTTGGGCAAACATAAACCCCGTGTCGGTTTCTGGACTTAGTGACAGGTTTGCTACCTCAATATGAGCCAGTGCTGGCTCGGGAGTCTCCAGAAGCATCTGGACTGATGGTTTCCACTGTTCAAAATCTTGCAGGGGATTTTGGAAGAGTCTTCTCAGTTGGGTTTCTGTATCAGTGCTCATTTTAGATGTCTTGCCTATAACACTGCAAGGATAAAGTGACAGCCGAGAGAAGGATTACAAAGAAATCCAAGTCCAAACATCCAATTCATCAAGGCATGAATTAACACAATACTCATGTGTAAACTCTATCCAACACAAAAGCCTCAGTCTTTTTTTACTGTCTGAGCCTGGTGTTGCGTACTGACAGCTGCTCTGTCAGTCAGAGACACCCGACAAAACTTTATTTAGACGCCGTAAGACACATTTGTCTCTCGTGCAACTGCGTATCAGGAATTACTTTGCCTTTCTAGCAGCCAGCAGTCTCCCCTTGTATGTGATCTTTCTTGGCCACTATCACCAGCATGATTTAACAAATCATATTATTGGAGCAGTCTCACTGACTGACAGGAGGAACAAGCCAAGAGTGTCTAGAATTTAATTGCAGTTGCCTGTATTGTTTTACATATGACTTGAGTCTTTGTTCCTTAAAAAAAATACATTAAGAAATCTTTGATCACCCTATGCTACCTATAAAAAGAGGAAAATACATATTTTTTCAGATTTAAATTTCTAAAATTTTGCACTTGTATTTATATTGTATTTATATTAATATATAGGTGATTCTGATAAAAGCTTTGCACATACATGCATAGCTATATATGTGTGTATACAGCAAGAGACAAAAAAATCAGCACACATTCATTAAATACCCAGGTTTCTCTTACAAAGGCTTATCCAAAATACAGCTGAGTAACAAGGCCTGGCAGTGACACACCCCGTCCTGCTGCCTCCTGTTTTTCTCAGCTTTCCTGACCTCCCAGTTTGCAGAATCTTATTTGATATGGAAGAACGCAGCTCAGACTGTTCATATGGGAACAGTATCCTGTAAATTTGCAAGACAGGCAGGCAAGAGCGACGCCAATCAAGATTAATACTGCCTTTCTATAAAAACAGAAACAACAGTCTTACCTGTCACTGGGATGTTGCGGAGCCAAAGAAAGGCAAGCTCACAGAGGCCAAAAGCTCCGCAAATAGAAAGTTGTGACATTACATGTCCTTTGCCATTTTCTCTGCTGCCCCTGCCAGGCTCAGCGTGAAGCTGCCAGACTTTGCAAAGAAGCTTTGGAGAGAAGCTGGCAAAAGAGCAGCTGCCATTTTCTACTCAGAGTCAAGTGCCTTGCCTTCTCTGCTTCTCTTTCGACATCGTTTACTTGTTAGTTTTTAAACTGAAATCCTTTCCCATAATGACCTATAACCCTTCCAGCAGGATAACACACTGTGCACTGGACCAAGGAAAGTAAGCTTGGATACAGGGAAAAAACTGACCTTTCTTTTTCCTTAAAAACAGATCCTTTCTTCTAGTTTGCAAAATTTGCTGCAGCTCCTTTACTTCCTGATTCCAGGCAGCCTGGAAACGGAAACACTGAAGTGTGGGGAGAGGCTAAACTTTCAGAGTTTCCAACCCCAGGCAAGTTGAAAACAGGAATCATGCATATATGCTGGCAGGAGAAAGGGAATAAACTCTGCCAAGTAATTGCTAAGGCTGATGAGTCACTACAGCAAACTCAACAAGGGAGGGCCATAATTCTTCTGAACCGTTTACTACCACAGCTCCTGTCCTGATTTTCTAGTTGCTGTCATGAAAGGTAAGCAAAATACATAAATTATTATTATAAAATGCTTAGATCAAATTAGCTGCCAACAATCTAATTTTCTTTCAGCCATACACAACATTAATGATGCAAGATCACTCCTTGAAAACAGCCAGCAGCCTACAGCTCCTAGCAAATGGCTAAAATTATGGGTTTACTGAAATGTGGAGGCAGATGTAATTAGCAAAAGCCTTTCTTTCTTACCCACCACATACAACTGGATGGCATATTGCTTTCTTTGTAGGCCCTTGTCAATCCCTTCTATGTCCGAGACAGGATTACCCCCACCCTCCAGGCGTAATCAGACTTCCCACTACCTTTGATACTGCTGTACTGCAGAGACAACACTATCAATGTGTGGCTGCACATCTTTGGAAAACCGTAGTAGTTCCTTAAGCTGAGCCTTCAGCCTCTCAACCTTGGACTCTTCGGCAGCCAGAGCTGCTTTCGTTGCCTTAATCATAAAAATAACAAACAGATACACATTATGTAGTGTCTGGCACATGAAATGAAGAAGATAACGCTGTCTCTTAAGTTATTCACAAGTCCCCTTTCTGCTACCTTTTTTCGTGTTTGTAAGGATTATGGACTTTTCTAAAGCAGAAAACATTCTCAGGAACAGTTTTGTTCCTGCAGGCGCTCTCTCCTCTCCTCACACTGCCCAGACTCTGCAATGTGAAACACAGTGATGCACAAACAGACCCACTTTCAGTTCACTGATTGCAGTATGGAAGATGAGATGCATTTTTGGAGCAGTCTTAACTGCATCTGTTTGCATGAACAGATCTTTCTCAAAGACTCACGTATACAGAATGCTAATTCTAGGGTGATGCAGGTAAACTGAAACAATTAAAAAAACATGCAAATGTAGCTGGATTGAACCAGTCTGTATTTTGTGGATCTTTTTTGCATATGCTTTTCCCTGCTAATCCTGCTGAGTTCTAGACATACAAAGAGCAATGAAAAGTATTTTGATAAGAGATAATAAAGGCAAAACCAACCCTCAAGAGGAAATGAGTAATAAAGAAACTTATCTACTTTATATGTGACAAACGTTTTGCACTGACTTTTGCAACAGACTGATTCTGGTGTAAATGCTGGATTACTACAAACTGGGACTTCTTAGGAATGAATATGTGTCTTGACACTAAAGGAATACAGGTACCCAGCTTACAATAGATGAAGGATGTAACAGAAACAGTCTTACACATATTTGTGGCATATTTGGTATTTGTTTGTGTGTGTGTATGTACATATTTGTATACACAGTGAGGCATTATTATTCCTGCTTCTTTTTAAACAGAGCGAATTGTGTTGTTTGCTCGGTATTGTGGTCTTTTTGCATTTGGTCTCTTTGAACTCAAGACCCAAATTCCAACATATCCTCAAACCTTGCTCCCTCTCTGCAGAGTGAGATAAGGTTAGAATAGCTGATTCCACTGTTGTTATTCACATTTTCCTCTGTTTTATACACACTCACACTCTTCCCTTACCACCTTTAACCAATGAGACAGGCACCTGTTGGATGTAGCTACACATGTTCAATATATGACTGCTGGTTTTAGGCATACAAAGGGTAACAACTCACATTGCATTTTTTCCAGAGAGTTACAAACTCATCGTCATTCTCCTCCCCTTCCCCAGGGTCCAGGCCGCTTTCTAGTCTGTGTAGATCTCTTTTCAGTTCCTGGACTTCTGCTTCTAATTGTCTGGATTGAGACTCGTAGGCACTTTCTGTCTGTTGGATCTTGAGCAATCTCTCCTCCTCCTCATTTCTCAGCAGCCTCAACTTCTCCAAGGTCTTTCTTAGCTCTTCGAGTTCATCCTTCATTCTCTCAGCTCCGAGTGGGGAGGTATTCTGAATCACCTCTGCACACTGATTTTCAAGGTGCTTCAATTTCTTTCCACAAGTCTTAATGTTTTTGGCAATTTCCTGCAGAAAGAAGTTAAATAAAGATTAGCTGGGAAGTTGGGGAAAAAGGTGAAAGCAGTAGCAAAATAAGACCACCTCTCCTGGTTGTACATATACCCTTCTTCACTCCTTACTTCAAAGTATGTCTTTTTCAAATGACCAGAAGCCAGTGTTGGTCATTTCACTGCCTTCTGAGTAATACTATCTGCCACAAATCTGAAAATATTGCCTTGATTTTCAGAAAAGTTTGTCACCTGAGGTCCCTGATAAAGAAAACAGGAGCTGCAGGCAGTAAGAAACACCAAAAATCAGATCTCCAAAAGATTTAATGTTGAACAGTTTAAGCAGTGGCATCAAAATACTGGATACTGTTCTCAAAACTGGTATTTTTATCACCAGCTCTAAACTCTCAACACCTGTGAGCCTTCATGCTCTGTTTGGATCATGTTTACTAAATATCATTAATTTAAACAAGTTTAAAGGGCAAGATTCTCAAAGAATCACAGAACCTCAAGACATCAGGCTTTAAGAAAAACAAAGCAGACCAGCCTGTCACTCATGCTATACAACGAAGAGCACTATGTACTAACAGTTTTAGGACCTGATACAGCTGTTCTCCCCTAGCCCATGTTACAATCACCACCTTAATTTGTTTGTGTAATTCTTTTCTCAAATACACCCTTTTGTGGTTTGAGAAACATATACAGGCGTGAAGAACACACAATCCTGGCTCCTTGTCAGAATTATATTGTTTAAGGACCTTCAGTGCCTTTAACTTGTGCTCTGCCGAAGACTTGGTTGCTTCTCCAATGCAGCTGTTTAATTTTTCTGTCGCACGATTCAGCCACGATCTCAACTGTTTGACATCATCGCTGTACTGCTCATGTTCCTTGGTTATCTTTTCAAGCAGTTTCACTCTGCTCTGTAACAAGAGGCATCAGAAACCATGAGGACAGTGCTTACGTGGCTTTTTCCTTTACACTGTAACCCAGAATTTATGAACACGAGTCCCTTTTCCATGAGCCCTGATAGCAGTTGGCCTCCACAGTTCACTTCAAGAAACAGGACACAGAAGGACACAAAGGCTTGTCCCCATCTGGGTTCTGCTGCAGGCTCTCAATGACCAGTCTCCAAGGAGACAAACTGCAAGGTTCTCTCGGGTTAATGTCTGGCCTCCCCTTTCCAAAACTCCCCATTCTCTCATTAGAGACACAAGACTGTTTCTGGTTTTGACTTTGGGAGACAAGCAGTTATGTTCCTCACGCTGGTTAAAAAGAAAGATGAGCACACAACAGATTGAATTTGCCTGTCAAAATGAGAGTGAGAGACATTGTGCTAGGGGCATGCAAATTATTTCCAAGTGCTCATTACTTCAATAGGCAATACAGGAAGTGACTGTCAACTTCAAGATATCCTTAAAAATCACATAGCCCAGGAACTTTCATACTTATTCAATTAGCAGATCACAAACTATCCTGTGTTGGTACTGCAGACCCTGGAAGCAAATTTACGCCTATGGGAAGTAGGCTTCATTTTCCAGGTTACCGTGTCTGTACTCTGTAATCAACAATGCCTGATCCCACGAGGGCCTGCACGTCATGAGTTGCTCCCCACCGGTCCAGTCTGACACCCTCCACCACTAAGCAGAGTCACGTTTGCTCTCATTGTCCTTGTTTGTCAGCAGAAGTTTAGACCTTGCTAAGGGAAATTTTACACAAATCCTGAGGAATTTTTGTTGTTTCACTAACATAATATCCAACCTAACTATTATTTTCTACAAAATCAGACTGAGTTTTTCTTGTCCTTCAACAGTTGACACGGAGAGCAATTGAGGTACACTATAGTCACACTAGAAAAAAAAAATCCTTTTGCAATCCATTGCAAATCCTTGCATCCAAGACTGCAGCACCCTTGAAATATTTTGCAGTCTCAGACAACAGGCTGAGTTTAATTTTGCATAATATGGGGCATACCCTGTGCCTCTGAGCAGAGCGTGATCCCAGCTGTCCTCCGCAGAGAGCAGCAGAGTGGTAGCTGCAATGGTGGGCAGAGTTTCAAAGTCCCCTCTGCATTTCCCTTGTCTCTGTGAGGCTCTGGGCATGTCCCCACACTGGTCAGCCTGCCTGAGGTGGCAGTGGGCCATCACCGTCCTGTCAGCCTTTTTCCAGCCATGCCAGCAGAAGGGTGGCATGAGCATCAGTCACCACGGGATCTCCATTGTGAGATGGGGTGCTGCTCCCCATGGGACTTAGCCCGTCACCTTTGGGACACATTATGCTCATGCTGCAGTACAAAGCCACCACTCTCCAGTCTGTTTTACACACGGCCTCTGCAATCTCTGCTGACTTGTGCAAATTAAGAGTGCCTCTCCTAAAGTTAGTTGACTTGCTTTGGGACAAAAGAGGGACAGCTAAGGGACGACTGCTTCCCACAGAGGATGAAATGCTGCCCACTTATTAGAGCAGGACATTTAACAGCACTATCTATGCAAACATGGGTTTGGATGAGACCAAAAAGCAGAATTATGACTGCAGATGTCTGTGGTCAAGGTGTATCCAGTAGTACACCTCACTTGTTTGCTAAATCCCCCTGCCTTATCAAATCTGCAGAGGTATGTACAGGTTAAACGGTTCTCACCTTGACCTCGAGTTAGGGACTTGAATGCAATCTTGCAGCAGTGTAAATGGGCCAAAGATCAAAGTGAAACAAGTCACCCCAAGCTTATTGATTCCAGAGAATTAGGCTAATTTGTTGCACTGACAGAAGCTCCAAAGGGAGCAAGTCAGAATAACAAAGCAGAGCTATTATTAAACTCCTTATTCTAATATATGGAGAGTTAAAAAGGAAGTTGAAATGACGCACCCCTGGCCAGGCTATTCAGCTGAAACAAAGGAGTGCACAGTGTGGATACTGCTGCTTGTCCGCGAAGATGAGGAAGAGATGCCATGGATCTGGACAGGCTGTGCTGTCAGACAAAAGGCTTACAAAGAGCTGGCTGAGCCCCGCCAAAGAGGTTAGACAGGGAAACCTTCTAATGATGGAAAACATGGTATCGCTTGCTTCTGTTAGGTTAGCTGTATGGGGAGGATGGCAGTGTTAAAATCCATCTCCACATGCTTTTGGTTAATGTGAGGAGGCTCTAGGCAAGGACACGGCCCTGGAAAGAGTGAGAGGACCGACAGGAAACCCATGGGTTGGTCATGGGGTGCAGGGGTAGAGATGTGTCTGGGGAGGATGTGCCCAGCCCTGGGGACCCATGGGGGTGGAGGAGGCACAGGAAACCCTCTCCCCTGAGCTCCCCTGACAGTCAGCAATGAGCCTCCACTGGAAGGCAAACTACAGCACATAAAGGAAGTTCCTGCTTTAAATCCCTCTGTGGCATCTCAAGTACAGTCCAGAAAGCTCCTGTAGCCCTTCTCGGTGCTTTTAGGTGCTCTAGGGTACATGAAGGTTGGCATTACAAATATCTAGGTTTCAGTTAACACAGACAACATGGACTGAAATTCATTTGATGTCCTCAGACATATTTGATGTATTTGACTAAATATTAACATACTGTATATTATAACTTTTCTTACCATCTTCAGTCATCACTTATGCTAAAACACAAAACCATCTGTCTCTGCATGTTAGTTTACTAGGCAAGGGAAAGCACATAGGAAATGGCTGCCACATCTAAAAATATCCCTGTCAATGTAATTAAAAGAAAATTATGTGCTTTTAAAATTTAGGAGTGATAAGGACACATGTTAGCACTAAGACAGAAAAAAAAAAAAATTCCACCACTTGCTCATACCAGAGGAGCGATGTCACAGGCAAACCATTTAAGAAACACTGTCCAAGAGCTTGCCTTCTGATAGAGCTGGACAACTGCACGGGTTCTAAAAATGCTCTTCAAACACAAGTGTGATCTACAAAGGCCAAGGAGACTCCTCTGGCACCCAGCTGGCATCTGCGTGTCACACGCAGCCCGGGCTCTCATCACGCAGGGGCCGGAGCAACCCCCTTACAACGCCGGCATCTCTTCCATTCATTCCTCCCTCCCGCTGGAAGAGGTGGCAGGGTTTCTCTAACGAGTGTTTCACTTTCCAACATGATTCCCAAGGTGCCTGTAACCTTGGCATTAGCTGATGAACTCTGCATTTACTTCAGCTGAAAAATTCAAGGCTTCCCAACTCTCTCCTTTGTTCCATACCTCCTGAAAGAGGGATTTCTTAGCTTCATTCTCTCACTCCATCCTTCTATGAAATGTGGTATTTGTAACCGCCTCCAAAGAAGAGCTTTTGCTAGCTTCTCAGTTGGCTGGATACATAAAGACATATTTTATCTAAGTACTACGAGCCACTTCCTGATCTCATTTACACCAGCATGTATCCAAGTCAGTTAGAGAAATTACACTATGTAAAACAGTCTCAGAGAGGTCACATTCTGGCTTTGGGTATTCAAATGATTTGTTTGAAAGAACTGCCTTATTAAAATAGCTAATGATTGTCTCCTGCTCCAAAGCCAAAGACAAATCTTGGTTAGAAGGAAGTGAACAAGAATTTTAAACAGCAATCTAGATAGACAACATTTGAATTCCCAGGAACCTTCTTATTCATCAATCCAGTTGCCTTGTAATGACGAGACCTGCCTTTAAAAATAACCAACACTGAGCTGCAAGTCTGTTGGTGGCTTTACAGCCCCTCTGCAGCAGCTGCAGTTACAGGATTTCCAAATACGCTCTGTTTTTTGGAAAGACTTATTAGCAGCAGTTTTATCTTTAAGGCTAAAAAATATCTAAATTTCATGCTCACAAAAGGTGCCAGGTTGGGTGTTTTTTCATTGTTTTGGAGTTTGGGTGGAGTGGGGCTTTCTTAAAGTATCTGTAAGAGCAAGCAGAGCAATGGCATGAGCAATGGCTGCGGTGTAGGTGCGGGAACAAATAGAAGGCAACAATATGACAGAGGTAGATAGCAGAGCAAATGTAATGAAAATTATTTGTATTTGCACCACGTAATTCCATCTTATGTGAAACAAAAACTATATTTTAATCTCTAAATGCTTGGGATAGATGTGTCTATATAAATTTCAAATATCTCTTTGAGTATTTCTGTTGATATAGGCTCGAAAGAAACTCAATTCTTCTGCCTGCCTGCAGATGACTGTCCCTTGGCCATGCTACATGCTCCAATCCTGTCTTTACATGAGTTTTAGAAGTGAAATTCTGAGACTTATCTGAAATCTTTACTTATGAATAGGGTAAAGGAGATTGCTGGCACTGAAAGATGAACTAGGATGTCTTACGCCAGCCTATTTAACAACTGTTCAAGCTGGAAGATTAGCATCAGGCAAGGATTAGTATCTGTGTGTAGTGAAAATCTTCCAGATACTGGAGCTGGTTGAGCTCAGTGTTGGGCCGCAGCTGATTCCCAACCTCTGTGTTTCGCAGTTCTGCAGGTAGGGGTGCAGCTCTGGATCTGAACTAACGCTGCTTCCTCCAACAAGGATGAGCACATGTAATATTCCCTGGCCACAGGAATTGGTACTCTGCATCTGGTTATACAAAGATCACCTACATGCTGAAATATGAGGAACAATTCAGACGTTATAAAGAGATGGCCTAAAGCAATATTCACTAGGTCACAGCAAGTAGCTTGCAGTTATTCTACAACAACATAAATACGAAGTGCGGTATAAGAGCATCCCAATTAACGGCTTATCTTGGGACATGACGACTGTTGCAAACAGCCCACTGACTGAAAGAACAGGGATCGTCAGCTCTGTTTCTTTTTGCCGCCCTGCCAGGTAAGCCACATCGCCCAAGAAGCAGATAGCAAACAATACTGTATCTTGGTGAAATCTGAACACCTCCCACTTCTTATAGGTGTACCTGAGCTTCTTGCTTGATTTCTTCATATTCCACCCTCATTTTCTTCTGAACATCATCATCAACGCTGGGGTCACCTATCCTGCTGAACAAGGAAGCAGCTTCCTCCAGCAGTCTTTCCAGCAGGACTGATTGATTTAAGACATCACTCAGCAGAACCTCAGCATGGCTCAGCTGCCACTGCTTCTCCTTTAAGCCAAGCTGCAACTCAATGTCAGGCTCCAAGGTCATCCTCATGTTGTGAATCCATGCGTAAAACTCATCTTGAGCTTTCAGGTACTCACTCCAGTGCAGCCAGACCCACTCAATACGGCTGTCGGGGAGAGCAAGAGAGATGAGTTAGATGAAATTATGATGGGAACAGTGGACACTGGCAAGCTCAAAAGGCCTTCAAACCAAAGGACAAGCTTCTCAGCAATTTTAAGCTGCTCTGACTTCAGAGGGTCCAGATTCACTTCCCAGGTCCTCCCTGCTCTGGGGAGGAAAGGTCCTGTATAAGGTCCCTGTGCCTGGCCAAACTCATCATTCAAGACCATGAAATGGGCTGTCTGTGAAGGCAGAGAGCACGGAGGTGCTACTGACCCTCTCCCCCCGCAGAGTCCCCCACATGCTCACGAGACTGGGATTAGCAGCGATTGCCATCTACAACACAGACAGCAGAGAAAGGCAGGACATACTTCACAAAAGCACCGTGTGAGACAACTACCTCAACACACCAAACAGCAGTCTCGTTCAAAGAGTGCGTTTGTCTTACCTGTGGCAGTGAGTAATGTATATGGCTGTCTCTTCCCACAAGGCTTTAATGTCTTTCAGCTTAGATAGTACCTCGTGTTTCTTATCCTCACCAATGCTGCGAAGAGCAGCGTCTGCCTTCACAAGAATCAAATCCATTTTGGAGCTGCCTTCTGGTTCCAGTGCACGTATTTTCTACGAAAAAAAAACCAAATGAGATTGAAAGCATTAAGAGAAAGCACGCATAATTGTTGCCATTTAAACTTTGTTTTTACCCAGGAATCATGAAGTCCCTGCTGCAAAGCTTCTCCTGAACAGAATATATGAACTTCAGATTTGTTTATTCTTAAACATCCTAAAGAACTGAAAACCATGTAGCAACTGAAAAACATTTAAAGTTAGTTACAAAAACCAGATCACCTTCACTCAAATATCCTTGTCTATGTTTCCATTGCAGTTATAAAGTTAAAGCACTGTGTTCCCACATTCCAGTTGTTCTCCCCCACCTGCCAGAGTGTAGAGGTGATCTCCACAGGGTACACTGCAATGCCTCCATTTTAAGCTCTACTGTAAGAAATCATGAAGCATATTAAAAAGGCTTCCTACTGCAAATAAAAGTTGGCTCAGAACACAAGCCAAGAGAAACTAACTAGTGGAATTTTCTGCCTGCTACCAACTTTTGCTTGACCCTAAATTGCTAAGCTATGAATTGGTGAAAACGTGTATCTCACACAAATTGGAATGCGAGGAACGGAAAGTTAAGCCATCTAATTTTAAGTATATTCTCTTCCTCTATCCAGAGATGGAAAATCAGCACAACTTCTTTAAAACGTAAGAGATTAATTATGTCCTGATTTGGATGTCAGCTATCAGCATCACTTTATCCAAATTTCTGACACCATCGGATTAGCTTTTCTTGCTGTTCTTCCACAAACTCCTGGCAAACCGCAGAATCTCAAGTTTGAAGGAAAAGGCTTCTAGAACGAAAACACCGAGAGGTTTAAAATCAGCAACTACTTTTGGAAAGATTAGGCCCACGGGGTTTGCTCAAAAAAATGACGTCAGTTAGTGCAAAGGTGAGACAAAATCACAGGCCTCTGGATTTCCAGTCTCACGTTCTGGGAAAAGATTGTTCTTCTGGCATGTATACAGCACATCTGCATGTGATGTACAAACAGGTGTTTGGATGAACTATTGACTATGAAAAGCGTGATTAAAAGAATCCAGAAAAGCAGTGCAAAAGGTAGGGCAGAGAAAGAGAATAAAAGCCATAGCTGTCACCCGACAGAAAAAAAATTAAGAGTAAAGCTGTATTCTAAGCCTGACATTTTTCCAGCAAGTCAAAGCAAAAAAACAGAGAGAAAGCAGTGGCTCTACACGCATTTTTCTTTTTCAAGTCTCTTTTTAAAATGATTGCTACCTTCGGCTAGATTTACATTAACAAATTAACAGAAAATAAGCCACAGGAAGGAAGCATGAAAAAAAAAAAGCAAGCCAGATGCAAAAAAGGAACTGAAAAATGTTCACTGGATTTGAAAGCAGCCAATAGGTGAAGCAGCAAGCACATCACAAGGAAACATGAGCTAGACAGGGAACCAAGCCCAGAAAGGAGGCAGGATGAGGGAGCAGGAGGTGGATAAGGTACACACAGGAAGATAGAACAGACACTTGTTATTCCTTAGAATGATGAATTTCCGAAGTCTGAATTGAAAAAATCTTCTAACATGACTTTGTGCATGTTATAGACCTCCTCCAAAGTCCAGAGAAATCAACAACCTTCAGTTGAGGCCATATTAAATCACCACAAACATCTAAACCTTACATCTTGTTATCTCTGCCAAGAATGCACCTGCTTTGCCAGACTACCACTCTCCCTACTCAAGTTCCTGTGTTTCTTACATGTTTTTTGAGACTGTACATATCGTAGTTTCCCAGACAAGAGGAAAGTGTGAAAATAAGGTAAGGGCAGAAATACGTCTCTGGAGCAAGAGGAAATACTTCAGATTTTCATGACTGACATGCTAATCTAGCCATCATCCATCACTCCACGAACAGTCTCTGTATTCTGCCAGATGCAAGATCCAGCCTCCAATGATCCACAGTTAAGGAAAAAGGGTAAAGGCATTGCTGTACCATCATGTAAACTACCTCATCCTCCATTTAAACCTGCAATGTTTTTTTTTGTTTTTTTGGTTTGTTTTTTTTGGTTTGGTTTGTGGTTTTGGTGGTTTTTTGTTTTTGTTTTTGTTTTTGTTTTTGTTTTTTTGAGGCAGAAGAGGCAGTCCAGACATGAGTAGACACACAAAAAGAATGACTTTTGGGTAAATAGTGATGGGAAAGATTCAGCTATTTCATTAATTCCAACTAGTCTGTTCTTTAAAAGGTAATACAAGTATAAAAACAGTTTCAATGTTAATCACAGAAATACCACCACTCCCTCTAAGCATGAATGGTAGAGATGGGCCAAACAGGAGTGTTTCTGAGACTACAAGAACAAGATAACATCTAATGAAACTGAAGTTAATGAACGTGAAATTACAATAAAAGAGTAGGCACAGTCTGCAATGGGATCTCTGTGAGAAGAGTTATACAAGAGATTAAGAACAGAAAAAAATGAAAACTTTTGTCTTTTCATTAGACAGATTATCAAGTGAAGCTGTAAACCCTCTTGTCATCAGGGTTTACAGAACAGTACAAGGGGATTACTCTAGAACAGCCCATTACTAGGACACTGCAATCTTTCTGTATCAGTGCCAGAGTCCTGGAGGAGACATAACATTAATGTGACCTGATTCTCTCATACTACATGCTGGACTGCAAATCACTATCTGGTTATTTCAAGCAGTAACTCCATTGTTTCAGGTTTGACCATGCTCACAGGAAAGTGTAAACATTTTAACCTGCCGAACCTGCTGCTAGTTTTCCAAATCAACCTGAAAAGATTGGAAGCCTGTGACATAAAACTGCCATCCTCTTTTTCTACAATGTCTGTCAACATTCTGCAGATGGAAAAATGAGAATGCATACTGATGTAAACCCATCCACACAGGAGCAATATTCCAGCAAGCAGGGGTAGCTGATAGTTTCCCAATAGAAAACTCCAGAGCTCACAGCACTAACTTCTGTTAACAAAAGCAGCAGTGACAGTCACCTCTGAACTGGTACATCACTTTTCCCTTACCTCGGTCTCTCTCAGTCTGGCTTCTAGGGCAGATCGAGGTCCCTTGGTGTTGTCATTGATCCTCAGTCTCTCTTGGATGGCCTTCATCCAGGCTTCTGCATTCTCCACGCTGCTGTCAAATTCATCCTGTAGCTGCTGAGTCATTGCATTTGAAGAAGCTGAAAGGACAAGAAACAGGGAAGTGAGTAGATTTTGGTTAAGACCTGGACAGGAATGAATCCAAAGCAATCTAAAGGAGCACGAGAGAAAAGCCAATGATGTTGTGCCTTTCCTTTTTAATGATAATACCAAAAAATGCAGCAGTATCGCGATTCAGTCCAGCACAGAGAACACATTCACGCTGCTGCTTTCCCGAATGAAAATATACCAGGAAACAAAAAGAAGGTGGGGAACTGTGGGAGGCTCCATTACAGTAAACAGATTTAATTCAAAGTTTTCAAATGAGATTAATCTGGTGTTTGTGCTGTATTACAGATTGGCTACAACAATCACAAACACTTTCTGTCTCTTCCCGGAGCTCAGGCAGCACAAAATGCTCTCTATGCCCTTCCAGAGCACTTCAACACACGCTTAGCTTAGGGGTATATGAACCCTTTAAAGCTGGTGAGATCAGGATCAGGTGCCTAGGCCTTCAGTTAACTTGTTCTGCTGAGACCATGGAGAAGTCATCTGAATGCACGTGCAGCAAGTCTGGGATATGCAGACACAATGGGAATTGTCCAGCAGCTGCCAGGACAAACCACTCGTGGGCCCTCAAATGGCAATATCAACAGTGATGGATTTCTCCTTTTGACACCTATTCTATGCCAGGCCCCAAGCTTTTCATTTTCCCCTCCCTCTCTCTTGTTGTCGCTTCCCAGTCAGCAGGTGGGTATGATGGCTGGTTGCTCTGTTGGTGTGCTCTTGTGTCTTCTCTGTTCACAGCACAAGCTCTCTGCTGCCCAAATGGCCTCCTCTGTGCCTGTACAACAGGGCAGAGCCATCCTGTGCTCGCTCTCAGCCACTGCCCTGCTCAACTGGACTAATAAGGATGAACCACAACAAAGGGCCATGTAGGTCAGCTCCACTGAAGTGAACAGAGCAGTAGCCATTGACATTAAATGGCTTTGGACCACATCCTACAGCCACTGCCAGCCAAGCAGTCACTGTCTCTTGTAAATTAAAATATTCTTCCTCTTTGTTATTTATCGCTGAAATATTTTTGCAGCACAAAGTTTGAGGCTTAATTACTGAACCCAAGTTTGTTGCACAGAATTCAGTTCCATAGCAGACCCCTCAGTTTCCACGAGAAGATTCATATTTTACAGAAGGAAGTGCTTGATGCAAGAGGAAGAGCATGGCTTTGGCGAGGCTGGACCAGCGGTGCTCTGTAACCACTTTAACTCTCAGCAGCTTATTCTTTACATAGGAGAGTCATCCTGCAGCTGCCCACTGGCATAAAGCTTCCCACCATCCTGCTGAGGTTCTTGCACAAAATAAAATGATTCGTTAGATGTCCTCCCGGCTACCTCACAGTGAATTTTCTTCCACTTTAGACCAGAGGAAACAAGACATTAGTGTTGGCCACACTGATGTCCGGCAACAGAAACAGCCTAAATTGTTGCTTCCCAGCCTTCAGCAGGATTTATGCTCAACAGGTCCAACACCAGAGAGATAGAACTGCGCCCACAGAGCAGCTCCCGCCCTCCCCGCGGGGATCAGTGGAGCAGAGGACGGGTCAGACCTCCCCGCGCAGACCAGAGGAGCTGCATTTGCACAGAAAAGGGAATTCCTCCCTAAGTGGGAGATGTCAGACCAGACAGAATCCAAAGCTGTAAGTCTTGGAGCTAGAGGGCAGTTTTAAAAAGTATGACCTCCTCTTGAAAAGATTAAAGAACAGGATGTACCTGATTTAGTGAGGGTTGTGTAGCATGGAACAGCTACTCCCTCTCTCAAATATAAAAAGCATGACAGAATATATAATTAAAGCTAAAATAATTGACTTACATCACAAGAGTCCTAAGGATGAAGCCAGCTAAAGGAGTAATGTTATTTTCAGGGGATTGCAAGATAGCTGTGTCCTTCTCCAATTATGACTGGTCCGGAACTGGCATTTCTGAACTACAATAAACCAACTCTCAGAAAACAGCACACATCTCTTTGCAGCTGACTGATCAACTCATTTTCACATTAACATTTCTCATTATATCCAGCAGCAGTAGAAGGACTGTCCCCTACAAGATACATACATACATTTCTGGACAAATAGTCTCTGAATGTGCGAGTGTAAACTGTGACAATTCCATTTATGCTATTGTGAAACAAAAACTCACGGTACATTTGCTGGATAGACTGATGAGGAGTGGCATTCATTTCCTAGAAGAGGTTTCTATTCCTGGCAACATCCATATCATATTTAAAACTGGCTTCAGGACTTCAGTCATGGAGTAGCCAATACAGAACATTATGTTACCCTAGTCTTATTTCTTACAAAAAGTAGAAGGCAATCAAACATGGTTAGGAAGCAGCGGAAAACCTACTGTCATCTAACATGAAGAAAACCCCGCTCACACTCTGCCCTCATGCTGCTCTCCCAGCACAAGGATTTTCTGTCCAAAATTCCCAGATACACAGACTCGCACCCCACACACAGGCATTCCACGTAAGCAACCAACGTGGAAAACCATGACAAACGTTATTTCAATGTTAGGATCACCAGTTTGCAAAGGAAGGGAAACACTTCGTTACTCCAAATGCCTGCATAACATTGTTGACTCATTTTGTTCAAGTAATTCCTACATCGAGCACCATAAAGAGAATCAGGTTTAGCACAGAGGGATTTAATGGTAACCTGCGCTACCTGACATGGTCCTGGGCTACCGTGGAGACTGACTGAGTCCTGCCCTTCCTTGAACCCTGCTGGTGGGCAGCCAGACCCTGGCTGGAGCAAGCAGCTACAGTACCCCAGCAACCTTTTGTTCTGTAACCCGCTCACCCTTCCCAGGCCTTAAAGGCACAGAACCATAGAATATCTTGAGATGGATGGGACCCATGAGCGTCATGGAGTCCAGCTCCCTGCTCCTCACAGGACTACCTAAAACTAAACCTTATGGCTGAGAGTGTGGGTTGATATCTGCAAGAAAAATTATGTTTTCTGATTTATTTTCTGCTCGGGAGGAAGAACAGCTGTTATCTGAAATTTAGCACTATCTGTCATTTCTTTGCAAATGCTCCTAAAGCCGGGATAAATGATTACTGGATAAGTGTTAATGAATCAACAGTATTCACCCCATTTCTGCTACATCACTGGGACTAAATGATTGAGCAATACTTCTGGACATGAAACACAAGCCTCTCATCAGTACCAGATATTTCTGGAAATGTAGCAGCTCTTGGGACAGACCTGTTCAGCTGTGCAAACTGGTGTTCACAGACCAACCTGCACCAGCAGCAGCCCACCAGGGCCACCTGTACCTCAGTGCAACAGCTCGTCCCAGGCCACTGGCTCAGTCACTAGGACCCACTGTGCCAGGGAAAGCCTCCGCTTAATCACAGGTGTGATCCTCTGAGCAATTTGTGCAAAATTATTTTTATCACAGTCATTTTCAAATGTGGCTGTTCAAAACAGCTTTTCATTTAAATGCCACTTGAATTGGTACATTAATTCATACCGGGGAAGGCATATTTATGCTGCGAAAGCGTTTAACATCTCTATACATATGTTGCTAAATGAGGGTAATAACTATGCATAAGAAATTCTGGCGTAGATAATGAGATGCTGAACAAAAGCAAGTTTTATTTGTCCAAATGCAAAAATGCGGTCAGTCAGTAAAGGTAAGGAAAAAGTGTATTTCAGGGTGCTGAGCACAACTGACCCAAGACAGCTCCTGCAGCGTGTCCAGAGGTTACAAAAGGCAGTTTCAAGAACAGGGAATGTAAGACACAGATCAGCTCCAGAATCCTTTATCTGAACCTCTCCCACAACACTAGCCCTCCTACCTTCTCTGAATCACCCTCCACGGCCCCTAAAACACTGTTTGGCCGTGTCTGGGTAGGCAGACGTGTTTCGGTGTCACAGAGTGCACAACGCCTCAGCTCTAGCCCAGTCGCTCGGCTGGACCCACCGCACACCCGCAGCACAAGCAGGGCTCGTACTGGGCCACTTGCAGCTCAGTGACCCTGCACAGGATATCGGCACTTCTGGAAGAGGGAAAGATGAACCCACTGTGGCAACATACACACCTGTCTGAAGCCAGCATCGGTCCTCCCCACCTTGCCCATCCAGGCACAAAACCATTTAGCGAGGAGGGAAGTCAGAGGACTGCGACCCACCGCCTGTTCCCAAACTCCCTGAGGAGAGGGACAGCTGGGGCACGCTCCCTGTCCCCATAGCTTGCCCAAGGGCCACAGGCTTCATACTCCGACATGAATTAACGAGATTCAAAGAAACGGCAGGCTCGGTTTTGCTTATAAAACCTGCTCAGCTCCTGAGCTGTGCCCCATTTGTGTTGGGCTGGGCTGAAGAGATACAGAGGCAGCCTTGTATCCACTGTGGTCTTGGAGCCGTCTCGCTGGAAAAGCAGATCAATTACCTGACTGCTTCGCATTACAGTTCTCGAAGCCACGACATGGCAGCAGTGCCATGCGGGGAGGTGGCGATGCCATGATATGGCAGCAGTGCCATGCGGGGAGGTGGCGATGCCGGGTGTCCACGCAGCCCCTGGCACGGTGAAAGGCACCGGCCACCCCCGGCATGAGCCACCCCACGCTCACGGGGCCACGCTTCTCCGAGCGCCTCTCCCTCAAGCACAGCCGCTTCAGCAATCTTTCCAGTGCATCTAATAACCCTCACTGGAGTACTGCAAGATTTATTTAATATTTGTAATGTGCTACTGAGAGCTTTTAAAGTTATTTTGCAGGTGCAGTGTCTTTTTGTTGGGATTATCCTATTATTTTGCAATGTTTCCTAATGTACTGTTTTCTCTCTGCCAAGTCATGCAGTTGTTTTGGTTTTTTTTTCTAAAAAAAAAGACTTCTTAAAATGTCTCTCACAACCACTCCCATTTTACACATTCTTTTAAACCCTACACTTACAGAATACAGATTTTTTTAAATGGTTTCAGTATGTCTTGGATTCCGATACTCACGTACTACTTGACTAGTTTCCAAACCCAGTTCATAAAAAACATACAAAAACGCTCCAGAAAATTCAAATCACTCAGCATCAGGGAGACTGTTTTCCAATTATTGAAATCCTTCAAACTTTTCATAATCTTTTCCATTTGATTCAGGGATTGAACACGAAAAAAAAAAAAAAACAAACACCACAACAAAACAACACTGGACTGTGTCAAACTTTGTACAAAGGCGTGAGTGTGGAAGCAATTGTGGTTCTGAGAATTGCTTGGCTCCTGGGATAATTTAATAACATTTCGGTTTCCCTGGACAGTGTAAAGAGAGCTCTGGGAAGGAGCAGAGCTGGGGAGCTCTGACCCATCCGCTTCAGGCTGGAGCCGAGGGTCCGTCACTGGCACAGATCAGAGAGGTGAAGCGCTGACCATTGTCTTTCCAAAGCTGAATATTCTTGGTCTGCTCCAAGAGGAGCCTTTTGAATCACCTTACCAGCACCTGATGCTTTGCCAGCCGAGGGACTGAAAGCCTCCCGGGTAGCTGCACCCACGTAAAGCTGAGTTAAACTGCCTGAGTAGGTGCAGAAGCCCTCAAGGTTGCAAATAAAAGATGTAGTTATTGCCAGCGTAATATTTTAGAAGCTGAAAACACTAATCCTTTCACCTTGGCCATCTTCCAACACAGCCTTTTCGCGGGTTATTTGCAGTGAACGTTTATGACAGTCAGTGATTGTTTGCCCTAATTAATGTTCTAGAGAATAAATAGTTCTTTGGAATAAACACGTCCATATCCTAGTTTACAAGCAAACCCTTCAGCCAAGGAATGCTAACATCATGAGTACATACAGCGCTCAGGCATATCGTAACTATTTCCTTTTGCTTACAAAAGAATTCATGTGAAGCCTATGGCTAGAGCAAGACATTCTGCCACAACACGATCACACCTGACAATCTACCATCTGTTTGATACAAAAAACTGAAAAGCAGAGAGAAAACACTGTTTGTAAGACATGTTCTGCGCAGGCTAACTCCGAAAAAGCCTGATTTTTTCCAACCGTTTATATGAAGATTAATTTCAGATTTTGGTAAGAGCCAGTGCAAAAAGATTATCTTTTTGCTTTGTAAGATGCTGTGGAAGATATGTAATTCTCAGGCCTAAAAAAAATTTCCTAAAAGAGCAATCAACATCTTAAAACAGTTCTACTTCTGAATGGAATCATCATGTGCATGTAAGGTGCAGCTGGGTTCTGGGGCTACGTTCCCTTTTACTATCAGGAATGACAATCAGTAGATCTGACCATGGCATTTTTAGTTTTGATATTTTAATCTTCAAGTAGTTTGGAAGTAAAAAGTATAGGTGAAGACTTTTAATCACAAATCTCTCACCACTCCATAAACTCCACACGCACACCTCTGCAGTCCCAGGTCACACTAGGAGACAGGTTGGTCTACCGTGATTCAACTAGATAAGTAACATGCAGATGTGGTGTCTTTGTTTGTTTGTTTTTCTTTTTTCCTTTTTACCATCAGGGAGACTGCATCTGTATTGGATATCTCTCTGGTTTAGGTTTTGATCTTCTATCCTCACATTATTGAGGTATTTAACAATCTTCAGAGCATTCACTCATTCAGCCAGCCGAGAAGTAATTCTACCTCTATCCCTTTTACAGGTAACACCTCAGGTTCAAAGGCACTTTTGTTTCTTGCCTCTAAGCAATAAGGAAATACTTGAAAGGACAAGAAGAAAAATGATAATTCAAATAATAAACACCGCAGACAGTGATTTTCAACTTTTTCTAATAGGCATCCCTTGAAGTATCTCTAAAGAGATGCACATCTCTCTGTAGTGACTTTAAGCTTAATGACAAGAGGCCTACTTTTCCCGGTTACTGCTCACAGACTCTTTAGTCTGGGAAGTCACAGGTTAAACACCTCCGGTCCAAAACTTCAGCAGACATTCTTCAGATCTGGAGTATTTGCTTCAGAATTTGCCCCTGAAAGGTATTTGCGTCCTCAGCAGCAATCTACATCTTGTGAGCTTGTCCCCAGCTGCTGAAGTGGGCTAGGTTTCAGCCTTGCTCAGCTTCCTAAGAGTTTCACCATCAGTCAGCCAACAAAAAAGCACTGCAAGCCAACAGCATTAGTCTCGCAGTCTCTGGAAGCTAGAATTTATGTATTTAATTATCTCCCACTTGTCCTCCACAGACTGTACGATCCCTCCGTACTGGGTGCCAGTCACAGCACTGACATACTGACTAATAAACCTCTGTGGTATCTGCCTGCTGGAAAGTGATCAGTGAACAATTCAGAGTGAATAATGTATCTGATAAATTTTACCTCTTTTGCTGGCCATATATTGTGTATGGACAACCTCATTTTCTCAAAGATGTGGTTATTTATAACTATTTGCCAAATACATACTGCAAATTAGTTTTGCTCTGTAGACTATTCCCAAGTAATTCTTCTTTGAGCTTCTTAATACCCCAGCTGCACTGTTTAATTTTGGTTTGGTATCACAACCATAGTAAGAAATTGTCCATCCTCCCTGGCTGGCTAGCACTGGCTCCTCTTGTTTGCGTGCCATTCATCACACAGTAAGTCCCAAAGGCCATTCTCATAACCAGGACCCCAATGCGTTAAACTGCACATGAGGAGCGTGCTTTCACAGCATCCTGCAGCAAGTAGAAGCACTGTTACAGTTAAAAGGACAATACCTCTGACCCAGAGATTACAGACACATGTTGGAAGGGGTTCAGCGGTGAATGCAGAGCATCAGTGTGTACTTAAGGACATGGAGTGGTGGAGAGAAGGGCTGTTAGAGACTGCGGCTGCGCTTCCAGTGCTCTGCACACACTGTCGCAGTTCCACCACCCATGTCCTCCACCCACCCCTTGAAGCCAGTGATATCCAGAAGATCCTCAAGCCCTGCTAGAGCATGTGGCCTCAGCATAGGGCCTGCAAACACACTGGGACTCACAAGTGTGTCTCACACCAGGAGAGAGGATTCATTGCACTGAACTTCGAGCTGTTGGCGGAACACCTTGGGCTTGGAGCCCTGTGATTCCCTGGGGAGTCAGTGCAAGAGCAGGCACTTCCAAGCAAGGATCCATGCCAGAGGTGGGACAACTTGCCTTCTGCAGGAATCCTATGTCCTGAAGAGGCCAACAAGCATAATGTGGGTGCTCAGGGCTACAGGATGTCAATCTGTATCCAACTCTGCATTCTTTCCTCTTCCACATCACTGTTTCCACATTTGGTTCTGGGTTTTTTGCACACACATTTTTTTTTCCTCTTACAAAACCAGCGTTAAATCTTATTTGACCGTCAGTCAAATGCCTCTGCTTCTGAGTGAGCAATTGTGAAAAACCTGGGAGCACCAAGCACACAGCTTTTAAACTAATAAACCTTGTTAGTCAAGTATTTACTAGAAACATTTGTTGGAAATAGTCACTTGCAAGTATATAACAAATATACTCTAAGGGCACAGTATCTTTTAGCCCCTTTAGAAGAAGAGCTGAAGGACTAACTCCCCAAAACATAAGATTTCTCAGATATATCTTTCAAAGCATTAGCACTAGGATGATGCTAATGAATACTTAAATGGAAAAAGTGAGACTCACTGGAATTAAAAAAAAAAAAAGTAGTTAGCAAGTAATCAGGAAAATACTAATGTTAAAGACAGAAGGTTTTCATTAAAATAAATGAGTGACTTTCATGGGATCAAAGCACATAATTATAGAAAAATTAGCAGATTTTAATTTGTTTGGAACAGGAAGATCCGCTTATATAAAGAAAGAGAAAAATGACCACTGCAAGAGCTAAACCCTTACAATGCTGTCAAAAACATACAGGAGGATAAGTAAAGCTACACCTAAACAGCTAGCACTCTGGACATAAAGTATTACTTGCACTAAGCTGATAATGCCAGGCTTCATATTGCAAAAAATGGCACTGGTTTGTGTTCAGACAAACCCATGGGCAAACAAGGCCTGCCCACATCCCAAACAAAATACACTACTGCAAATGCCAGTAAACTCATCCCCAGGCTCAGAAACAAAGCAGACCACTGCAAAACAGCGGATCTAAACTAATTTTGAGTGGTTGAGAACATTCCTGGAATTGACTAAAACTGGCCGCTTTCTGGTGACTCATCTTTGCCTGACCTATTGCAGTTTCCACGTCTCCGTCATTCCCCCACTGTGCGTGCTCGCCAGACGCTGTGGGTTCCAGAGCAAGATTGCATCTCTGCTTTCCACGGCCTGGAGCCCTCCCAGCAGTGGCTGGAGGGAAGCAGGCGTTGTGCTGCACAGACCAGCATCGCTCAGCCCCAGCGCTCCGACAGCGCAGCGCTCACAGCAGGGATGAAGAACGCCTCCGACATGAAGCAGCACTGCCTTCTTAGTAGTCTGACTGAGGGCTGGAGTCCTACAGTTTATAAAGCTAAAGGGGATTTGAACCTCCTCCCACTGAGATTAATCAAAACCAAAACCAAGAGTAAAGCGGCAGCAGGACCCAGCAGTGAGCCGCGTGTCTCAGCAGTCCACCTCCAGCGAGGAGGACCGGAGAGTTATTTAAAGCTGTGATCACAGATAATTACTGTGCTGAGCAGCAAGAGTAAAGCCAATGCTTATTCTTCTCAGTCTTACATCGTCCAGTTTTAATTACCTTTTAGAAATGGAATACTCTAAGTAACCCAAACTCACTCTCTTTTTTTTTTTTTTTTTTTCCTGCAAACATCTGAAAAGATGAAGCAGCTCAGCTCTATTTAGACCCCAATGGGACCTCAGGGCCTACTTCTTCTCAGCAACTTTGAAAATCCCACCTATGGGTCATATCTCTGGGGATGCCGGCTGCCAGAGAGTGAACACAGATAATTCAGCTGAGGATTCGCACACACAGACTGCCATATTTGATGGACATTTCCTGAAAAACATGTCATAGCACTAACAATTCTCAAACGTCTGAAATAAGGAAAAGGCATAAAGACATAGATTTTTACAACCCAAGTAACTGATAATTCTTCTACAAGGAGTAACATACATCATGACACAAACTTATCTTCGATCTAAAAGAAATAATAAACTTTCCTAAGTAGTCTCCAAGGCCCCCTTTTAAAGATACCACAAACACTTGTTATATTTTAAAGGCATTTCATGTCACTGGACTTTTCCCCCACTCTTCCCTTGGAATTCATAGATCAGGGCTCAGCAGGTACCTTGCTAAAGGGTGACTCAGAAACCAGGAGAAATAGGTTATCACCTTCCTGGAGGAAAAAGCTTTTGGCTCTGTGATAGGGGACCACTGCTAAACCAGAACACAACAGAGCCTCCGATAATCAGACATTTCATGTGAAGGGCTCAATGAGTGCAATATAAGCCACAATGCTAGATGCAAATTGTACTCCCTGATTAAAAAAAATAATAATAATAATACTGAATTTCTTTAATCTCTTTTTTAGCTTATTGCATACACCCAGGGCATGCTTCAAGAGTTGTAGATGGAACCTTCAACCCACACTATTTAACAAACTTCAGGGAAGGGATCTCAACCGTCCCAGTTTGGTGAACATTTTTGGGCTGTAAAAGCTGATATCGTGTCTTGAGCACCAGCAGCACCTCCAACTGACACTTTCTATCAGCTTTGCTGGCTGCCCCTTATCTCCAGCCCTTGTGGTGAGCACCACAACGGGGATATTTTCACTTCTTTTTTCCTGCCTTACATGAAGGAGTTCCTCATCCAGGCCTGCTGCTCACAAAATCAGGCCTTATTTTAATCGCACAGGGCCCTCGGATCCTCCCACCCTCTCTGCCAGCACCGTAGGCGAGGAGCAGGCTCTTTCTGGAGAAAGATGCACAAAAAGGGTGGTCATTGTCCCCATCACCAGCCAAGACTGCTGGAGTCCTTGGGCATTCCCTTCTCCTAGCAGGCTACTAATTTTTATCTCCTTTTCATTATAATTCAAGTCCCTGAAATTTCAATGAACTTAACAGCTTTGACGCTTCTCTCTCGCTCTCTAGCAAATTTAATGGAAAGTGGAAAATGAGTTCAGAAGTTATCAGGAGCCAAAATATACACACGCGCCTCATGGTCGTGACCATCTCACTTCCTCATGAAACAAAAGTAAGAAACCTTGCAAAAACCTTACCAGAATCCTGGGAATTCTGGAAAAAGAAGCGGGTAAAAGTCTGAGGTGATTTCATCAGCGTTCGGGGCTGGGTTTCCAGCTCGGCCAGTGCCCTCCAGCCCGGTGGCACCGGGCGTTACGGCCGTGGCCGGGCACGGCTGGCAGCACCGGCAGCTCTGCCGCAAAGAGAAACCAGCGGCTTCCTCCTCACTGGTGTGGGAGGCAGCGCAGAATTTCCTCTCTGCCTCCTGCGCGGGGTAGGGGTGGCAGAGGGGATGACAACCTAAAGACATAAAGGAAAAAAGAAAAAGAACACCAGCACGGCGTGCTGCCACTGTTTGAAAGGTAGGTAAGATTTAAATAGAAATAATCCCCAGAAACTATCTAGCTCAGGTCATCAACTAACAAGCTGGTTAATTCCTGCAAGGATTAATGCTTGAAATTATTATGCCTGACAGATGTTTTCTGAACAGGAATTAGTCCAGAATACACAGCATGAAAACCACCAAGAAGCTAAAGTGCAGACCAGTACACGTCAGAGCTGAGATTTTTAGAAACCATTTGCTCAGCCTCTACCATAATTATAATTTTCCTTTCTACCCACTTTATCTTCTACTTCTTTTTTACTCTCAGCTCTCTAGCAGGAGATTCCCTGCACAGACTGACACACTGATCTAGATTCTGCTCTCAGTTACAACCCGGCAATGTGAAGGTTAGCCGATATTTTTGGGCAATCCCACTGCTGCACAATTTGGCTGAATGGAATACACTTTGTAGGTGTTAGCTCGCTCTCATGATGGAGCACGTGATGAATTCTCCATTCCTGATTCCCCAAAACTACTGGAAAATATAAAGCAGCATTTTCCCTCAATTAATCATGATCTCTTGGGTATGTCTGCTGTTAGACATTCAACCAACTGAAACCCACTAGTTTGGTCTACCCACCCACTCCCAATTGCACCATCCTAATGGTGTAAATGTAGTTAATATACTCCAAGGCAAATCCCACTTAAATTCAAGCTAGTGTAAATTGAAAGCAAGTCTACACGACCAACAAATATCTCTAATTTTACAGTTGCTGTGTATCATAATTTGTACTACACTGAGCAGCATTTCTAGGATTACAATAAAAGCAAGGAGGAAAGGTGGAGAAATCAGTGGAAACAAAATGTGAGGAAAAATCTTGGTTGAAATTCGACTTCCAAATTAGGAGTTACAAATACAAGCAGGGATAAAGCTATGAACCACTCCACCCATTTCAGGGGCAGAATAAGGCCGCACAAGTGAACAGCATGGGGAAAATCTGAAGAGATGAACAAAGATGGGATGAAAATCTAGGTGGAAGAACAGCAGTGGAATAGAAACTGTCGATCGAGCTAACCCTGCAAAGTTGCTAATACAGAGGGCTGACTGACGACCAGCAGCCTTAGCTGGGCTGTGACCATATGTGTAATGGAGACCCCAATGCAGCCAACCAACACAGAATTTTGCCATCAATGGTGAAAAAAAACAAGGGACAGAGGAGGAGGAACATCTTAGAAGTTCATGTTGTCAGTGCCTCTGGAGAGGGGACTGATAGACCAGCTATTTTCCAACTGTCTTTTTAGTTTTTTGCTAACAGGAATAATCCTTAGAAATGATAAAAACATCTCAAAACATGCCAGCCTGCAGACTAAAATATATGATGCCTGGCAGACTGCATTTATCTGAAAGTCAAATCAGGGCTGTTTTAGGATTATGTTGCTGCTTGAATGGCGGAGTTTAAAATGCCTATAAATGAACCCCTTCACACACTTCTCTCCTGTTGTCTCTCTCCTGTGGTAAATCCCATAGTCACTATAGATGTGCCATAGTCCTGTTAAAAACAAAACAAAAACCAAAAACCAACCAAACAAAAAGACTGAAACTACTGAGAAAGCAGGGCATATACGGCTAACATCAGCTGTACACAGCAGCTACTACACACAGTAAGAAGTGGACTTTTTGGATGCCTAACCTAGGAAGCAAAGGAGCCCAGCAGCTATCCTGGTGAGCACAGCCAGCTACAACCTGAAGGCAGCAATGAACAGATGAAATGAACAGTCAGAGATGCTGCACTCCCCACAAAACTTTCAATAAGTTAATATAAAAACATATTTTAAATATATAGATCCCAGACTACCACTTGAGTATTACTCCCTTTAGATCCAGTGCAATTTACACTTTTCTGTATTTGAAAAGGAAACTACAGTTTCAGCAAAACACACCAAATGTCCTCATAACATCTGGTCTGCCATTCCCTTACCATATGAAGGACGCTGTTTCCTGTTTCAGCAAGGCATGGAATAGTGTTTTTCCCAGTCTTCAGATTCCTCTATTGTTTCTGTAGTAATTCAGATGTTCCCCTAACACACGTTCCTTAGCCTGATATCTCTGTGTTCAAATGTGGATGTAATTAGACACGCAGAAAACCAGTTGGATGATCATATGTTACCTGACACCTGTAGGCACTGCAAAGTAAACATATTTCTGCAGACACAGTGGAGTTAAAGGACTACCTTACTCCATCAATTAACCTACTGTACTCAAGTGATACTCTGGACAGACTGGCTTCATTGCCCATTAACCATTTGCACCCTTGAAGTGAGGTACCAGGAGCGAGACTGCTAACTGTTTAGGAGACAGAAGTTGTCACCCCGCTAGGGTTACGAGGGTTACAAATTAGAAAGTGTTGTCCGAGCTCTGATAAAGAGCTATGAAACCCCTCAGGAATGAAACAGAGCAGCAGTATAGAAGATTTTCTTCCAAGAAGACCAGCACAATTGTGCTATACATTCTTATTACTCCACAGAGGCTCAGGTCCTGGCTGTGAACCAGCACCACTCCACACTGCCGGTGGCACATGTAGAGCAGCGGTGGCATCCCCAATATGCTGTGGTCACTGCTGAGGCAGAAGACAAGCAGCAGAATATGGATACAGAGATGGAACACACAGGAGCTACAAGGCAGGGGTAGTCAGCAGAAAAAGCCACAGGCAGAGCAGCAGCTGCCTAACCACAGTCAAATTTCCATATATATTGTAGCAAAAGAGTTTTAAGGAGGAATCTGAGGGATGGTCATGACGTGGATTTGGGAAGGATTACATGTAAGGACAAGACTGGGAGAAAAAGCATGGAAGTGCTCAGGTGAAAGCCTACCAAGCATTAGTGGAGTTCGGTATCATAGGCTGGCCAGAGGTGGAAGCTGGTCCCTCAGTAACAAATGAAATGCATATGGGAATCAAAATTTCCATCTTCTGGGAAAGGTCATATTTCTAACCATATTTTAATTCTGAATTAGAATAACATTGGTACAAACAGACTCTCCATGTAGTTGCTAATCCCCAAAGAATCTGGTTTGGAATTGCTGTGAAAGGACTTTTCAGAAAAGGAACACCCACACCAAGCATGCAAGCTGTCCTAAGTACTGGGCTTGGAGGTACTAGAGGAGTTGGCACAGACAGGCGGCAAGTTCTTGGTTTCTCTTTCTGGTACAATTTCACTCTGTGTAAATAATGAATCATTATGCAGAACCTATTCATTAGGCAGAGCCTAATGATTTAGGTGTCCCACCTGCAAGCTGAGCATCTGAAAGATCAGGTTAAGGCAGTCATGCTCTCTTCCATTAAAAAGAAAAAATAAAAAAGTACTTTGACTTTACCAGTTAGCATTAAAAAAACCAACCAAACAAAAAACCCAACCCACACACAAGACCAAAACCCGAAAAATTCCAGATCTGATTTGAGCAAGACCAGAAGAACCAAGATGTGGGTTAGCTGCTGATATACTTCCTTAACTTAAAAAAACCAAATCTATTTGCAAATCCTCAAACTAAGGTGTAACCTGCTAGTAGCAATAATCTAAAAGCACTTCACAAATACCAGAGTGACAGATGACACGGGAAGGACGCAATATAGAAAACAATTACACTTGGAGCACTAAAGCAGCCTGTTAACATCCAGGTAAATTCCTCGGCACTGAGTAATTACAACCAGATAGCACCAGCAGAGCTTTGAAAAAAAAAAAAACAAAACAAACAAAAAACAGAGAAAAAACAAAACCAAACGAACCCCATGAACCAAAAACATTGTAGCATTTAAAGTATTGGGAGTAAATGTGTTAATGTAATTAGTTACAAAAATGTTTTCTTAAGCACCTTCAGCTTTTTTGTCAAACAGCAAATGCTACTTTGCTCTGCACAGCACAATGACAGTACCAGCCCTCCTCTATCATTACATAATCTCACAATACACAATAGCTGGACAAGCAAACAGCCGAGGGGAGAAATAAAGTAATGCTGAAGGCAAGAATATCTTTTGGGTTGCTGGTACCCCACCCTGAGCACCTCTCAGGTAGCTGCCATCAGGTGGTTATGGTGTACAAGCATCACGACAACGGAGGCCTCTAAGGGAGCGTCTGAAGAAGGGATATTTTGCAAATGAACAAAGGATGTTCCTGCCTGTCTTCTGCAGCACTGGAGAGGGTACGTGGTGTTGCAGGCAGAACAGGGACGGGGGCAGCGAGGTCCAGTGGATGGGCAGTGATGAAAGGCAGCTGTGCTGTGCACAGCTGGATGCGGCACAGCTACCACTGCCTCACACAACCCCAGGCAGCTGCCGGGCAGGGCCAGGGACACGGTCCCGCTCCCACACCTCCTTGAGTAACTTCCTCTCAGTTTTACCATCGTTCTCTTCCTTCCTTCTTGTCTCCCTAATTATTCATTTACTGATTCTACACTTACACCTGAGCTTCTCTCAGGGCAGGGAACATTCACTTTGGGGATCTCCATAACAAGGCTGTTCTTCTCACAAGGACCTTTAGTTCTGGACCAAGAGTTTGGCGCTGACGGCATTGCCTTCCAACTGAGGTGCTTCAGAGGAGAAGCAGTCACACCTGGGGTGGAATTTGAGAAAATCTGGGCAAAGAAATTAATTCTACACTGAAAGTGTCTTAAAAAATTAAGTAGTAACTGGGAATCAGGGACGCAAGAAGAGAAGGGAAAAGTTCTACAACATAGGAATTTGAAGTTCGTCTATTTAAAACATACAAACACACCAAAATACACTCTAAAACCAAAGAAAACCCAGAGAAGCTTTAAATTTTTCCTTTGTTTTAGACTGAAGACATTTTCTGTAGATTGATATCTCACACCAGCAGCATGCACCTACTGACAGAAAAACTAATGGAGCTGGCAGGTCTACAATCTGAGAATACAAGAGAAAATCCCAGGCTCTGGTGAAGCCAAAGGCAATATTGTCACAGAGTCAAGATTTCTACCCTGACTACTGCGAACTTTAAAGACAAGCTAACAAGAAAATTTTTCATTAGGTGCTCTCTTTATCTGGAGATCTAAATTAAGCCAAGCACTTCTCTGGTGTTTACTGAGCTTGTGTTATTAGCTACATACTTCACACAAAGCCTGCGCTTAACTTGCTGCACCAGTAGACCATTTCTGCTGACTTACATAAGAAACATCACCTGCATTTGTCAACCACTGCCATGTGCTGTTCATGCAACCAGTACCAGTTCCCTCAGAGACCCAACAATGCTCACGCAAAGAGCCTTTTGCATTAAAAAAATAAATAAATAAAAAAAATCAGTCATCTAAATTAAAGGAAATGTCCAGCCTGGGGAAGAACTGGCAGCTCCAAAGATTGATTTATTTTATTTACTTGCAGAAACTTTAAGGCAGGGGCATATTTCCTGACACAACCCTGCCTTTCCATCTAAATGACTTGAAAACACAGCGTGTGCATCAGTGCCTCTATGCTTTCCACCTTCAGCGTCCCTCAACTTCTTTAGGCTGTACTGACAACAGGGTACAAAGCCTGGATAAGGATCAGCTGTTACATCTCTTAAACTAGTCTTCAATTAGAGGCAACACGTTTTTCTGCTAGGATTGTGTCATTATAATGGCAGGAAAACAAAGGACAAGCATGCAATGCTTTAAAACACCTATCGCTTCTGTGTAAGGTGGAGAGAAAGCCAAAAGTAACCCTACACTTTTTTCACAGCTTAGTTTTTTATTGCTGTTGTGTCAGCCCAGTAAATAGAGTCAGCATGAGATAATCTTGCAGGGTCAAACCTTCAAACACTTTGTTTTTTAAATAAATCCAAGCACCCAGATCCACTGTGCGTGGTTTACTCTGTCTCACCCTTGACCAACTCCAGCCCCGTATCTACAACACAGTGGCCACATACATCGAGTGTACCCTACGAGATGAGATGTTAGCGTCCCCATTTCACAGATGGAGACACTGATGCTCTCAGCAGCATCTATCTTTCAAACGTAGCCTCTGACAGACAGTGCCACGTTCAACAACACACAAAGCACCTGACATCATCAGTCCCATTTTAAATCTCTGATTGTACATTCTCCTTCAACATCACAGAGCAAACTTGTGGCAGAGAACACAGCTCTTCTGAATCAGTCCAACACATGAAAAGAAGGATGACCATGTGCTCAACAATAAGTGCTCAACTTGCACGTTGTTTTGGAGTCATGGAGTAAGGCCTTGACAACTATGCTGTTTACTCAGCAGAAACTATGCAAACAGTTTCAGAATTCATGAGAACTCTGGTTGTATACGCCAGCCTGAATCAAAACAATACTTACTAGTACACATGTGCTGTTACTCTCCAACAGTGGGAGGAACGTGCCGGGGAGAGGAAGCATGCAAATTGGGCTGCCAGTCAGATTTCTGTTGCTGTTCCTGACTCTGCCAATGAATTCCTCCATCACCTGAGCAAACACCACAGAATCACGTGCCTCACCTTGATGAGCTATCCCACAGATGCAGTAATATCCACCTGTCTCAAAGGAACCCAAAGGGTTTTGTGGCTTTGACTGCTCTTCTACTAAAGCAAATGTTTTTTGTTTTGTTTTGTTTTTATCCCACTGTATTTAGTATTGGTGCATCCTCACATTGAATTACTGTGCACAGTTCCGGGCCTCAGAATTTAAGAAGGATGGTAAGGTACCCAAACGAATCTAGACAAGGGCAACAAAGCTAGTGACAGGGCTGGAAGAAACGTCCTGTGAAGAGTGGCTGATGACTTTGGGCTTGTCTAGCTTGGAGAAAAGGAGGCTGAGGGGTGACCTCATTGCTCTCTGCAGCTTCCTGACGAGGGGACATGGAGAGGGAGGTGCTGAGCTCTTCTCCCTGGTACCCAGTGACGGGACGCATGGGAATGGCTCAATGCTGCATCAGGGGAGGTTCATACTGGATGTTAGGAAGCTTTTCTTTACCAGAAGGGTGGTCAAACCCTGGATCAGGCTCCCTAGAGAGGTGGCCGATGCCCCAAACCTGACAGTGTTTAAGAGGTATTCAGACAATACCCTTAATAACATGATTTAACTTTTGGTTAGCCCTGCAGTGCTCGGGCAGTTGGATTAGATGATCATTGTAGGTCACTTCCAACTGAAATACTCTGTTATTATAATGGCAATCAACTGCAAGGGGAGCAGCATGTAGCCTTAGCAAAGTGTCTCTAGCATGCCCTGATGACATGCATTGTATCTACTAAGTGTAACGGTAAGTCCCCCAGCAGAAGCTAACCCACACGGGCCTCTCATTCATCTTGCACTCCCAAGTATTATTGACACATTTCTGAAAAGGCTTTCTACATAGCACAGCTGTAACACCACTTATTTCACCTTTTAATACCACTAAACAAACACTGATCAAGAACAAAACAAGCAAGCCACAGCTTGATATCTGCATTCCAAACAAATTACAATCTCATGGTTCTCCTTGTTTCTTGCTATCTCCTTCAGTTTCTCCCAGGCAGTTATTTCATGCATGTTCAGTGATACCCCAAGGCTGAGATTGCCAGTTAATCCTCAACCTATTACAGTCAAAGCAGAAATTCCCTTGCAGTCCCTTGATATGAAGGACTTCCTATCAAGGCCATGTTGAAGCGTGACATAGAAAACATGCTTGACATGAAAAGTCATTTCTGCCCAAGGGAAACAAATGAGTCCACATGATCTTTAAAAATCAATGCATTTTTCCTTGGAATGCAATTAAGCTGTGTGCATAGACAGACAGAGACATCAAAGATTGCTCATTAACCTGACATGTGGTGTCAATGAGAACGCCCTTCCCTGTCAGATCTACCGTCTTCATCTCAACATTGAGGTGGGGCCACTTCAGATAGCTGAAGTTAAACACCCCAGGGCTCACAACTGCATGAGTAATTACTTTTTGTAATGTGGGCAGTACCACCTTGTGATTCCATTTACTAGCAAAACAGGGACATAGTATGGCAAGCAACAGGTCACACTACTTTGCATCTATGAAGCAGTGAATCCAAGAGCAATGTCCAACAGACAGCATGTTTACTGCTTGCCCTGGCTTCAGCCAGCTGCCAGTCAGGATGCTGCAGGGTCATCAATTTTCATGGAAGGCAAGGACTGACCTGAAGCTCCAGCTCTGGAGAAGACTGTGTAAGTAGAGATCCTCCTGTAAGGATCTCCACTTTCATTTTAAAAGACTCTGTTTCTTTAAAACTCTGACTGTTATGCCCTAAGCAGTCAAACAACAGAGAACAAACAGGAAAAGTAAATTTTCAAACAAAAGAACAAAAGTGTATTTAAGTTGATGCTGACAACACTACAGCTGGTCATGGAAGAATTGTTGTAAAAAAATTCTACCTTGCAAAATGCATATGCCAATAACAGCTACAGGTAATTAAATTAAAATTCAGACCAAAACTTTACCAAAATTCAAGGTTGTGTAGTTTGGGGTCTATAACAAATAAGTATCAGGTTGAGTTTTAAAGTTTAAACACCGAACTTTAAATACTTCTTGATTCTTCTCATGTCATTTCAGTGTACTTTTATTTTATCAAAATTAAAAGCACAAATCTTACCATTCAGTTTGCAGAGCAGATCTGCATGACCAAAAAAGACCCTAAATACTTGCTGTGCATTTTTAGACTTCACAGAATTGCTTTCAAATGAAGCCTGAGAAAGCTGAGACATTACCAACCATCAGTAAGCATTACCTTTAAATATATTTTCCTTGTAAAATAAAAGTATTGCACTGCCTATGCTCCAAAGACAGGAGGAAGATTTTTTAGCCAGACTCAAAGAGGTATTTAGCAACCTGACATGCATTCTTGTTGGTTTCAGGTGCCTGGATACCTTTGTCTTCATATAACTGTGCCAAGTAAAGAAATTCCATTGCCAGTTAACGCTCTCTGTTAACACTCCCGGAGCTCAAGAAATTTTCCTATTACCATGTGTTTTTTTCCATTCACATGCCTGAATTTCCAGGATTCACACTTAGCCCGCGACCCTTAAGTGTACTTGTACAATGCAGTTGTAAAGGGACACTTTCTAAGGACATAAGTGCACAGGTACACATGGTAACTACCCTGCAACACGTCTGCCAGGACAGGTCACTGCTGTGCCACCAAACCCCACCTACAGTTGACATGGGCTAGCAGCTAAAAGACAAAACAAAACAAAAATCCAGTATCTTGTGACTGCTACAAATGATTTGGGATTCGCCCTACCAGCCGCACCAAGGAATACATCAGTCCGAGTCAGAATGAGTGATCATCACTTCTGCTTGGTTTCAAGGGAATTATGCCTATATGATAAGATTGAGTAAGTCTTGAAACTGTTGGCCAATTTTGTCAAAATAAAACAGATCTAAAGACACTAGCTGAGATCACAGCCCTTCTGTACTTGATGTACTTGTGCCAATGCGCGCCTGGCAGAACAAAGACAGGAGCTGTGCCCTGAAGATGCAGCAAAGTAAAAACAAAGCGCTTTGTGACCAGCACAACTCAGGAAAGCAGATCTCCTACAGAACTGTGTTCCTTGGTTGATTAAATATTTACACTGAACTGTACTAAGATTTTCTCTTTCCATGTTCAAAGTGTTATGTATTAAATCAGAGTTATTTATCTTCTTCGAAGTTTTTAGGGAGATGCCAGTCCAGGGGCATTCACTCAGAAAATCCTCCTCCTTTTCTCTTTACAATTTCATTTACACTGAATATCTTCCTGCCAAATGGAGGCAGTCACATATGAAGGTATCACTCAGTCCCTAAGCTAAAAACAGGATAAAACTGGCAAGTGTCTGACTTTAGACTTGCTTTTCCCTGTTGATCTGTTTCTACACAATCTACGAGAACTTAATTACCTTGAAGCTGTTCTTCTTATGTCCTACTTGGTTGAAATGGGGAAATGGAAATAAATATTATGTAAAGGGCAAATACCAAGATTCATGTGCACACATATTTTAAAGGGTGGTATAAACCTGGTTTTCAACAGAAGCTATGCTAAGAGATGAAGGCTAGTTATCTTTTTGAAGCTGTGATGCAGGTGCTAGGTTTGGAGCACCTGCTCCTGCTAGGATTGGAGCCCTTCTGCAGTGGCATTGCTTTTCAAATCATGTGGGTGAGGCTGAGCATCCACAAGTGTACACAGAAGTTTTCAGGATGACTTGGGAGCCACAGATAACTGGATGGCCACAGAAAAATGGCTTACACCAGTAAAAAGTAAAAGTCTTGAACAGGATGGGAGGGAAAGGAGGAGCAGTGAAATACACGGCTAAAGGAAACAACTGGAACTATCAGAAGGAGGAATACAAGAAGAGAAGCAAACACCACAGTACCACACCCTGAATGGTGGCTGATTCTGCCTTCGTTGGGAATTTGAGAGGACTCTGGATCTGATGATTCATGAAGAACGTGAAAACAGCACTGGGTGTAGGGGAAACTGTTTTTATAGAGTCCATCAGCTTTGTCAGACTCCACTTCCTCACAGCCAGTTTGTAGTGAACAATGTCCCATGACTCACTAAAATACGTTTCTCGTTGACACAGAAGTCACCATGGGACCGATTGCAGTGACTTACACTTCCTCGATATCCAACTGTCACACACTTAGCAACGAGCCAAGCTGATGTGCATTTCAACAACCCACAGATCTGAGACACTTCTAGAAAAAGAAGTAAAACACTTGAAGGCAACCAATCATCTTTTAAAGTTTTGTAGCATTTTTTAAGTTCTTTCCCCAGAAGAAAAAAAAAACAACAAAACACTGCGTACAAAGATTTCCAAACAGCATGCAGCGTGCCAAGGGCTTAAAAGTAATATCCAGAAGTATCAGTAAGGAGTTGGTAAGAGTAGCACAGTGATACTATTTTTCATTCATGGTTTAAGGTAGCTAGGCTTAGACTTGAGGCAAAGAAGGAGGCAGGCATCCTGGTCTGATGAACTTGCAAAAGAAAGCAGTGTCTTGCAACCATCGTTTTTAAAATTAGTCATCATATACATCTGTAATTCCTGCAGATTTCATTCGGTTAACCTATTTGAGTTATTTCTAGTAAGGCAGTTTAACTGGACAAGGAACTAAATTCACGTAGGTCAAACCAGTAAGGATTTGGGAATAAAAGAGCTGGCAAAAACAAGCACATGAGAAACCGAAGTCTTACTACACATCGTGGTGGGCGGTGTTTACATACAGAAGTCACACAGAATCTAAAAAGGGGGGTTGGTAGCTCTTATCATAGAAAAATTGGGAAACCTTTCTAACTGTTTAGCGAGACAAGGTTAGACCTGCCTAAGGGGAATCAGAGCCGAGCTAGGATATATTTAAGAGATTTGAAGGGGAGAGAAGCTGGGTAAGGCGAACAGAAACAACGAGCTTGCAAACTGCAGCAGGGTCCTGGCAGTGGGGATCAAGAGATGAGGAAATTTGACAGTAACGCTGAGCAACCGGCTCTGGCAAGAGCCCGACATCTGGGAAGGAAAAGTTGCAGAATGCAGCTAAACGGTTCCACCAGGCTGGCACTCATTCACAGATGCGATTTTCCAAAAAGAAATAAAAGGTTTTACGCGTTTAGCTTACATTATTTAGCGAGGTATGTTGCAATTACCGCAGCTACGTTATTATTCATACCAGTAGTACAGCGGGAGCCCTCGTAGTGCCCGGGGAGCTCCCCCGGCAAGGACAAGCGCTCTGCCTCCGCTCCTGCTCCGCGGCTCCGGCCGCACCCGTCGCAACCGTTACACCGTGCGGCGGCACCAGCGACCTGCGCGGCGGGGACGCCCCGGGGCCAGCTCTGGGGACGAGCCGAGGCTCGGCGGCTGCCAGCCGGGGCCGAGCGGCCGCTGTCTTGGCGACGTTTCGCCCCGCGCGCCGGTGGCGGAGACCGAAGGGCCGGGGGGCAGCGCCGAGCAACAGGAGGCGGGTCCGGGCGCCGGGCGGGCTGTCAGTGAGCCGAGCCGAGCCGAGCCGAGCCGAGCCGAGCTGAGCTGAGCCGAGCCCTCCCTCCCCGGCGGGACGGGACGCCGCAGCCCAGGGCGCCCCCGCCTCACTGCGATTCCACCCCTCCGCCCCAGCTCCCCGAGCAGCAGCAAGAAGCCCCGAGCAGCGTCCCCGGCAGCGCCGCAGGTCCCTTCCCGCGGGCCGGCGCCCCACTCACCGCCGCGGCACCCGCCGCCGCTGTTTCCCGCACGGGCAGCCCCAAGGGGCCGCGGTGCCGCTTTCCCCTCCCGCGCTACCGCCGCTCACTCGCTCGGGCGCGCACCCACCCTCAGCGGGGCCACCCGGCACCGGCCCCGCCGCTGCGGGAGCTG
>VWYH01008210.1:0-144724 GCA_013399365.1 Pampusana beccarii
GTTTTCTCGCTTGCTTGTCCCTTCCGTTCTCGTTTCGAAGGAGAACTGGATGAGGGACTGAAAGAGGAGGATGAGTGAAGACAAAAGTTATAGTTTTCTTTTTGAACCTGACTTTTCTATTTGTTCTGTTTTTCCCCCCAAGAATCAAGTAAGAACACTGTTTCCTCAGGATTTTTTCGGACACTAATCGAGACATTCTCCATCACCGATTTTCGAACTCAACTATTGCTTGAAGCTGGGAGAGTCCAAAGACAGACCCCGGGCAGCACTTCCTACAGCCGACAAATATTAGTATGAAGCCCAGCCCCCTGCCCCCCAACCTTTTATTGCAACATCGACGAACAGCGATTACAGCTCTTTTTTGCAGGTGTGGGTGGCTCTTAAAAGAGCCTTTGTGTTTTGAAAGTATAAGCTATTCTAATAAGCAAGTTTAGCCGCCAAAACCGTAGAGGGTGCGTCCCTGGCGCTTAAGGGCATAAACCACGTCCATAGCTGTAACCGTCTTCCTCTTGGCGTGCTCAGTGTAGGTGACAGCGTCGCGAATCACGTTCTCCAAAAACACCTTCAGCACTCCACGAGTCTCCTCATAGATGAGCCCCGAGATGCGCTTCACGCCGCCGCGCCGAGCCAGGCGGCGGATGGCCGGCTTGGTGATGCCCTGGATGTTGTCCCGCAGCACCTTGCGGTGGCGCTTGGCGCCCCCTTTGCCGAGCCCCTTCCCGCCCTTGCCTCTGCCAGACATCGTCACACACTTCTCAACCTAAGCTGCGTGTGGCGCAAACGCGCGCCAGCACCTCTCTATATTGCCAGCGGTCCGACCTGTTTGAGGACTGCGGCGGGGCAGGGCACGGGCGGGCTCATCTCCGCGCCCTTCCCCCTGCGGCCACGGACGTTCGCGCCATCGCCTCCGACAGGCGGCGGGGGTGGGCGGCACCGTGCCCAGCCCTGCCCCGGGACACAGCCGCCCCCCTCGCCGGCTCGGTCTGGGTGCCCCGGGAGCAAATCCCCGGGCGGGCGGCCTCCTTCCCGCCGCGCACGGCCCGGCTTCCCGCTCCCGTCGTTGCGGCGCTCGGTGCCAGTGCCGCAGCCGGGCCCCACCGGCCGCGGGTCTGCAGCAAAATCCAGCCAATGGGGGCGGCGGGGCCGGGAGCGCCGCTTCCCGCCCGCGCGGTGCCGCCCCGCCCGCGCTCCGCCGCCGCCATTTCGCTGCGCTCTAACAAAGGGCCCCGGTGGGGGTGTGGGGAGCGCGGACGTGTTGGTCTCGGTGGTCGGGTAAACCCAACCTTTTATAGGGAGACATGTGTAACGTTATTAATCCACTTTTTTCTTTTTTATTTTTTTTCCTCCTTTTCCGTGGGGTGACACTTTTTTTTTTTTTTTCTTGTTTTGGTGTGGGTGTTTTTTTTTTTTTTTTTTTTTTTTTTTTTACTGGGTTGCCCATCTTTCAAGACACTCCTGAATAAAATCTGGAGTTCTTCGTCTGCTTTTAAACACAGGATGTGTGTTACTTCTTTTTTGCGTCTTATTCTTTGTTGATACATAGTACCTCAAAGTATTCCTTTTGCTGTTTTTTTCCACACTGTTTCACTTTTCCAACATGAAACATAGTATTTTTTCTGAATTGCAGTTTTACAGCTACATTCACAGGGAACGACGCATTATTTTATGAGTTGCATCATCTTAATCAACTTTAGACATCTTAGGGGCAGATATGTTACTTCAGAAGAAGTATGGCAACTTCCTCTTTGTGAAGGGGCAGTATGCACAACCACACTACATAAGCACTGCTGGCCTTGATTTATTATTCAGCTGTTGGTTTTGGGAGGGTTTGGGGGTTTTGTTTAATTTTTTTTTTTTTTTTTTTTTTTTTTAAGCTGGAAGGCTAAAACCAAGCAGTAGTTGTTCAGTTCACCGTAGCCACCTTTCCTCCATAGAGGCTTTAACCTGGGTGTCTTTCTACTCCATAGCTTATCTTGACAAAATTTTTTGAACTGAGAATCTCTAGGACCTGGATCAGCTGTCATTTTTGTTGGAATTGTTCAATATACTTAAAAGGATTGACATATGGGAGGTGCTGTATGCAGAAGCTGGGGTTTGTGCTTGAGTTTTGGGGTTTTTTTAATGTCTCTGTTTTCTGGATATATAGACTTCACACTGCTGAGATTGCCCTGTATTATTCTACATTTTCTCTTTCAGATCAGTGTAACAAAACTGACAGCCTTCAGTTGCTATTGTGGAGACAAAACTGGAGATCCTATGCCATATTGTCCCCGAGTGGCTTGTCAAGTCATGGATTTTCACAGATGTTCACAAGACAACTCCTGTTACCAGGCAGAGGTGTTCTCAGTGAACTGCTTTTCCAGGTAATGTTTATGCCAAAAGAAAATCATCAGGTTCACAGTGTATGCAAGGAGTTAAATCTTTAGGGATGGGCCACTCTGACTTCTCTTCTTGCTCTGCTGAAAAAGAGAGAACTATTCTTCTTCTTCTTTTGAAAAGGCAGGTGCAGCTCCCTCCTGCCTTATCAGGTTTTCTCCAAGACGATGGAGCTGCTAAAGGCAACTGTGGGGGAGACAGAGCAAATGCAGATGAATGAGCATCCACCCCATCCCTCTTCCTGATGAGAGGGAACAGGGATGTGGGGTGGATGCACATGAAACCAGAGCTGCAGCATCACAGAGGCAGCATGAAGCTGTTCTTCTCAACACAAGTGGCTGCTTTTGTCTCTCCAGTTTGGGTGCTAAGCAGAGCAGAAGCACTTAGAAGTAATTGTTACTGACCAGAAAGGAGAAAGGTCCCACTCCTTCCTCACCTGCCTCCCTTTATCCCAGCAGCACTATTTTGGATGTAGGCTGGAAATCCTTGTGAATCTAGAATTCTGCCCAAAAAAGTAAAAGGGAAAAAAGCAGAAGCAAAACCAGCTTGGTAAGGTGACATGTCTTTCTGTTTCTCCCCCCACTATCTGGAATCTCTGTCACTCTCCTCAGAAATGTACTTGAATAATTAGTTTCTTGTGATTTTAGCAGTCTCACCAACATTAAACTACATTTACATATGCAAGATCTGTTTCCTGTATAGGCCCATGGCATCCTTTTTCTCTGATATCAAGAAAGTCTAGATTTTGCGTAGCCCTTAAGAGTTCCAAAAGCAAATAGCATCATTATAGTATTGCCTATATGATACTACATGGTATAGTCCTAGCTTCATTCAACCACAAATTAACTTGGTCCCTTTAAAAGTGGGTTATAGCATTCTAGTCTACTGATGAACAAATATATAATTGTAATTTATGTTGCCACACAGCGTTGTGATTTGAAAAAAAAAATTACTCTTTTTCTAAACATACAGGCTAGTACTGTATTAAACAACACTTCCTCTGTTAAATAAAAAGTATTAGCACCTCAGAATTCCTAATACTATAAAATTATTTTGGTCCGTTTAAACAATTGTATTTTCTTCTTGCACAATTACATCAGCTTAACAACAAAACAGCCAGATTCACGATAAACTCAAAATTCAATTTTAAACCCACAATTTATTTTTTATTATCAGGAATATCTTGGTTTTTACTTGTGTTAATCCAATATTTGTATTACTTCCCAAAATAAGTCAATTTTCTCTCAGCTTACAAATTAAATCAGAACTTCCATCTCATTCAAAGCCCTGAAAAACAAGCCGTGTTCTGTGGGCCAGATGAATTAATTTAAAATACAGCTAACAAAGCTTAGTATTCCAGAGCCTCTGTATCTTTTCTGGTTCTATTTTTTCCCTTCTACATTTAAATTGTGGTTGTCCTAAATATATGCCATTACATGCAATATGCAGGTATATTTCCTCTTGAAGAAAAAAAATATATATATTAGCAACATCCCTTTCGATTTTCTCGGGGTTTTTTTAGGTTTTGTTTGGGGGTTGTTTTGAATTTTGTTTTTTGTTTTTCCTGAAGACACCGCCGGTAACTACTGTGCACATACAGATCCGCCCGAGTACCGGTGCTGTGGGGTGACCCCGGGGCCGGGCGACGCCAGGCAGCAGAGAACGAGCTTCACCGCCGAACTGTGTGATTGAAACAGCTTGTTGTGATTGGCTGTTAGGATTCGAATTCTTAACCAATACTAGCGTGGGATTTGAAAAGGTCCAATTACAAAGCCGTCGGTATGAGATGTGACGTCACCGATCCTGTTATCCAATAGAAGAGCTGATAGCTGAGGCCAGAGATTTGCATAAGGCCCCTATAAATAGGGCGGAAATCGGAGTCTCGGGCACTCCAGTGCTTTACAGCAACGAGAGAGATTTCGCCATGCCTGAGCCGGCAAAGTCTGCCCCCGCGCCCAAGAAGGGCTCTAAGAAAGCTGTCACCAAGACACAGAAGAAGGGCGACAAGAAGCGCAAGAAGAGCCGCAAGGAGAGCTATTCTATCTACGTGTACAAGGTGCTGAAGCAAGTGCACCCTGACACGGGCATCTCGTCTAAGGCCATGGGCATCATGAACTCCTTCGTGAACGACATCTTCGAGCGCATCGCCGGTGAAGCCTCTCGCCTGGCGCACTACAACAAGCGCTCCACCATCACCTCGCGGGAGATCCAGACGGCCGTGCGGCTCCTGCTGCCCGGTGAGCTGGCCAAGCACGCCGTGTCCGAGGGTACCAAGGCTGTCACCAAGTACACCAGCTCCAAGTAGAGCGTCCCGGATCGTCAGTTTTAACCCAAAGGCTCTTTTAAGAGCCACCAAATATTTCGAGTAAAGGGGCTGAGTTACTCTGTATTGGGGGAGGTACGTGAATAGTCTGGTCTTTTACAATGTGAAAGGCTTTCAGTTAGACGCTTATACTAGATATAGTTAATACTCGAAAGTTTGAAACTCAAAAACTGGCAAAGGAGCAGCAGTACTTTAGTGTTTTACCAGTTCTCAATTTGCAGAACTTAAGTTCTGCAGGTGAAGGTAGGTGGTCTTTTTGTCTACGTTCTGTAATAAATTTCATTTTTCAAGGGTTTTGATTCCTTGAAGTTCGGTAGAAAAATCTTAACTGCTAGTAAGAATTAATCTTCTGTGCACTATACATGTAAAATAATAAAAAACCCACCTTTCAGTGACTAAATGCTATGGAAGTTGCTAAAGCAAGTTTTCTAGGTGTTGGGGGCTTAGTTTTAACTTCTGTACGTTCCAGTGTGCCCTCTTCTTCTGACACACTTTTTTTTTTCAGTGAAATAGCTGTTCCTACTAATTAGGACAAGAGGGAAACTTTTTTTTTTTATACAAAAGGTCTCCCTTTTTACAACACTTATGTTTAAAGTTTGTGCAGGATGGGTGTGAAGCTGGGAGCAGCTGGTGATGTGCAAGGTACCTGGGGGCTGGGAATACTGAAGGGGCGAGCCACATCTCCTCTGTCCTTCTGCGCCAGTGCCGTTCTCAGAAGCTGTGCTGCCGCCAGACAGCGTTTCTCTGCCGGGCAAAAGTAGAGCCACGGAATCCCCCTTTCCCCCCGCTCACCCGGCCCCGGAGCGAGCGGCGCCCCCTCCAGCTGCGGGGGACGGCACCATTAACAGCCGCGGGTGGGGGCTGCGGGGTGGGGTCAGCGCCTAAGAGGGCGGAGCCTGGCGGCCGAACCGGCCAATCCCGACCCAGCGCGGCACTTTTAAACCGCCCCCCAGTCACCGCAGCCAAAGGACACCCGCTGCCGCTCTCGGCTGCGCCCGTCAATTAAGAGGGGGCGGGGAAAGCGCCGCTGCTCTCGCAGCGTTCCCGCATGGCACGGTAGGAACACGATTCCTCTTTAAAGATGCCGGCATTCACCATGCAGACTGAATCCAACACGCACGCTTAAAAACGGTAACTTTCTTTCGAATGCATTCCTCCCAAACCCTGTTCTAAAAACATTGCGCTACTACAGCTACCGCAGTGTTTCAGCTCCTTTTGAGATGAAGTGGGTGGCTCTTAAAAGAGCCTTTGGGTTTATTTAAATGAGCTAAACTAGTTTATCAGACGTTTTACTTCTTTTTAGGCGCTGCCTTCTTTGCCTTGGCTGCTTTGGGCTTGGCCGCCTTGGGCTTGGCTGCTTTAGGCTTCACCGCCTTTGCCTTGGCCGGGCTCTTCACTGCTTTCTTGGGGCGACCAGCCTTGGCAGCTTTCTTGGGGCTCTTAGCTGCTTTCTTGGCCGCGGTGGCCGCCGGCTTCTTGGCTTTCTTGGGACTCTTCTTCACCGCCGCTGCCTTCTTAGGCTTCTTGGCCGCGCTGGCGGGCTTCTTAGCTGCAGGCTTCTTGGGCTTGGCTGCCGGTTTTTTCTTGGTTGCCTTCTCTTTTGTCTCACCCGGCTTCTTGTTCAGTTTGAAGGATCCGGAAGCGCCGGTGCCCTTGGTCTGCACCAGAGTACCCTTGCTGACGAGACTCTTGAGCCCCAGCTTGATACGGCTGTTGTTCTTCTCCACATCGTAGCCACCAGCAGCCAACGCCTTCTTGAGCGCGGCGAGCGAGAGCCCCTTGCGCTCCTTAGAGGCGGATACGGCCTTGGTGATCAGCTCGGTGACGCTGGGGCCCGCCGGCTTACGGGCCTTGGAGCCGCCCGCCGCTTTCTTCGGCTTCTTGGCGGCGGCTTTGGCGCCGGGAGCAGAGACAGCGGGAGCCGCAACAGGCGCGGTCTCCGACATAGTGTCAGGCGTCGTCCACGAATCAGGGGAAACCACTGGGCCTGGAGCAAGTCAGCGGCCTCTTATTTATAGAGAGGAGCCGCGCGGTGATTGGTGCGTTGCAGTGCCCGCCCCGCTGCACGGCAGAAAGGTCCCTTCTGCCCGTTCATTTTGTGTTTCTTAGGAGTGAAAAAAGCCGGTTTTTATCAGAATTCCTGCCACTAACTCCCCCCCAGTTCGCAGCGGCGTGGAAAGGACAGACTGCTGTTCCCCTCGGCAAAGTTTCCCTTCGAAGAGGCAAAGGGTGAGTTAAAAAAGAGGCGATAAACCCTGAGTCCTGGACCTGGACAGACCTCGGGAGACAGAAACTTTTGTTTTTCCTTCTAAATAAAATCCGCGACATAGGCAACTAAATTCCCAAAGTAATTAATTATTATTCTTTAAAGGGTCTTCTCTTAATCTGGACTGAAAATCAGAGATTTGAATCGATACTTTAATCGCAAATTGATTTCAAAGAGGAGGAAGTAACACAGGCTCATCTTGAGCACTGAATATGGATTAGAAATTAGCTTCTTTGTCCAAAATCGTTTACCTCTTTCAAAATAATTAAAATAAATTAAATTAGTGCATTATGCAACAAGGCAAGAAGCAGATTAAAATCCTCTGAAGGGCTTTTTGTGCCTCAGAGGGGGATGACTTTTTACAGCATAGCACCTTGTACTGTGTTGCTCCCTGTGCACGATACAGACATGGTTCCCTAGTGCTCTGCTACAGAAATATTTGTTTTCTTAGTAAATTAGGTGACCTAAGAAGTTAACATGGACATTTTTTTTTGTTAACAGTTATAATCAATGCCCTTTTGCTTTGTAAACCAGCAGTGTTTTTATTTTGATACAGTTTGATTGGTGAAAATCTGAGTCATCTAAGGAGACATTGCTGCAGAGGATTTTCCATACTTGACACAGTAAAACTTTCTCAAGTTATCAGTTAGGGCTCTCCTTTCACAGCAGATTGTAAAATATTCTTTTTCTTTTCTTTTTTACTGTCCAGTGGCTGATTTGAAGTAATATTAAAAATTATATATCCAACTGATACATCTGTTACTCTAAAATGGCCGGCTGCTAGCAAGGGGGAAAAAAAGTGTTCATCTGCACTTTCAAAGTACTGCAGTTAAACAAGTTAAAAATAAATACATTTTACTTTTCTGAGTACAGAGAATTAAGATATGTATTCTCTCATATTTTTTTCATTATTGCCTACAACCTTTTGTTTTACCAATGGCCTGTAAACTGTTACCACTTGCTATTTTAACTGACAGTGGAACTAAAATTTTGTACAATCTTATGATTCAAATACTTTATGTTTTCGAATGGATGATTATTAAAATGTGTTTATTGAACTATAGAAACGGGTTTTTTTGTGTGTTTCTCCTTCACCTTTTTTCCTGGTGATGTACAGCACTGTATCTAAGGTAGAATCTGAACTGGCAACTGGCCTTTAATTTGCCTCACTAGTGACCAGTTACTCTCAAACTAATTCACTTTCAGGCAGAAAATGGGCACAGCAGCTCAAAGCCATGAAAAAAAAAATAATAATTCACAATACCTATTGTTATGAAAAAAAAGGACAAAGTCTGAATGTCAAACGGTTCAGAGGGGGGCAAAGTCACGTTTTAAGAGATCAGTGAGTTACCTCGACTTCACGGAGAGCTAAGCTGATGCAGGGAGAGGCCTGTGGGAGCCATTCTGACCCCTACCGGAGCAAAATTATTTTCTCCACTTAAACCTCATTTTTAGTATGTATTTACCAGCAATTGCGTTTATTTTGCAATGTTTTTTATTTGTACTAAATACCTAGGCGTTACAACAGCGAAGACAAAGAGTTTCAGGTTTGTTTGTGGATTTTTTGTGGATTTTGCTTTTCTACAGTTTTGGTGTGTTTTGAGTGGTTTTGCTTTTGTATTTTCCTAGGATATACAGCTCTTTTTATGATGAAGTGGGTGGCTCTAAAAAGAGCCTTTGGGTTACTTTTGAGAGGAAAATACTTTCCACGTTTTACTTGCTTTTAGCCTTGTGGCTGTCGGTCTTCTTGGGCAGCAGCACAGCCTGGATGTTGGGCAGCACCCCACCCTGCGCGATGGTGACCTTGCCCAGCAGCTTGTTGAGCTCCTCGTCGTTGCGGATGGCCAGCTGCAGGTGGCGGGGGATGATGCGCGTCTTCTTGTTGTCGCGGGCCGCGTTGCCCGCCAGCTCCAGGATCTCGGCCGTCAGGTACTCCAGCACGGCCGCCAGGTACACCGGGGCGCCGGCGCCCACCCGCTCCGCGTAGTTGCCCTTGCGCAGCAGCCGGTGGACGCGGCCCACGGGGAACTGCAGCCCCGCCCGCGACGAGCGCGACTTGGCCTTGGCCCGCGCCTTCCCGCCCTGCTTCCCGCGGCCGGACATCACTCCCAACTCTCTTCCGCTGCCGCCGCTCAAACTGACGTGAACCACGCGTCACTGCGCCCGCGCCCTGTCCCTTTTATAGCTTCCCCGGGCGCCCCGGCCTGCTTCCTGATTGGTTGTAGCACACTCTCTCTCGCTCCGACCAATAGCGCTTCGGATCCAAATCCACCCAATGGGAGAGCAGGCTGCTGGCCCTCCCCGCCCCGCCGGCCCTGCCTACCGGCAGCGGGGGAGGAAAGAGACGGGCTGGGCGCTCCCGGCTCGGGGGCAGCGACCGCCCCTGGGCGGGGTCCAAACCGTCCCTTCGGCTCTGGTCGGTGCTCGCTTCGGCTGAGCAACCGCGCCGCCTGTGCCCCCCGGGACGTGCTCCAGAAGGTGTTTGGTAGGGAAACGTGTCCCCGCCTGCCTGAGTGGAGCAGACGCGCGCAGCTGCCTCCCAGGGACAAGGTGGGGAGCTCTGCTTGTGCCATCGCTGTCGTTTTAGAAATCATCCTGCATTTAGAACTTCAAAAACTCTACTACAATATTACTTTAAAAAATACATTACAGAGTAGAAACATTAGCTTTGGTAAGAATATTTGCAAGCCAATACTACTGATATATGTAGAAATCAGGCAGGAACGTGTAACATGGGAAATTTTTCTGATTCTGGCAAAAAATCACTCAAATACTAATCAAAATAACATGGTATTATTTACAAGGCTGTTCTGCAGAGCATTAGAAATCAGCCTTTGGTGCTTTTATTCAGACTAGAGACTTTCTCACTGCACTGATAAGCTGATTTGACTTCATCGAGAGTCAGGATGTTTGGAATGATATGGGTCTGTCTTACAAAGATTCCTGGTCATTTTTCTTCCTTTGCTCTAATTATCTGTGGTTTCTCTTTATTCCGTGGCATCTTTTTCGCTTTCTTCTATGCATTTCTAGCAAAGGCAGACACTATTTTTGTTTAAAGCAATGAAAGAGCCTGCACCCTGGAACTTACATCCTAGAACTGTGTCAAAGGCAAAGAAGGAAATAAATCCCCCATATTAATTTAGCTGAAGACAAACCATAGTTGTGCTCAACCAGATGAAATATCAGCCCCAAACACAGCCAGTTTCTACACATACAGTCCCAGCTAGTCATACTGCTCCCAACCTCACACGTTTGTCTGAAAACAAAACCACAACAGAATGTGAGAATTCTCCTGTATGAGCCACACAAGAGGGAGCAGGCACCCTGGCCTTGGACTCTTCCCAGGAAAAAAAAAAACACAACCTCTTGTGACTCCTGGATGATTTGCATTGTCAAATCCAGCTCTTCCCTGTAGCCTTGGAGCCCATCCCAGGGGAATTCTCTCCCCATCTCAGCCCATCTCTTCCCCAACCCCACACCTTTCCCCAAGCCATTTTAGAGGTCTATCAGCTGTAGGAAACTACCTACCTCCTTTACAACCCCCCTTCACCCCAGGAAGGGTGAGGAAGTTATCTTTCTGTTATTATACATTCCTTGTGAATGAAATTTACCTTTTTGTGTCCATTCGAACACCTAGCAAATTCAAATCCTTTTGCCTCTGGCTGAAGACAAATATATACAGCAACAGGTGAGTGTTTGCTCTGTCCTAAAAAGAAGTGGTCCACCCTGTGTGAGAATACAGCCAAAGGAACACAAACAAAACAAAACACAAAAAACAAATAAACAAACAAACAAATCCAGACTTAAATGGAGGAACAGAATGAATCAACTGACTCCTGCAGGTTACTAATGTAACCACAGGGCTGCCAGGGAGATTTTCTTGACTTTGAATGACCTTCAATGGGAGGGAGGTCCTGATCCCACAACACAGTTGTTCTCCTCAGGCCGCTTTCTGGGAGGGTCAATACTATTACTAAACTGAGGGTCAGAGGTACGAAAATGACTACCCCTTGCCCCCAAAATCACCATTCACACATTTCACTTATCAAAGAATAAAAACAAAATGCATTTTTTTAAAAAGCTGAAATAAAGAATATATTCTGTAAATATAACTTAAAAAAAAAATATATATATATTTAAGATACTACCAACACAACTGCAATCAACTGCTGAACCAGGAAAAGAACTGTTATACAAACCTATTTGTGCCCAAAATTCATGAAAACAGGATCAAAGTTTTCAAGTGTAAGTTTCGGTAGCTGATAATTTTGTCTCATTAAAACAGATTCAACCTCAAAACATTGAGTATTCTGCTAAGTGGGAGGCTTATAGCCACCTAAAGGTATTGTTCGAGATATCTACTAGTCTAGCAGCTTAACAAATTTTCTTTATTAAAAAACTAAAAACCCACAAGTCTGGATATATTCACCTACAAATTGATATATTGTTAGAGGATTCACTCTTAATCACTAAGAAACCACAAGCTCTTCAACAAGGATAATGAAGGATTTTCTCAGTCTTTCACACTATATTGTACTTACAACACTCGCACTTTCTTCCTTTTTATTTTTTTTTAACAGGATGAAGACACCTACATAAATAGCTAACTACTAGTATTAGACCCTGTGCTCAAATTCAGCATTCCAGACAAAACTTTGCATTTTTGAAATATTTTTTCTCTCTCTGAAGGAGCAGCTCATTTGGGAGAGACATTACCAACACAACTGATCTCACTGGTCTTAAAACTGATTTGCCTACAAGATCCCAGGAGACTTTGCAGTCTGTTTCAAGTGAGAATAAAGATCTGTTTCTTGCATGTGGTAAGGGTTATTGTTATATTTGGCTGTTAGCATAGTAAATGAAGCTAAATAAATACTTTTGCCAAAATAGAAAAATAATTATTTTTTAAAGATGGAAGTGTCAAAGTTTCAAACGTATCTGCACCCTAAAAGCATTAAGTTATAGAATTTGAAACCAGAGACTTTCCACAAGAAAAAGTGTCTGTCACGGTCTCCTTCCCCTCTATTCTGCCCTAGTGAGGCCGCATCTGGAATACTGTGTCCAGTTCTGGGCCCCTCAGTTCAAGAAGGACAGGGAGCTGCTGGACAGAGTCCAGCGCAGGGCAACTAAGATGACGAAGGAAGTGGAGCATCTCCCTTATGAGGAAAGGCTGAGGGAGCTGGGTCTCTTTAGTTTGGAGAAGAGGAGACTGAGGGGTGACCTTATTAGTGTTTATAAATATGTAAAGGGTGTCACGAAGATGGAGCCAGGCTCTTCTCGGTGGCAACTAATGATAGGACAAGGGGCAATGGGTTCAAACTGGAACACAGGAGGTTCCATTTAAATTTGAGAAGGAACTTCTTCACAGTGAGGGTGACAGAGCACTGGAACAGGCTGCCCAGGGAGGTTGTGGAGTCTCCTTCTCTGGAGACATTCGAAACTCTACTGGATGCCTTCCTGTGTAACCTCATCTAGGTGTTCCTGCTTCGGCAGGGGGATTGGACTGGATGATCTTTCAGGGTCCCTTCCAATCCCTAACATTCTGTGATTCTGTGAATTAAAATTGTTTATCAAGTTTTACTTATGGTAGCCTGTTCAAGATTCATCCAGTGGGTATCAGAGGCTTGATACGAAGCAAACCTTTTAATAAGTACATAAAAGAAATAGTTTTGTAATTATTAGTAGGACTTCAGTTTCTACCAGCTACCAAGAAAGCTTGAAAGGGATGTTTGGGAACTTAAAAACCATAACATAGCAGAATTTTAGTTTAAAAGAATGTACTATTTATAATGTAGCTATTGCTTTTCTTTTCTGAGGTTCAGAATGCCTGTCTCTTCCCCCAAGGCCAAAGAACCTCCCCCCTTTCCATCCACAGGCTAGTTTTGGACAAATCACAAGGCAACCAGTATTTTGATACACTGAACATTTATTGTCTTTCACAAGACAAAATGAAGTTTCCCCTGCCGATGAAAAGCCATTAGAATGACCATAAAGGGGACAGGATGCAAAATTCCAGTGTACAATATACCCAACAAATTACCTCCCTGACTACCCTGGAAGAAAGATGACTGATAATCTCACTGCAACTAAAAATCCAGATTATAAAATATTTACAGAAAATAACAGTACAGAAAATAACTGGACAACCATATGTGTATGAAACGCTGCTGACACTTTTCTGGCTCCTTAGAAACCTGTTCCACTACTCTCACCAGAGCATTCCAGATGTGCAAGGATTCAGGCAGAGCACAGTCACCCCCCACTCCCACACTCCCCTCCCCAGAGCACCATTATCTCTCTCCGAGGAAGGGGAAGGACTCAAGGGAAACAGTGTCACCTTCTCAACTGTAACTTCCTTCCACAAGAGGACATGTTAGCTCTGAAAGGAGGTCCCCAGTCAAACCTCATCTGCAGCGTTCTCTATTCCGAGCACACTGGCAAGTTAACCTGTGAGTAGGGAACAATTCCCTGTTCTGCGAGCTCTTCCATCACTTGCAGGAGGATTTTTCCTTCTCTGCCCTCCACGGTGGTCTGATCTGTGTTCAGAGGAGCAGGAAAGCTGACTAGGACTACGAGAAGTCACAGGAGACCTTCCATTTCCTTCATGAAGGCTTCATACACATCATCCTTTGTCTGTACAGAGATAGGGGCAGACGATCCAGCCTTAGGGGCAGCTTTGGTTAATGGGAGAGCAGGCTCATCATCCTGTTTTCTCTGGGAAGCAGCAGAAGCCCCTTTATTCTCCCGGCGTACTCGCAAGGCAGTGGGCACAAAGCGAGTGATCTCTGCCTTGGGGTTAGTGATCTGCGGCTTGGCACTGATGGTGGCCGTAGCTTTCTTCTCAATGGTGGCTGCACTGGTGTCATCCGCCTTGGGGCGCTGAATCAAGCTGGGTGGTGCACTCAGTACCCCAGGATTTGGAATAGGAGCTGGTGGGAAGAGGCCAGGTGGGGCAGGTCCTAATGGAGGCACCAGAGGTGGCCGTAACATGCCTGGGCGAGGAGGAGGGATACCTGTGAGAAGAAAAGCAAGCATAAGCTGACTCCACACCTGGGAGTCTTAAAATCTTTGATCAAAAAAGATGCACAGGCTCAGAAAGTCAAGAAGAAAAAACAAAAAGAAACCCACAAGATACAGCAGCACTGACTTTGGAGAAAAAAAAAAAAAAAGAAAATGTTTTGAACCTTGCACCAAATTCTGGGTTGAAAATGCTGCTGATCCTCAGATTTTGAAAGCTACATGTGTCTGTGTATTGCTCTCTTTCAAATTTTGAAGCTATAATCTGAAAATAAAGTTTCTTGATGATCCATCCCATTGGAATTTCAGTCATCAGAAATGTTTGGTCAAGCAGAAAAAATAAATAGCCCTATGTCCAACTCATTAAGTGGAGCACCATTATAGCACCATGGGGTTATTCAGGAACAGTCCAGCAGGAGTTCATAATCTAAAATTCCCTTTTTGAGGACAGATTTCTTGCTGCCAAACTACACACAGTAGTATGGAATTACTTGTTATTACATAGAAAAAGATACAGCACAATGCAGTCACGCTGATGGGAACAAAGACAAACTAGTAACCGCTTATACTTCCTGTCTTGGTCACCACAAGCAGGAACTGGGAAAATAAATCAGAGAGAGACTTGGCATTGGGGCAAACAGAACACTTTACCTGGTGGGGCAGGAGGGGGCAGGCGAGGAGGAGGCCCACGTGGAGGAGGACCCGGGGGCAGACCTGGCGGGGGGCCTGGGGGAGGGCCAGGTGGTCGCCCAGGTGGAGGGCCTGGTGGCAGAAGTCGAGGTAAAGGCCCACGTAGTCCTGGTAAACCAGGAGGTCTCAGGAACGGAGGAGCTCCTAAAAGCATGCACACAAATGATGAGAAATTTAGTTCACAGTTAAGAAACCCCAAAACTATTCCATCAGCTAAAACTAAATATCTTCACCAGGAATTTGAAAGCTGTTCTAATGCTAGCCAGTCACCACACTAAACAGATCTTCTAAAAAAAAAAAAAAGAAATCTCCAAGATAGGCAGCAGTTTTTAGACTCAGAGAAAAGTTTCTTCATAATAGTCAAGTATCTTCTCTCACATGTAAAAAGGATCTTCCCCATGTAATGAAACAATAGCAAAGAACAGTCACTGAACTGAGGTGGTTAGAATTTAAACAGCTACAAGTGAAAGGATTTTTCACTCTGGCATCTGATTGTTCTTCTTGCCTGAAGGGTAGTTCTGCTCTATTGAAAGTAACTTTTTTGAGGTTTGATGTTCCCCCTCTAGGGAATACCAGAAATAAAACTGTGGGGAACACAACGGAAATAACGTAGCTCTCCCCCCACTACCCATGCAAAAAAAAAAAAAGAAAAAAAAAAAAATCACATTGTTAATGTATCCATATAGAATAAAATACATTAAAATCATAGTATATACTGCTCCTCACTGTAGTCCAACTACTGACCTTTGCAATGTTAAGTATAAGAACCCAAGAGAAAGATTTATACACTCTTAAAATCACAAAGCAGCTTGTTACTGTTACCCAGTTTGGCTATATGGTAACCCTGCTAACTCACAGAAAATAAATTTCAGTCTTCCTCTAAATAAAAAAATTCAAGTGTTTGCCCTCAAAAACAACATACACTATAAAAAAAAGTTATTGACTGGCCCCATTGCTAATAGTCTCCAGGCAGTCTAATATTGTCGTAAATTCAACTTAGTACTTATTTCATCTGAGGATAGTTTTCTGCCCTAACAAGACTAAAATACATTCAGGTGGTAGAACAGCAGAAGCCTTCACACTGCAGCTTGTTAAAAAAAAAAAAGCCAAAGCCTGTATCTCAGCAGTGGCTCCCAAACCTCTTTAGCATGTCTGGCTCAGGACAAGGTGTGAGGGGAAGGACACGAGAGAGGAGAAAAAAAAGAAACAACACACAACACGACACACCACCTTGTGGAAGAGGAATATGGCACCAGGCCTCCTCATTCTTCAACACTGGCCCCGCTGCTGTCGGTCAGTGTCAGTGCCAATGAACAAATGGCCATCAGGCTGACTACAGGTGCCTGATGCCTCAAAAGCACAGTACAGCAACAATAGACTGACCACAGAAGAGATCAGACGAGTCTCAGCAAGTACAACACTAAGCTCCTGCACCTCATCTGCAACACAGTCTTCAGCTTCACAACTCCCAAACTGATAAACTGTCTGCAGTACCAATAGCCTGCATCCTTCAAATCTAAGCAAATTGAGTATTCACCTGGTGGAGGGCCAGGAGGAAGGCCGGTGGGTGGGCCTGGGGGCCTCAGTGGAGGGGCCGGAGGTGGTCCTAGTGGAGGTGGCCCAGGCATAGGAGGTGCCTGTATCTGAGTTGAAGGAACCGACTGTGAAGACTGTTGCTGCTGTTGTGTCTGGGAGGTTGCAGATGACCCAGTCTCTGCAAGAGCTTCCTCACTGAGCTGTTGTTGTTGCTGCTGTTGCTGCTGTGATGTCTCTTCAGACTCAGAGTCATCTTCCTCCTCCTCCTCTTCTTCTGAATATTCCTCCACTTCTCTCCCTTCTTCTGGAATTTCCTGACCTAGAAATGGAGACATACTTACAAAAATCAGTCCATAGGTAATATCTGTGAGCATCACAGATAAACCTAAGCACACAAAATAAAAAAAGAAAGATAAATTTCAAATGAAAGAAAACTGACCACATTTAGTTATTAAACAGAAAATTAAAAAAAAAAAACACAAAAAAAGTCACAGTTCTGGATAGCTCTGACACCAAGAGCTATGTGTTCCTGTGGGAACTGAAACTTCTACCAAATCTAAATTGCAGCTATCTGATCTACAGTTTGTGGGAGCTTGAGAGGGGGTAGGGATGTGCACAAGGAACGGGAAAGGAACATGAAATGACTTCCTATGATCATTTGAACACTTCAAAAAGGGTGGGGGGGAAACTGGTTTTTAATTAAAATAGAACATTTTATTTAGATCTCAAAATAAACATAATCCCCATCTCCAAGAAATGCTAGCACCTCTAAAAGATACTGAGGTGTCTTTCTAAAACAAAAAAACCCAAAATCTTCACTCTATGGGTTATACTGTTTCTGCAAAGGACATTTTCAGGGAGTATTAATTCTTGCAGGTTACAGGCTGAGCCCGTAGACAATCTCACTTTCTGTTGCACTAAGAGGTTAACAATTTCATTTGAGCAATTGCTTAAAAGTTAAGCAAGATAAAATTTAGAAGAAAAAAATCCCAGTACATCAAAAAAACTTGTAAAATGCTACTAAAACTTCAACTCTGCTTTGCAAAACACACACATTACTGGTAAAACGACAAACACCTAACCACAGCTGAGACTCCTAGCAGATCTTATATCATGACAGTAAAATATCAAAGAAAAACTGTGCAAAGTAAGCTTACCAGACAAACTTCAACTGGAAGCTTAATGGCATACCTCCACTTAATATATCTGTCTCACTGACCTGCCATTCGTAACATCATGGCCTGGAGCGGAGTCAGTTCTTTCATGTTCTTTTTCTTTTTTCGTGACTTCCCAGGCATGTCTGCAAACCGTACACTATGACCTGGAGAAACCAAAGTGTAGGCAAGGGTGGCCAGGAGGTGGGAAGAAAATAATAAAAATCAGTAAGTTTTCTAGCTGGTATGAATAATGTATCATTCTAAGATAATGATGCTCATTACGTAAGAGTTAACATCGATGTTACTGAAGTTTTGCTAAGCCAGTGTTATCTATCAATTGGTCTCTGCTGAGCAGTCAAGAAAGAAAATACTATCCAAAAGCATTAGCAGTATGAAATACAGTTATCTTAGTAGTATTGTTTAAGTCACTGAAGAGGGAGTATATTTTACACTGAAGCCTAATTTTTGTAGGATACTTTGTAATTCAATGTTTCAGGTGAAAAATGGCTTGCAAGCTTATTAAGCAATTCAACTGTTAAGAAAACAGGTCCATCTGAAAAGATGCTTCACTTTTAGATAGTTTCTTTCGGATTCATTTACATACAGAAATTCTTCTGCTGTCAGAACAGTTAGCTGGCTAAACAATTTACCTCCCCCCTGCCTCAGCCAGGACAAGACACGAACTCTGTTAAGTAGTGTTTCTCTTTCGAAAAAATCAACCCCCAAACTATAACTTCCCATCATACCGGATTTCTTTTCTTCACCACCTTCCCTCTCCTTGTCATTATCACGATGCAGGAAATCCTCGCCTTCACTGTCCGCATCTGACCTATCGCTGTCACTGTCATCACTACTCTCGTCATGCTTGTCTTGATCCATATCCTCATCTTCACTGGTACTGGACATATCGTCATCGTGCCCTCGCTGCCCTGCAGGAAACAAAGTATTAGGAAATGCATAAACTCCAAATATACTAGTGTGAAAGGCAGAATATTTTCCATGCCTACAGTTGGAAAGATCCCCCTAGCAACAGCACGGACACGTTGTCAACCCTTTACTGTTCAGCGCATATTCTTAAAGAATAATTTGGAGAGTCTATTTATAAGACTTCCTATTAACCAGCTGGTTAATTTGCACAGCAAATAAGTGAAGGCAACTCCTATCTGCAACTCATTAGTTCACTTCTATTCAGCAATCGCCATGACTGAAATACTTTGACGCTTTCTGGTATGCAATAAAGCTGATCTACCCATTCAAAAAGGTTTCTGGGGATGAGACAGTAACTGTATTAAAAAAGAGGACCTAGGTTCTCCTACCAAATCCATACCCAAGCTTGGTTTGGATTTTGGGGAGATTGGGGTTTTTTTGTTTTGTTAGTTTTTGTTGGTTTGTTGAGGTTTTTTGTTGTTGTTTTTTTTTTTTTTTTTTTTTAAAAGGGATCATTTTTTAGTGAATGGTTTTTTCCTTTTTTTTTTTTTTAATTTTGTTTTTTTAAGAGACAATATGTAGTGTTTCAGTCTTGTTAAGACTACATGGAAAAACATCCAACCTGTGCAACATAAAAAAAAAACAGGTATCTGAAATTTGAAATTAGAAGTTTCAGCATTTAAAAATACAGCTGACAACAAAACTGCAGAGATTAGGAAATATACTAGAATCACCTCAGAGGTTCAATCACTCAAGAAGAGCCCTTCAGGTAGTATTAACACCCATATTGCCAGAGAACAACTTGTATAGGGCACATCATGTTCACAATAGTACTATCCATAGCAAAACAGAGAGATCAAGGAAAACCCCAGACAGTAATAGGAAAGTCCCTACCTGCTTCAGAACCGTAAGAAATCTCCTCTTCTCGTCTTCGAGGAGCCATCTCCAAAGTGAAGCCCACTTTACGGCCATACATCTGTAGGACTTGAGGTGGGGGTGGCCCTGGAGGAGGTCCAGGCGGCTTCCTGCCTGGAGGCAAACGTGGAACACCAAGCCCAGGAGGAGGAAGCATAGACCGAACTGGTGGTCTGGAAATAAGAAAGTTATTGAGAAAGGTACGAACAAACACAAATGAAAGCAAATGTGCACTTAATAGAATTCTGTAGCCTTCTCTCACTGTTGCTTACACAGCAGCCTTCTAAAAAGAAACACAAACATTTATAATATATAGATTTGTCCCAAAAAGACATGATTGCTGAAGGTCAGACAAAAGCAAGCTTTTCAGAAGGCAACTGAAGACCGAATTCCATTACAGAAGCAGAATGAGGTAACCACAAAGTTGGTAAAAACAGAAGGCTATTCAGAAAGAAATAGAATGAACTAGTACTAGAAAGAGAAACTTGACAAACAAGTAAACTAGGAGCTTAAACTGAATATACTAGCAAGACAAAAGAACACATATACGGCAATTTAAGGGGAATTTTTGTTCAAAGTGGCAGGGCTTTAAGTTTTACTCATGTGCAGAAAGACAAATGCTAGAAGACACTGTATTACTTAAAGAAAAACCTGTAATAGAAGTAAAATATTTAAAAGGGTTTTGGTTAAAGGAAAGTACAATTCACTCACACAGAATTCCCAATTTCCACTAGACAACATCACCTCTGCTTCTGCCCCTCGCTCTTCCTCAGTAGTAAGAGTGCTCCTTTTTCACTTCTCTTCCAAGTTTCTTTTTCCACTTACCCATAGGCTGATGTTTTCTTGAGGATAGAAGGTGGTTGGGCCCCTGGAAGGGGAATGTCCTGTATGAGGATGTTGGAGGGAGCATGTGGCATATCTGGTAAGGGGATACTTTCCACTTCAACATGCTGAGCATTCTGAGGAAGGAAAAAAAAAGAAAAAAAAAAAAAAAGAGAGAACGGATTACTCCCACAGAAGCTACTGCACAACCTCATTACCTTTCAGAGTACAAAACACACAGGACCTGCCATCACTTGCCAAAGGTGTCTGTTCTTAGGGCACATTATCTTGCAGCACTCCATGAGAGACATTTGGGAAAAAGTCAACAGTAAAAGCTTTCAACACAAAACAAAGCACACGCAGTGCACCCATGAAAGGCTTCAGCATTTCAGTCAAAACCCAGTCAGGTTTCCATCTCCCTCTAGACCTCCAGTCCCAAAAGCAAAGGGGCTGCAGACAAGTATGCCTGTATTTTTTTTAAGTATCCAGAAAGCACAAATCACAGCCTGGTGCATATTCTAGAGAAAAACATATCTTGCAGATACTTGCACTTGGACAACATTATGTTCTCCAATATGATAGGAAAGAATGTCAAATAAAGCTCTTTAAAGGAATGTCAAAGGATTCTCACTATTTCCAGCAATGGATTTAGCAGAAATTCACAGAAATACCACCTGCACAGCTTACTCTGAAACATAAAACAAATTCTGATATTGTCAATTTGCAGCATAGATTTCCCTTTCTGCTGTTATTTCTTGTTGAATGAAATCAGTATATTGGAGACAAATGCAGACTTGACAACTCCCATGCTGTCCTCACTGAAATGCTGTAACTGGAGATACTATGAAAATTAATATACATACTTAATATGGGGCATATAACATATACATAGGTGTCTTATAAAGCTGCCTTCCTTCATAACTGTCAAACCTAATGAGCAGACAAAGAATATACACTGCCACAGATACAAGCCTGAACTATAGCAAGCATTACCTTGACAGCATCAAAATACTGGCTGAGTTGTGATCTCTTCTGCTCATACTCCACTTCCAGCTTGCGCAGTTCTTTATAGATGTCAGGATTCTCCTTCTCATAGAGCCGCAAGATGCGCTCAAAAGTTTCACGGAGTTTTTTGCGTTTATCCTTTAGCACTTTTTCATTAAGTTGTGGCTGCTGTACTGGGTTAAATTCTAATCCAAGAGAGCAAAAAAACAACCCCAAAATTCTTAAGTCACTCTAGTCCACTACTGTGAGGAATGAAACAACTTCAAAGCAAACAACTTCCAATCCCTATTTTCAGGAAGTCTTCAGCCTTATGACAATCACCTCCTTCAACTCCAAGTCACTATCATACACACTACAAATTCTTTACATTAACCAAAAAAAAGTCCTATTTGATAGCACATCAATCATAATCAATCCCCAATTATTCATAGAATCTCCCCTTCTAACAGAAAAAAAGAAAAGGTTACTCTATTTTAGTCTCCCAGTCATCTCTTAAAACCACGTTATGCATCTACATAAACCACTGCCAAAGTCCAACACCTGCTAACTCTCACTTACCCATCTCATCTAATTTTTCCATATCCCGGATAATCTGCTTTGGATCTTTCATCTTTAATACAGCTGCCCGTACCATCATTCGTTGCTTTTTGTTCTAAGAAGACCAAAGATCAAGGAGGTCAGAAAAGTGTCACAGGAGAAAGAGACAGAACCTTTGTACCAAATACACCCCCTCTCAATATTCTCAGTCTGCAGAAAAAAAACATTCTTCAAAATGCCCTGCAAATATTAACCATGGCACACAGCAGCAGCAACAGTAATTAAGACTTCTGGGAATTTTAATTCCACTATCTTGCTATTTACAAACACTTATATAATTCGTTCACTCCAATTAAAACATATAATCAACAAGATAAACCAACTGACAAAAGGTATATAGCAAAACATGCTAAAATGTATTTGAATTTTGGGTCATTTATTTATGGTTTGTTTGGGCTTTTTGTTGTTTGTTTGGTTTGGTTGATTGGGGGGGGTTCCTTGGTTTTGGTTTTGTTTGGGGTTGGGGGGGGGGGGTGTGCTTTTTTTTAATTCCTAAGTACTTACAATAATGTTTCAAAAAACTGTAATTGTGTCAAGTTAAAAAATAGCAGATTATGAGATATGGTTGCTCAAAAAAAAATCTGTCTGTGTTTTCCTCAACTACTTGTTTGGACAGTATTTTCCAAAGTAAATATTAGGATATTAACCAAAACATCTGTAGTCTCTTCATTGGCTGTGGCCCATTACAATCACAAACATGATACCTAGTGCAGGTAACGCCAAGTAAACATTCCTGATCTCTTTATTTACCTTCTTCAGCTCCCTTTTCCGAGCTTCCTTCCCTAGAGAGGTGAGAGAAAGAGAAAATAACTTGAAAGAGACAGTCAAATCCATGAAGAACCTTTCCTTCATCAAGATTAGTGCTGTTTCTCAACAGTTCACTGTTTACAAAGACTGTAGCATTTAAACTCATCTTCCCAGTGAAAGACAGCATGAAGTAGATTTCTATTTCATGTGTATCATACAGAAAGAAAAGAAGATACAGTAGTCTTCATATCTCCAGAGGCAGAGGTGTTTCTATATAGAAATGAACAACAGGCAGCAAAAGTCATACTGATACGTGCAGTCATGGAAGGATTGCTGCACAGAAACTGAAATAGATCCAACAACAAACAGCACACTCTAAAAATATGAAGGCTTTGAACATACATCTGAAATAAAGCGTATTCACAATGGAAGTCTGGATTTCCCTTATCTACTTTGCATTGATAACATCCAGCATTTTACCAAAAGGAAAAACACAGAAGACTCCCACGTCTAACCAGACCACTTTCAAAATTTGACGTTCCTCATATTCCAGCCTCAGACAGATTAACAATGACCAAAGCAGCAGCTTGTAGTCTAGCCAACAGCTAAGTACAAAGGCCTTTGAACACTGGTACCTACAGTAAAAATGAAGAGGTAAATACTGAAGAGAAGCAGCAGCATGAAAGCAAGCAGCCTTCTCAGGAAGTTTTTACACCAGCCAAAACTGAGATAATATTTTTCAGGGTGAATGAGAACTGAGTTTCCCCACAAGTGAGGATTTTATCTTCAGAGAAAGCTTTTTATCTGCTTCCCTGCAACCCCCATTCCCATCTGCTTAGCTTTATGGATACTTACGGGCCTGATCCGTGGGATTCATGAACTTCCCACTCTTGGTGGATGATGTAGATCGCCGCCCCATTTTGACTTTTTTCCTTCCACCTCAAAACGAAAATTAAAAAGAGGGAGACCTGGAAGAGATGACATGGTTTCAGGTCCTATGCATGAGCAGCTTGAGCATGCTTATTCCTCCTCTCTATATCAGCAGCTTGCTGTCAAAAACCTCAAATACTTGCGTAATTCTCAGACCCTACTACAAGCTCAGACATCTACATCAACATCACCCTACTTTAAGTACTAGTATTTAAGTGCCTACTTACTACTACTTTACTATGTACCCACTTTAAACGAATCAACTAGTTCATTATTCACCCCAAGACTCAAACCAAGAAGATTTTGCTTATACTACAGAGGGGCACACAGGAGGGAGACACACATTCTGGTTTTCTGAGCCTATCAGAATTCTTCTGGCTTTTCACTTACTTTCATAAGCACTCTCAAATTTTTGCCTTTCCATTCCTCTCTATTTCAAATGTTTCCCACAAATTTCCTCCTCTCCTCAAACATTTAAGCTGCTCTTGATCTCTCTCCCCTGTACTCACTGTATCCATTAGCAAGTGTTCTGCACATGTATCTCTGTCTTCTTCTCCTCCCCACAGATCACTGCAATACCCGTCCTTATGGTCTCTACCTCCATCAGTATTACTTCAAGCTGTGTTATGATGACCACAGAAGAAAAGGTTATTCGGGAAATAGTTATTTCCTGTCTTTAGATATATCTTCAACTTACAGACTACAGAAGTGTCCAAACTATAGCCAGGGCTATTGCCCCTCTCACAGATCTAATTCCTTCCACCTCCACCCCTACTTGACTGCCAAAACACCACGAGGGGCTGCAGGGAGGGGGAAGAAAAAAATAACCACACACCACACAATGGATTCCATCCCAGAATCTAAAACACCCTCTGAAACTTGGGAGCTGATGGGGTACAGATTTCTAGTCACCACACTGCATCCAAATAGATTGCAACCGGAATGAAAGGATTCACAAGTTCACTCTGAAGTTCTCTGCAGACTCACTGCAGCCATCATCCGCATCTTTCTTCTCTAATTACAGAAAATGCCCCTTTCGAACCACTAAATGATATCCCTCCCCATACCCCTTAAGAAGAAATTTAAGCACAGAATCTCATTTAGTGCTTCACAGCCTCACAGAAAGGGCTCCAAGCTTTCAAAACTGAGCATGTTCAATGCGCTCACTAGTAAGAAACTAGAGAGCTCTGCCCACAGCTCCTGCTACCAGGTTATGCTCACAACTTTCCTACTGCCTGCAAAAGCACCTCATGATTTCTGATTATCAGTAACATAAAATTACACCATAAAATTACACCTTTTTTTCTTTTTTTTCTTTTTTTTTTTTGCAAGACACCATCATTTCCTTAGGTGGGACGCTCACCAGCCAGAGGCAGGGGTTACGTTTGTACCCCGCGTTTCCCAGATTTCTAACATTTAAAGGGGAAAAAAGAATAAACTCCTGAAACCTCGATTCCAAATCCTTTCAGGACACAAAGCAAAGGGCTTAAATGAACAAGTTATACAACCGAAAGAGGGGAAGAAAAAAAAAAAACCACAAAAAACACCAAACAAAACCCCCTAAATTTATGATACTTTTTGGCCACTGGGGAGCGATTGAGAAAGTCTCCCATGAGGCACCCAAAAGCCTCCCCCCCTCCCTCGGCGGAGGGAAGAAAAGCATGCGGCGGTGCAAACCGCCTTCTTCTTTTCTTCTCTCCTCTCCTTTCCTTTCCTTTTCTCCCAGCCCGGTCCCGCCGCGCTGCTCTCACCCTCCGCCCGGCCGGGCCGTCCCGGCTCCTCCCGCCGCAGCGGCCTCTATGAGCCCCGCGCTCGCCGCCGCGGCCCCGCCGCCATCTTCAACCGAGTGGCGCGCTGCCGTAAAGCGCGGCTGCCGAACGGCGCTCCGGAAGTGGAGACTCCAGCGCGCCAGCTCCAACTCTATGATTCCACCTCCTCTTTTCTCGCCCGCGGGGAGGCTCCTCTGTGGTTGGGCCGGGCCTGGTCACAGCGGCCACTGCCCCCCTCTCTGCTGGGTAGACGCCGCTGTCCGGGAACAAGGGGCGTGTGAGATGCCACAGAATCACAGAATGATAGTGATTGGAAGGGACCTCGAAAGATGATCTAGTCAAACCCCCCCGCCGGAGCAGGAACACCCAGATGAGGTTACACAGGAAGGTGTCCAGTCGAGTTTCGAATGTCTCCAGAGAAGGAGACTCCACAACCTCCCTAGGCAGCCTGTTCCAGTGCTCTGTCACCCTCACTGTGAAGAAGTTTCTTCTCATATTTAAGTGGAACCTCCTGTGTTCCAGTTTGAACCCATTGCCCCTTGTCCTATCATTAGTTGTCACCGAGAAGAGCCTGGCTCCATCCTTGTGACACTCACCCTTTACATATCTATAAACATTAATGAGGTCACCCCTCAGTCTCCTCCAAACTAAAGAGACCCAGCTCCCTCAGCCTTTCCTCATAAGGGAGATGCTCCACTCCCTTCGTCATCTTTGTTGCCCTACGCTGGACTCTCTCCAGTAGTTCCCTGTCCTTCTGGAACTGAGGGGCCCAGAACTGGACACAATATTCCAGATGTGGTCTCACCAGAGCAGAGTAGAGGGGAAGGAGAACCTCTCTCGACCTACTAACCATCCCCCTTCTAATACACCCCAGGATGCCATTGGCCTTCTCGGCCACCAGAGCTCAGTGCTGGCTCATGGTCATCCTGCTGTCCACCAGGACCCTCAGGTCCCTTTCCCCTACACTGCTCTCTAACAGGTTGTTCCCCAACTTATACTGGAACCTGGGGTTGTTCCTGCCCAGATGTAAGACTCCACACTTGCCCTTGTTATATTTCATTACATTTTTTCCCACCCAACTCTCCAGCCTGTCCAGGTCTCTCTGGATGCCAGCAGAGCCTTCTGGAGTGTCAGCACTCCTCCCAGTTTTGTGTCATCAGCAAACTTGCAGGCAGTGCACTCTAGTCCCTCATCCAAGTCATTGATTTATTCTCCCTGGGGAACAAAGTCAAAGTGCCAAGAGAGCAGGAGTTCCTGGTAGACTCAGATGTTATTTGCATTCATTGTTGGGTTCGGCCTGATGGAAGCGCTGTTCCCCTGTGAGGAGGGCTGGCAGCCCCCTGCTGGGCTTGTGCGCTGGCTGTTGTTATCCTGGAACTGGTGGAGAAATGAATGACGTTTGTCAGACAACTGCAGCAGTACAAAGATAACAGGAGAGTTAGTTGGGCCCCAGTAGAGCCCGAGGATCTGCGCTGTTACTTGTTTTTCCCTACATTGAAGAGAAGCTGCCAAATTCATGTATACTGTGATTAAGTTATAAAATACGTACCCATCATTAACCAATTGACACGATAAATGCTTTCTGACCACCTGCAAAATGAGGGGATATTGTTCAAGTTTTAATTCTTTCTGCATGACAGGAGGGAGACAGGAGATTATGTGATACACTGTTTAGAAGCAGAGTGCTTAGTTTATATATAACTAATAATTAATAGATGTGAGTAAGAAACTAAACAATTATAACTAACATCATCAATTATTTCTTAGTATAGATGCATTGTATGTCAATTTTTTCAAAAATTGTAATGCATATATAATAATTTCGTGAATATAAGCAATGCAAGAGCATTCAGTCTTTGGAGCACTTACGGAGGATGATCCCCAGTGCTGACAAAATAAAGAATGCTACTTAACAGTACAATTGACTCTGCTGTTAAGTTTATTTCTCCACTTCAACGTTTCCCTAAAATTTCCTCCTGCCGTGGAAGCCCCTGAAGCAGACTGGTGACCAGCCTTGCAGAGGCTGGTGGACACCTGGTGGAAACTGTTCTGCTTCATTGCCTGAAGTGCCTCTCACAGCAAAAGTCCAGTTACGTGCATGCCGCTCTCACTTCAAGTATACAGGGTGTTTGAAAAAGATCGGCCGAATTCAAACCAGTGTATTTCACGATGGCAACATGTTACACAAAAATTGCAAATGGTTTAGTGAGTTATCAAGTTGCATGCTGCACCACAATTACGGATTCAGTCTTCCTGAACTGCAGAACGCAAAACACCTTGTGTTGTGGGGTTGCCACCTTGTGAACAACAGAGGCCAGGGGCTGTTTGTGCGCTTGGAGGGGCATCTAGCAGTGATTATGTGAAACTCCATGCCCCGCCCTTTCAAGTGGTAAGAGTTTCATTTGTGGGTGGTTCCTGGTTACAGAGATATCGTGGGTTCAAATGGGGTCCATCTTTTTGAAACACCTTGTATAACTCTCAGCAATGCAAGTAAATCCCATTAACTTTCTTACTGCTGGAGTTGGGGGAAAAGAGTTTGGGAAGGTCACAAGCTGATCAGCAGGTTTTTTATCTCAAAACCAACTTGTTAGGGCTGGATGTTCCCATGCCCCTCTATGACGTCATGGGCAGACCTCCCAGCTGGCTTGGGATGCTGGGCCAGCCTCGGTGACCTCAGACCCTCCAACCTCATAAGCAGAGGGATAGGCTGCCACCTGCCTGCCTCTGCCATCTCCAACATCTTCCAACATCTCATGGGCATGAGGACATCCGCCACACCTCCCGCTGAGGGCAAGCCAGCTTTCCTTTAAGTCCACCAGGAACAAGGATGTATGAAAAGGTGAACAGAAATTTTATATCTTTATGTTTCTTATTGCGTATCCCCCTTCCCCTGACGCTGCTTAGAATTCACTTTCAAGAAAATGTAGGCAAACTGCCTGAAAAGTTCAACAGATTTGTTTTTATTTGACTCCACCATTCTCGTACGGCAGCAACTAGTAATCTTGCAAAGGTACGTACCAAGGTGGTGTTTCTTCTTCCTAAATTACCACGTACCTTTGCACACAGAAACTCAGAAGGATCCAGGAACTCCTGTCCCTCCAACATTCAAATATTGCTGTTCTGCTGATTGACAGTCTCTTTCCTTAAACAGGTACCTCAAAACTGAGGGCCACTTGAGTCAAGAGACATCACATCTTGGAGAAATTATGCCTCAGGTCACCATGTCACCCACCACAGTACCTCATGAGAGGCAAGGCAGTGCTTTTTGCCTCCTCTGAATTGCCTCTTCTGACCCATGTGAAGGGTTATGAAGTCAATGGAGAGCTTATCTGCTGTAATCTCACCCATCTCTTTTTCACACACACAATCTAGTTATGATCATCTAATATTGAATGTTAATAAACTATGAATTTGATTATGCTTTTAGTATAAAAGTAATAAAGTAAAAGTACTAAAAAAAGGAATCTATACGCAATCCTACCAGGTTAGTCTATCATGGATATAAAAAATAATTTATAAATTGCATCTATAATGTAGATTTTAATCTTTTTCCATTATTTGTTTTAAGATCAATTTTTCAGACAGAAAAAAAAAAAAACAACACCACCACAAGTACAGGAAAGACAAGTCTTATTCAGGTACATTTTTATTAATGCTTACTTCTTTTTATTTTTTTTTCCCAAAGATCAGAGCAAAAAAGGCCAACAACAGCAAATCAGAGCAAGAGACTGCAAGTCATGTTCTAGCTTCCAGCTTCATTTTTTAAATCTGAAAAATAAGGACATTTTGTAACATATTTTGAAATGCAGAGTCTGAGTATGTTTTTGGCACTCCCACATTGGTGAGACTGGATAAAGCACGTGAAAATGAATTTAGTGCATTAATGGGGCTGTAATCCTACAGACACTTGCATGTGTGTATAATCCCATTTCAACCAACAGAGCAGCAATATTGCACAGGAATATTCACCTTTGGGTTGGCAGGAGCTGGTCATTACTGAGCAAAAGAGGTTATTCACAGCCAGGCGTGCCTGGAACACTACAGCCCTTTTCTCTCAGTTGTGTGTGTTTTCCTCTAGGCTTATGCTTCTCTTACCTGCTAATCTACTGGGATTAAACTTTATTTAAAGAAGATCTCTGACTGGCTCCTTAGGCAGGGATGGGACAGGAAATAGCAGTTAAATATGCTTCAGCTAGTCCTTGTAAGCACTTCCATAAACAGTGAATTCAGCTTGGCAGATTTAGCACTAATCCACACTAAGAGTTTAGCAACCACAGCCGTCCTGATGAACCCTCCGGATGGTGACATGGACTGGTTTGTTGACATTGTTTTCTCCCACCATGTTGTTGTCTTTGATATAGAAACACAGTAAGAGAAAAAATCACATTTTCTCACCACTACTGCTCCAGCACTGAATATTAGTGTCACTAGTAGGAATTACAGTTCTATGGTTACCTACAGTGCATTCCAGAAAACAGCTGAAGGAAAGATGCAAAGTGTTTGAAGCATTGTCTTCCAGAAGCACCTATAAACCAGTTCTGTATTAATATATTTCAGTGCTAATTCCCTGCTCTGTCACATTTCTTGCTCTGCTGCCACTAATAAGAAAAAAAGCCATTTACCAAAATGAATCAAAAAGGTTTCTGCAGGTGTAGCTGCTGCAGCTGCTGTCACAGCAGATGAAAGAACTCCAATTGCATTCACAGAACTCCAACTTCGTTCACTGAACCTGCTTTCTCACCAAAGAAGTCACTTCACGTATGGCACACTGGTACTTTTCTGAGGCTGCTTTAAACTCAGCCAGGTGCTTCTCGTAGCTTCTCACAGCTTCCAGAAGCTGATTCCTCTCCACAGCTCCCAGGATGGCGTGGAGGATCATTTCAATGCCAAGCCCAAGAATGGTGATGCTGATTCCTCCAAGAACAGATGCTCCAATCTGTGCAAGGAGGCTGACTAGCTTGCTCACAGTGAGAATTATAAGATTGGAGCTGAGCAATTTGATAGCTACCATCCCAGCTGTTGAAGTCGCTTCTCCAAGAACAATGGAAAAAACTTTCTGAGCTATTGCAATTTTCTCCAGCTCGGGCTCTTTGATGTTATACAGCTTCTGATACAGCACAGGCTCCAGCTTTTCCTTCATGTCGCTATCAATCTTCTGTACCTGATGCTGAATCTCACTCATCGCTTGAATGATAATGTCACAGTTTTCCTTGACAGTGCTGCTTTCTCTCATCTGAATGCGGGTGAGGGTACAGCCCAGGTGTTCATTCAGCACTCCAGCCAGCTCATTTGTTGCATGGAAATTCATGGACATGCAGTTGAGCAATTCCTGGTGCAGATGGATCAGTTCTTGCCGTCTCTTTGGGTTATCTGGGTAAAGGAGGTCACTCAGCGCCATTCTTCAGAAACAGGCTTCTTCAAGAGAGAAAAGAAAACTCTTACTCTATTCAACACACACAACCCTTGCCCTTAAAGAGAAGTGAAATATCCTTTGTCTCTACCTCACTGGTTCTCCTTATACTCAGAAAGTCAAATCCCAAAGCATAGTTCATAAATATAGAAATCTTAATTCTTGTTTGGGATCTTTAGCCAAATGATTAGAAAAGGACTTTATGAGATGTTGAATATACTCAGAGCAACAAAAATAGCTAACAAATATGTAATTAGAAGATTGGTAAAATGAACATGTGTCATTCAGCATCTTGGAAACTGAAGATGGTAGAAGCTGAACTAGTTGACTAAAAACCAGAACAATCTCATTTAATCAGCAGAATCTAAAATAAGCTGTGGAAATGAAAGGCCTGTTCTAGACACACTTTTGTATCAGCCTTCTTTTTGCAATTAGTGGCATCTGATTTTTAAACAACTGTGTTGATTGGTGGAGTGGGCACAGCCTGTAGCAGCATAAGAGCTTTTTATGCCAGTGTAGCATATTTCTACTCACATTCAGGTGAAAACGTTACTGTATAAACACTCTGTGCTTATACTAATAAACTCACACTTGGGAATTCATAGAGAATGGTAAAATTTTCTATAATAAATGCATCCTAACCTATATCACATTGCACACGTCTCCCACTGAGTTTTCCTCCCTGATATTTAGCCCCTCCTCCCTCATTGCTTACTCACCTCCCTAATACTGTGATTCCCCATTCTTTTTTTCATTCGTGAACATCACACAGCTGCAGGCAGCCCCATGATTTTCAGCATGACCTGTGAGCACCATGAGCTGCATCTGCTCCAGCAGGATGTCTGTGATGGCAGACTGCCTCAGAGCAGCTTGCAGGGAGAGCTCTGCTTGCGCAGCCACATTCTCTCCATGCCGAGGGAGTCCTGTGTGGGACTAACACCAGTGGGTGCTCACCAAGCTCCTAGGACATGACTGGGCAGAATCTGACCCTCTATTATCACTGTACATACCAGAGGACAAAATTTAACTTATTTGATTCCCACCCCCCACACCAAACACTTATGTCTAATCTTTATGGTCACCATTATTCTCTGAGCCATCACTGGTTAGGCAGCAAAAGGCGTATTTAATGCATTTTCCTTCATCACCTGCATATCAATATGCAGAGCCCGAAGTGACTGAGTTATCAGTGATCATGGAGTTACTCCTCATCACTCAGCTTCTGTAATCAACTCTGTGCCACTTCCAGCTGCAAAGTAAAAGTGCTTTAGCATGATTTTGACTTACGTGCATCTGTCTTACTTTGCAACAGGGGCAGACTTTGAATGAGTAGGATGACTAGTTTATTTGTTGGTATTTTCACATTCTTGGCCCTCTTATCACAAATCTGGACCACTTTTATGCAATGCTTCACATTTTTCCAAGATAAACCTCTTGTTGCTATTGATGCCTATATATCACAGTTACAACTGCAAGTAGTTTTGTGTAGGAGACTAACGAGGTTTTTCTTCTTAAATTATACCTTTGTGTCATTTTGTTCCTTTGTAATTCTTGCTTTATCTTCTAACTGCAAATCATCTGACACTGACCCTGTATTTTACTAAACACACCCTCCCCCACAAGACCGCTGTAGAAAAACATAATTATTTCAACAGTCCTGTAGCCAACTTTTAGTCTCGGTATAGAAGTACAAGCCAGTCTGAAGACAGTCTTTTCCACAATATTTTGCACAGCACAGTACATTTTTTTCCAGCTACTTACCTTGTAGATCTTGTCAGGAGAATAAACTCTTTAACACATCCTTCTCTTTCTTCAAGCTGAAGGGAACAAAGTACATACACAGTAAAGATTTGTGATTGTCAGGAAACAAAACCATGTCAAGGCAAAGAATGATTTCATATCAGTCCTGCCTCAGGGATGGTGCTGGCTTGCTCTCTGATTCAGTGTGATATTAGATCCTTTCCACTCCAGTGATGTTGCGTTGAAAGATCATTTGTTTTTTTCTGATTTGTAGAAATTGAGAGGACAAAATATTCTGAGAGGAATAGCACTTTGACAAACATTTTACATAATAGACAGGTGTTCATCATCTATTCTTTATGCATTATTATTTCAGTTTCCTATAACTGTTCCATTTTTATGTTTCTTAATTCTAAAATTACCTCTTACTCTTCACATTAGCACTTTTACTAGTTTTCACTTTTGCTTTCTAGAGTTAGGCAGGCCACATACATTTTCATATTTCTGACAATTTCTCCAGCTCCAGGGAGGTTTTCTCCGTAAGCTTTTCTAATTAAACATTTAGACTGCCTACCTGATTTTGTCTGAGTGCTCCTGCAGTCAGCCGAAATGTGTGTGGAATAATGACTACATCTTCTTTCCCCTGTGTTCCTCTGGTGGTTTCCAGCAGCATGTGATGAGTTAGGGATCCAGAGCTGGGCTTCAGCTGGGTCCTGTTGCCTGCCTGCTTGTCATTAATTCTATTGTATGATGTTTACCCAGATTCACCTTTTTTTTTTTTCTTCCTTTCCCCTTCCTTCCAACTTTAACAGTTCTCAGTTTATTTCATGCTAGTTCCCACTTGTTAGATCCTCCAAAGGCCTTCTGTTCCTGGAGAGAATAGGTACAGCATGAAGCCCTCTGCCCATGACAAAGGTACCATCACAGGTTCCTACAGACACAGCTGAAAGGGGATGGTGTTGTTTGCCGGTCTCAGAACATAAAACATGTAGGACAGCACTTTCAATTCACACAGATACAGGATTAGGTTTTGTACTAGGATTTATAAATCTCTATTGTTTATAATTATAAACAATAAACACTAATGCTTGCAGCTTTTCCTATGAATTGTTGCCATGACAGATTTTGTACACTTGCGAATTATAGAAAAGCTCAACAGTCCTACACAGATAGGAAAATATTAGATATAGATGCCACAATAATAGATACTACAGACAGTAAAAACAATCTTTATCTGTCACAGCAAGACAAACTTGTACTTCTGACTTCATCCAAGCTATATATCTTTCGTGCTCTGATCCTTAGAAAGATGGACCCACTGCCCACTAGTTTCTGGTTGTGAATGCTGCCTCCCCAGTACAGAATGGTTGAGTTCTCAGATGAGAGTAAAAGATCAAGCGTAAAATAAGCACTCTGCAATTGCCAGCTTATTTTCCCCTGAAAGCTGAGCTATTGTGTTTAGCCCGGAACCAGAGCACCAAACTCCCTTTGTTTTCAGAACTGTAGGCGTAAGATGAGCTGAGAGAGAACTAATGATCTAACTGTTACATTTCTGCAGTTGTCAATTAGTTATGACTCCTGTTATTAACTGAGAATACCATCTAGTCCTGAAATATTTCTTCCAGTTGCTGGACTGAATTTAACAGATCAGACTGGCAGCTGCCTCTGTGTCACGTTCTGTAGGCTGGAAACTGATTTCACATTTTCAAGGTTTGCAGTGAATGCAAATTCTTTTCTTCCAGAGTCTCTATCATTTGGAACACGACAGAAAATAATTTAAACAATAAGCAAACTGTTTTGTTCTACTTTGCTCTGGGTATTTGGGGAAGATTAATAACAGTTGTTTCAGACCTATTAAGTTTGAAGGAAGGACTTCATGTGGAGTGCCTGTCACCCTTCTTTGCTGCAATTTGCCAGGTCCTCTCCTCTGATGCCATGAGAGTGGAAAAAGTGGTGTGGAGCCCCAGAGCCAGCTCTGGCTGAACAGCAGTGGAGGCTAGAATCAATTTTGTCATTTCACACAATTCACCATGCTTTCGCTATGTGAGGGGAAAAGAGTAAGAGGCGGAGGGTTGATCTGAGCACTGAGAGAAAAATCTTTAAAAGTATGAAGTGGGATGGGAAGTTGCAACTGCTTGAACACATCTGGCTGCACATCTAACCACAGCAATAGCTGATGAAACGTCTGCTGCAACCAGTCTGGCTTTCCAGGACTCTGTCACAAGCAAAGGCAACATCAGCAGCCGTATGCCATGCATCCCAGGATTGTGCCTGCAGTTGGCCTTGAGAGAACTCTTAGGTGCAAGCAGAAAGACATAACTTCCTTAGTAGTCAATATGGTAGCACGACAGGAGCCCAAGCAAGGAGAGCGTATTGTTCTTCCATCTATCGAGGGGTGTTTGCAACATCTAGCTGCTGTATGACCTGACAGATATGGGACACATCACAGGAAACTGTAGCCTGAAAACGTTGCAGTACCCAGCCTTCAATTGCTTTGCCTCTTGAATGTAGATGTCTGATGCATTCGACTTTGCTGTGTGTATTCCCCCCCCCCAGAATATGAGTTTAATTCTGCGTAGACCCACCAGTATATATAACACAAACTGAAGGATTTTAGTCCTAAGAATGATGTAAAGTAGATTGTTTGCTAGGACTCCCACAAATTTACCAATAAACACCAAAAGGCAAGAATAATTCACTTACAGCACTTCTATTTCTTTTCAGATTGTACGCTGCAGGTCGAAGTCATACTTCCCACAGCCATAAGAGTAAAGATACTTGCAGCTGTTTGCACCATATTTTGCTGGCCTGCTTGGTAAGACCCCTGCAAAGGCTGACAAAGAGCTTTTTCTGTTTTTTTTTTCTAACTGTAATATCTTGGAGGAGGGCGGGTCAGGTGGGTTGATAATTTATAATATTGATTTCAGAAATGTAACATTATAGCTGAAAATACACCCAGTTTTATCCCCATTTGTCTTCTGGATTTCTTCCATTTGCTTTTCAGGGTCAGACTCCACTCCAGAAATGTTAGCTCGCCTTGGTTTTCAAAGTGATAAAGAAAGACTGGCCGCAGCCTGCCAGAATCTGTATGACTTAGTGCACATCTATGTCTCTTCAACCAACACGATATTGCAACTCCTCAATACGCATCTTGGCACCAGTTTCCCCACCTTGGCAGTAAAAGAAAATTTCAGCATTAAAGAGAATCTGCAGCTCCTGGTCAATGCTTTGAAAGATATGCAAGCCAGCATGGAAACAAAAGACAAAGATGTAGAGGAAAGCATCAGCCACCGTTTGTATGCTAAGATCGCTGGTCGCATCACCTCCCTACAGGACAAGGTCACTGCAGTAAAGGAACTTTACGAGAGTTACAAGGGAGTTGTAGAAAGCATCAAGTGTGTACTTGTTGCAGTGATGTTGAAACATGACCATGTCCCTGACACAGTAGAGTCTGCTATTGGTCAGTTGAGTTCACCTGCCTTATCTCTCCGAGTATCGGAACTTCTCATGGACTATGCTGATATTATGAAGATGCTGCAAGAAAATGAGACACCAGGCACCACAGATGGCAGCTCCTCCTCGAGTGGAACATCACAACAACTCAGGCTTCGCTCTCTACCCTCCTCCTCTACACTTGCTTTCCTACAGGCTATCCTTCAAGGACACAGATCCATAAAGAAGAGCCTGAGAATAGCAGCTGAGTGTTTAGAGGAGGCTTTCAGGGTGCTGAAGCCACCTTGTGACATATTCCAAGCCTTTGTTAAAACACTTCAAGCCTGCATCCTAGAAATAACAGATAAGAAGCAAGAGACATAAATGTGCTGATGTGTCAGAAATCCATCTTGATTCCTGATGCAGGAAAGAGTTTAAGCATGTTTGAACACACATACAAGAGGTATCTACAGCAGCTGCTTCTAATCTTTTCATTCTTTTTTGAAATCTGGGGTTAGTATTTTTGAGCATCTAGGGGTCAAAATCCAGCTCTGACAAGTTATTATTTGAAATGACTGGTAAACCAAGAGCAACAAGAAAGTAACATGAAATATAGATAGAAAACAAGCTAATAGTAAAATAGTTGTGTATTAAATCTGTTTTAGCTGCCTGGGCAAGCATGCACTTCGATAGCTAACTTCTTGTTTACCATTTCAGACAGGGGATGTTGAACACAGAGCTCCAGCTTCCTTCCAGGATCAGCAGTGACTGAAAGCTGGGGTCATTTGCGAAATGTGTCAGGGAGTTTCAGTTCAGTTATTTGTTGACTCCACTGAGAAGCTAAATCACCATGACTAGTCTTCTTGGACCAGTGAGATAACCTCTCTGACAGTAGCCTCAGCCCAGGGCTAGCATCAGTGGAGGTGAGGGACCAGGGCTGAAGAAGCAAGCAAGGCATGTTTGAAAGGGGAACTGCAGGCACAAAATGTTTCTTATTATTTCTACACTGTTATTTTTTGAAGATGGAAGGACTTCATAGCTGTTCTGCCTTGGGTGTCTAAGGCTCCAGAAGTGCTAAATGAACACATAAAAATGAGAGAAGTCTATAGATAAATCAGAAATTCCAGCTCCAGTTTGGTGTTGATTCTACCTCCAGCATTAGACATTGCAGATTGGCAAAGTAGAATGGCAGATAAATGAATTTCAGTCACATCCAGCACCCATGAAGACAGCAGCAGGCTCCACAGGCTGTCCTTCACTTCAGCATGAAATGACCAGATGGTATTCACCAGCCACTAGAGGACTATTATGAACACAGGATCTGCCTGAGTTTTTCAGAAGAAGTGCTGAAGTCAAACATGAAAGCTGAAGACAGGCCTGACAAGTCGTCTTCTCCTCTCCGGCTAAGTTCCATGTCTCAAAGCAGCTTTATGCTTCTGTCCCACATGTGTGAGATGCAGAGAGTCAGCCTGAGATGAGAGCTCTGGCTTTGGTGCATGGAATCAGGCAGCAGGGAAAGGCCACTATGCAACAGCCACAGGCTTTACTGTCCCCTGGGACCCCGCACTCAAAGGACATACGCAAGGCTGCACAGTTATCCACTCAACTTTACCACCATGGTGCCTTCTGCACCCCACAGACAGACTCTTCCTTGCTAAAAATAAAGGTGCTAGTAGATCTGTAAAGACTCCGAAGTCCATGTGTGTCTTTCCTGAATGTCTAAGGAAGAGCTACCTATAGTGAAGGCTGTCACTGACCTTCTCTTCAGAAAGGCCATAGATAACTGCCCTCCTACCTGAATGGGTCCAGGGAATGTCTGTTTTGATGAAGCAGGCTGGATTTTCCAGTGTCAGCTGGACAGCTGCAGCTGAAAGCAAAGGCAGGGTTGAACCTTGTGTAACAGCACGAACTCCAGACACTGATTTCCTGTGAATTCTTGCCTGCTCTTCCAGTGTATATGTCTGGGTGCAGCCAGAGAATCAGTCATTGTGGGCCAAGCACATGAAAACTCCAACTACACTAGGAAGAACAGCAGAGGCGAGGGCAGCGGAACCACTGTTCTTGCTGCTTGAAGCTGTAAGAAAGTCAAGAGAGTAGTCATTTAGAGCTCTTTTGGCTTCCTAAAGCTTCCTGCACTCGCTAACACAGCCTTTGCCCAGAAAAGCCATTTTCTCAAGTCTGCTTGCTACTTTGGCTTAGGTCCAGGCACAAACTCTCATTCCTGAATGATTGTTTCGTGCTCAAAGGTTGCATTGTTGCACTGTTGTCCAAAGACACAAAAACAGGAGTCCCATATTGGTGGTGGACTCACACTAGGACAGGGGTGTGGAACAGGCCCAGTGATGTCTTCCAGCACAGAGTTATCTCTGTAGCCATGGAACTCACAGTTGCTTTACCAAAGGAAGCCCTTCCTCCCTTCTGTAACAGGAAACACCACTACCTGAGTTTCAGCTGCCTGCAAATCTCATCTGCCCTTGCAAAAGGAATGCTTGGGACACAAAAGCACGTGTCCTATGACATCCTTGCCTTGGCAGATGGGATAAATGGAGGCTGCAAAGAACCCTAAGACCTCCTGTGTATCAGGTGGATTCACCTTTAGTGAGCTGTGGAGTGCTCCCAGGTTTCACAACAAACAGGTAAAACCTGGGTCATGTGGCTCTCATAGGTGAACACAGTGGGCAAGCTACAGATTGGGCCTTGAGCACGGCCCCATGTAGGTGCAGCTGGTGAGGGCTTTTGGGGGCACTTGAGACCAGACTGTCCTGCAACCCCCTGCATGAAGGGCTATGTACAATACCTTCCACAAGCTGGCAGTGGTACTTGCTGTAGTTCCCCACAGAATGCAGATGCAGCCGGTTACCATGCTGTGACCGAAAGAAGCTTTTGACAAGGAATACCTCATATGGGGGAATGAGGACTTCCTTCTCGGATGTGTGGTAAGAAAAACCTTGCACGGCTGCTCCCAGGCAAGTGGTCACTGTGAACAAAGTCTCATTCCCAAACCTCTGAGCTTCTTTCCAGAGGTGGGATGTGGAGGTGAAACGGCCAAATCGCACCCTGCTGCCTACTGTGGCCTCGATGTATAAGTCCTTTACACCCCTGTGCACCCGGTAGCACTTAGGTTTCTCCGTGCTCTCCTTGCTGCTCTGCCACTGCTTCATTATCTGTATAGCAGTTGTTAGGTAAAAGTGAAAATATTTGAAGCTGAAGTTATGTCTGTAGTTCTCTGGAGAGCTTCCTGCTGTAGATGTAGCCCAGTTGAGCTCAGAGTGCAGGGAAGAGTTCATGGTGTAAGCCATGAGGACTATGGCATGGCTCTCATGCATCTCCCTCAGGAGACCTACAGGGCTTTTTAACAAAGCCTCCTGAGCCTTCTTCCAGAGACTCAAATAGTCCTTGTTAGCAGCTATTTCCTCTTGGAAATAGTCTCCTTGTTCCAGTTCTTCAATCATCTGCTCTCTGCACCCCAGATACTGGTCGTCAAAGGAATGCAGAGACATATCCATCATGAGGTGGGACACAGCCTGCAGCATAGAAGCAAATTAAGGTTAGTATCAGAAATCTGAACTTTTCGTGTATCTCTGTGGATGCAAGCCAAATTTTTTCTTACCCTCTTCTTGCGTCTTTGTCGTGATTGGCAGAGCAAGCACAGCAGGTAGGCACCTTTGACAAGACCTTCCTGAACAACCTCAGGTTATTATCCAAGCCCCACCTCAGGCACATGCCAGACAGGATGCCAAAGTTCTTATTTGATATGAAGCAGTGGCATTAAAAACTTCGAAAGAGTTGGCCCTTCAGAGGGTGATGGTACAGACCCTGCGAGACAGACCCCCAGTCTATTTATTTCAAAATCCTTCTCATGATTAATAAGCGGTTTTAAAGAGGGAAAGAATAAGCAAAACTATGCGCTACAGGCCATGCAGCCTGAACACTCCCAGAAGTCAATTTCTTCTTCCTGTCTTGTCACACATTTCAGACATGTTTTGGCTCCTGAGAATGATGTTCAGTAAAGGACAATATAGTACCAATGTGCCAAAACTTTTGTTCATCCAGTTTGTCTCAGTGAGGCCAGTTGGACTTGTCATGTAAATAAACATTAAACACATAAGTAAGGATTTATGCAACTGGGTGCTATAACACAAAAATAACCTGTAATATATTCTGCCTATGAAATGACACACTAATGATCTGTTTCTAGCATTTCTAATCAATAAAAACTGGTGTGATAAGAAATTATGTGGATTGTGGCATTTTTCTTTTTGCTTTTTGATCTCCTAGTGGACTAGTGAAGTACTGTAGTTAGTTGGTAGTTGAATTCTACAAGTAGATATTCACTTAATTTCCAACAGTCATTCTAGACACATAACCAAATTTATACTTTTCTTAGCCTCTGAGGTTATACTGGTCCATAAACTATACATGGATTCAGTTTATTTTTCCACGATACTGTAGTTACTTTGAGGGAAAGCTAAAAGGCAGTCGCAAGAAATAGAGTAATGTTGTCACTGTCCCATCCAATAACACATAGATTTTGTCAAAGCCATGGCTGAGACAGGCTGGAAAAAGAGAAGAACAAGTCCGAGAGATCTACTCACAAAAAACACCTTGGGAAACCATCTGGCTCCAAACGAGAGAAAATTTCCAACCAAGTAATTAAAATAAATTAGGACAGTTAAGAAATGGAACAGAGCAACTGAAAGCAGAGGAGTTTAAACCGAACCTAAAGGCCCTCAAACAATGTTCCAAGTGGAAAAAAACCAAAACAAAACAAAAGTTTATTCAGTGGGATAAACAATTCCACCATTTAAAATAAAGAACAATGTTTACCCCTTTTACCAGCATTTGTGAGAAGGTCAGCAACAGAAGGCTGGTCAGCACCGCTGGCATCCTAGAGTCCACCTGAAACACTGTAAGGTGTCTTCCCTTTTTTCTTGAACTGGAAAATTCTGCAGTTTGTAACTTGCACTCAGGTTTTCATGGCAATTCTTCAACAGAAGATCATTCACCAGATTCTTACAGCAGTTCGGAAGTCATTAATCCAGACAATTTACTGGTAGACACGTGCCCACAATCCATAAGGCAGGGTCTGGTTACACCAACTGCAGCTGGTTCACGTGACCTTCACCTCGATAGTTCTCTTAATTCCAAGCTATCTGGTGGTCTTGTTCTTGTGAAAAGGCTGAAAATTCTGGCTTGGAGAAGTTTATAGTGGTTGTCTCCCAGGGAGTGATGTGTCAGAATGAAGTGGAGAGCGTTCCTTGGTCAAGAGCTTAAAAAGTGCTTTTAAAGAAGTGCAGAGCTCTGATAAAGCCAACATAGAAATGCAGGGTAGGTTGGGATCCCGTCTGGAAACAGAGATAACGTAACTATCTCTCTTCTCAGCTCCCCCTGGTTTCTAATAATGTGCTGCCAGTCCTACCTTTACACCACTGCAGAGTGGCACTGTGTTGAACTGTTTACATTGGATATACCCAGAATGAGTCTGTCAACACAAATTCTATACTGAGACTAACCTCTCTCTAGTAGCTGCTTTCCCTCACCCTTCCCAATAAAGGGCAATGAGTTATCTGCAAAGCCCCATGGCCTCTGACAACTCTTCTGGATGGAAAAAAGAACCAAGAGGAGGTATCACAGCCTCATCCTGACTACAGGTAAATCCATTTTCCATTGCCTGCTGCTGACAGGCTCAGTGAGGGGGGCACTTGTAGCCATGGTGTGATCCCTTGGGAAAAGAGGTGTCTGTGCAGCTGCTGGGATTCTGCGGACAGAGAGCATTTGCCAAATATTGATGAAAAAGGGTGAGAGACGACATAAACGTCTCACACTGGTTTGGTTTTGACTATTTACTACTACTTCTTGGAATTGCTCTGTCCTCTTGGGCTGTATTTTGATGGCTAAAAGTGAGTCCAGAGAAGAGGTTGTGAGTTTCTTCAGAGGCATGTCTTCTTTTATTCATGCAGAGATAAAAAGGAGCTGAAAGGTTCCAGCGGGAATTTGACAATCAGGATAAACAGCCCTGTTAGAATGTCGAAATGACTATCAATTCAGCTGCATATAATCCAGTTGCAGATTATGTCCCTATTTTTCCCTCCTGCCATCTTAGCATATGTTTTAGTATGAAGTGAATGAGGAAGAAAGCCCCCGGTATTTACATTTTGAGATGCTTCCAGACCAAAATTATTTTTATCAGCTATCTATAAATACAACGGCCGTAAGAGGGCAGCAAAGGATTTGTAATAATACTTAAAGTGGCATTGAGCAGGTGAAAATCGAGTCCCTCCGTTCCAGCAGTGTATTTGTGATCTGACTTTCAAATCTCTCAAAGGCCGTAATGATTTCAGCCCATGCAGACACCTAGTGACACAACACAGCTGATGTGATCAAGGCCTTCATGTGCAACTTCCTGAAAAACATATTTACTGAAAGGGAGAGAAAAGTACAAAATGAACAGAAAAGGTGCAAATATAGACAGGAAGCACGATTTTCTTTTTTTAGCAAACAAAACCATACAACAACAAACCCCTTAACTTGTTAGTGCAGCAGATATTAGGATTTCACTAATGTCTCCAGTATTTTTCCCAGCAAAATTTCCACTGCTTTCAATGAGCACTTTGTTCATTTTCACTAGGTGGCATTCAGAGGAAAATTTTGCTGTGAGCAGTGAAGCCATATCAGTTTATGCCAATAGAGGAACCAGTCCCAGGTGTTTGATCAAAACAAGCAAAAGTACTTATTAACTGTTTTCTCCTTGGCCAAGATCAGCATATCCAGTACAAGTCATAGCAGCTTGCCAAACAAGATGCTCACGCTCACACTGGCAACCATCTCTGTGGACTTATCCCGTGTCCTTACTTCAGAGCAGGGTCTTTCAGAGAAATGCTGAACTTGGCAGATGGTCCATCAGGAAAAGCCTGCCCCTCCTCTCCCTCACTGTCATGAGATACTAGGATTGTGACCTGAATTCTACAACTACCTGAAAGGAGGTTGTAGCATGGAGGGTGTTGGTCTCTTGTCCCAAGTAGCAAGTGATAGGACAAGAGGAAATGGCCTCAAGTTGCACCCTGAAAGGGTTTAGATTTGATATTAGAATTTTTTTTTTTCACAGAAAGAGTTGTCAGCCACTGGAACAGGCTGCCCAGGGAAGTGATTGAGTCACCATCCCTGGAGATGTTTAAAAGATACATAGATGTGGTGCTTAGAGACATGATTTAATGCCAGTGTCGGGTTAACTGTTGGACATGATGATCTTGAGGGTCTCTTCCAACCAAAATGATTCTATGATTTTAATGTAGTCAGATTCACATTGAGGCACATGAGGGGAGAAGGAAGCCTCATGCACCTGGATCCTGCTCTTTAGCGTTCATAGGAGCAGGCTTTATCTTCTAGGTGTCCCTAACCTCAGATGAAGGTTGTACAGAGGAATAGAGAGAAGCAGCACACCAACCTGCTTTACGTGAGCAGTATTTATCGCAGTCAGCAGCTGTGGATGGCTGTGCCAGTTCACATGCAACCAGAGACATTCGGTCTTTCTCAGTCTCCTGAGGGTCAGCAATCCCAGACCTTGGAGATAAGATCTGCCACCTACCTCTCAGGGAAGGAAAGCTGACAGAGCACATCAGTGGAAGGACAGAATGAAATCATGCAGAGGGAAGAGGGTTTGTATATAAATACACACACCTATTTATTTATTTATATATAAATGTATGAGAGAGATACAAGCTATCCTGAATAAATCAAATGCTGACTCAACTTCAATCTGTCCATTTCTTTTTGTTTATTTCATAAAGTTTATTTCTTTTTTTGTTTGTTTGCTTTTATTTTTGAACTGTTTAGACATTGTTAGTTTCAAATATACATGCTAAAGCATCAGAGAGGAACAGATTATTTTTTTGTTCTGCTTGGGTATATTCAGTTTCACCAGAAAGTAATTGTAAAAAAAAAAAAAAAAAAGAGAGAGATTTCAAAGTTATTTTTTTATAGACAGTCACTGAATGCAGCATACAAAGGAAAGGCTCGAACACTTTTGAGGACTTATCTGGTTTTGCTGTACAGGCAAGTTTTGTGACAGAATAATCAGAAGAGTGTACCAGGAATGGATTTCTGGCTATGTAACAATATTTCCACACTTCCATCCTTGCAAAATGGTGCATATTAAGGGTGACTATTCTACCTGAAAATACTGAACTTTCCTGGTCATTGTCCCTGGAGGCAGCGAGTCCACCTTCTTCCCAGTGATCATCCCAGGATCAGATCCATCACATTTACACATGTAGTGACATTCTCCTTCTGTAATCCTCATGCATTTTACAGAAGATGACTAATGTCTTGTCGTGTTTCTAAGATATACATTTTCTCAAGAGGAATCACAATTTTTTTACCTATTATGTCATGAGGATTCAAAGGGAAGGAGGTAAGACAGAATCTTTTCAATCATTCCTGGTGAAGCTCAAAATACCAGAAAAGACAAATGAAGAGAAACTTTTTAAATGAAAGGAAGGAAGCTAATGCAAGCTCAACAAATGGGATAATTACTGCTTTGGTGTTCCAGCTGGTTTGGGAGACAACTGAAGAAGTCTCCAGCCTGTATGTTTTTCTTCCCTCCTTTCCACCCACAGCCTTCTTTCTCCTGCGGGATTCGGAGTCATCCCAAGGCAAATGAATGAAGTGACTGTCCCATCCTTAGTATCTCCCAAAGAAACGGTTGTAGGCCATGGCAAATCCTATTTGGTCAGAGAGATAGTCACAGGGCGGGTAGTTTTCACATTGCTCATGCATCTGCTCCATTGGACTTTTGTAATACTCAAGGTACCTGGAGTAGACAAAGAGAGAGATGCCATTCTGCAGATTCAGTCGATGCAGTTGGAGAGGGTTCACGCCCCTGACACTGACATGAGAAGAGTGACTTCTCAGGGTGCCCCAACAGGCAACTTCTCATGAGTTAAACATCTACTTATATATGGACAGACTACTTGATCAGTGCTGGGAAAAACTGAAGCCAATTTAATGCAATTTGTCTTGAGGTTTTATAAGCAAAGGAGACCCCAGAAGGCATTAGGGCTTTTTGTTGTTGTTGGGTTTGTCCCCAACTCCATTACTCAACTACCCAGGAGCCTTTTTTTTCTTCTTGCTGTTTTTGTTGTTGTTGTTATTATTATTATTATATTTTATTTTATTATTTCCTGCTCACACGATCTGCATCTAATTTCTGCTCACTTTTCCACTAGCCACTATTTTCCTTTAGCTTAAGCAGTTCCTTCTCATTACGCTCAATTCTGTTGTAGACAGTAACACTATCCCCACTCAGCTTTTGTTTTGTGAGGCTAAGCAAACCTAAATCTTTTAGTCTCAGCTGTACACTCCGGATGCCATTCTGAACTCCTCTTCTAGGTTCATTTAATCTTTCCTGAAGACTATACACACTGCTACAGGAATCCCACCCGTATCTCATTAATTATTACTTTATTTCTGTATTGGAAGTACCCTGCTGCACAGTTGAATTCCATTTGTTACATCCATATTTCTGGACCATACATCATGTTTAAATAAGTTGGGATGTCTGTCTACCTCAGTCCTTCCTGATTAATGCTTATAGCAGAAGCTACTTCTATGATGCCCCATCTGTAAGTGGGTAGTCAGTACAGACAGTACAGTTGCTGCTACTGAATTTCATTTTGTTGTTAATCACAGTGGGTTTCAGTATCAGCCAGTTCCTCTGCTACAATACTCTGATCCTCTCCCCTACAGATGCGGCCTCCCAGTCTTCTATTATCCAAAACCAACATTATCTTTCCAGTCCAAAGATGGATTGAATAAAAATTCTTTTTGCACAGGCCTACATGAGACAGTGGCTTAACAATCTCTTCCAGTAAATATGTAAATATCATTCTTGCGTTACCTCAAATTTCTCCAAGTGTTTATAGCTACTATTTCTCCATATCTTTGTGCCTAGGATCTTTGCACAAATAGATGCAGGATCTACAGCTTCAGAAAGAACAGCCGATCTGATCTAGTCTCATCCCTGCAACAGAGCTGTGCTTCCTTTGTGGGGAGACAGAGGCAACCACCAAGCCTCTGTGATGCTCATTATCCTGGAAATTGTCTCTGATGACCCTTTAGGTTAGAGTAGCTCATAACTGGTATCCTGCTGTCCCCATGGCTACCCCAGACAGCTGGTACTGTCTTCCTGGGAGGAATAACAGAGTCCAGCTATGAGCTCTTAAAAGCATATTTACAAAAAGAGAACCATTTATCTGTCAGTGTCTCCTACAACATTTTTGCTTCTACACATGAAGGTAATAACATAAATGTACAACAAAATAATGCCTTGTCATGTCCCATTGCCTTCCCACCCCCTCTTCAGAACAGGTCCAGAGTCCAGTGTTCAGCCTGACTCCTGAGTTGTTACCGTTCATACAGACTGGATCTCTTCTGCCTCTTCACAAAGGCATTGGCAACTTCCTTTTTAATCTTGATGCCTACCAAGAGAGAGAACAGTGGATTAGAGATGCAGGGCCAAGGTCTCTGCGAAACAGAGACCAGTCTAACCTCTGAAAATGGATAGTCTACTCTTTTCACAAGCAGGTGACTGCCACAGCCCATCCTAATTGCTTGTCCATCTCTTCCCACCCCACCGTCCACTCAAAGCCCAAAAGATGGGCTCCCTCCTCACTCCAACATGCACATTTGCATGGAGCAAGGGCCTTTTCTATCATAAGCTACATCCTCTTATCACATAGAATGATGTAAGTCCATAGCAAATGTACAGAAGGCAAAGTCATGACAGTATAAAATACAAATAAGAAGAAAATGAAGAGAATGGCACCCTCTCTGCCTAGCCTGGGTAGCTTCAGAGTCTTGGCTTCCTTTCTGTATTTTGACTCAGACTGAAAGTGATGTGGATACCAGCCAACAGGCCTTAAAATGCCTCCAATGAGCCATAAGCAACAGGCGGCACACGGAAATATCAACACTCACATGTGCAGAGTTCCACAAAAGGTTAAGGGTGTAAAATAATGACAGTAAACAACACCCAGGGAGAAATATACCCAGGATGTCCACAGATCCTGGTGTTCAGTCACCTAGAGAACATGAGAGATCTTTCTGCCACGACAACATCGACCTCTGGTCTCCACTAACACACCGTGTCAGCACGGTTGCTTGTTTGCTCCCTTGGATTTGAGGTTGTGCAAACACCGTGGTGCTGTGGAGCACCCCACAAACAGCAGGTAGAGCCACTTCACCCACCAGACCCAGCCAGGACTCAGCATAGCCTCACTCCACGGGATGGACCCAAACCAAGGGAGGTGTACATAGATGCCAACACACCAGCAACACAGGTAGCTGCACACTAACACGTTTCAGCAGAGAAACTGGAAAATTGTTGCTGTCTCTGGGAGAACACAGTTTCTAAGACCTCTGCCTGTGGGGAGATTGTGGGATTTGTGCACTTCCCTCATCATTGTGGAGTGTTAGATCATGTTTATGATTGGCAGGTAAGAAGTGCCCCTTCTTAAACAAACTGGGATTTAGCCTGGATCGAAATAACAGCTACACAGAAACCACCAATAAATGAGCTGTCAGAAATCACCACCTTTCCCTCAATGCTCTTTGCATTTTTTTTCCTCTTTCCCAACCTGTGTTTGTATTGGCTTACTGGAGAAATACCAGCTTTCATGCTCCTCAGCAGCAATGTTATCCTTTAAGGTGTGAGAGAGACAGGGAACAACAAGGAGAATTTTCCATACAGATTTCTGACAGGATCAGCTTGCTGCTAGAGCTGTGGAAAACCCAAAGTGTGCAAATCCCCATGTCCTGGGTGACCTGACGGAGGAGGGACTGCAGCCTTCAGAAGCAGCCAAGGAAGGTGCTTGCTCTCAAGCTGTCCCAGTTGTGCGACTGGGCAGGGATGTGACAGCCTGTTGTTGTGTGGCACCAAACCTTTCTGCTCTGTGATCCTGCACACCAGACTGGCTGCTCAGCAGATCTGAAAGACCAGTGCCTAGAGACCCTGAGGCAGGTTCTGCTCCCTTAACAGGCTGGTGACACAGCACTTTGGCTGGGTCTTTGAGGCCAGTTCAGAGAAGCAGAGACACAGACGTATTTCTCCACCCACGTCACCCTGTTTCACAGAGGGCAGATGCATCCAGCTGCTAACAACCTGCAGGACTCATGTCTTGCCTGGGAGATGCTCAGAGTTGTAGAGACACAAACTATGGCACTAGCACACCCAGAGTGATGCTGGGCTGCCGGTCCAGGAAAGCTGACCTCCCTCACGTCTCCTGTCCCCATCGCTGTGAAATGCAGCCCTTCTGTTTGCTGCAGGTGCTCCTGCACCTCAGGGACTGAACAGCTGAGGGAGGATAAAGGGAACAGCTAGAGGGAGTCAGTATGGTTCTTGTTTACTCCTTGAACCTCTGAAAGGGGAGAAAGGAGATAGGTGCAGGAGAATGGAGCTGAGCATCAGTCACAACGATATACTCACTGGCAGCACGGGGAGATCCTGAGAGGTCTTTGGGATCTGGAAGACAGACAGAAAGGAGTTTGCTTGTGGGTCCTCCTCCTCTGCTCCACTCTGTAAATGAATCCCTCTGCCTACTGGCTGGGTCCAGCTCCCCCCACTTTCCCAGAAGGTCTGTTCCTCCCAAAACCAGTTTTATTACCACCTGCCATTAGAGACAGACTTTTCCACCACAGCAAAATTCACCCACTATGCCTGGGTTTGTTGAATTTCAACTTCATCCGAGCCAGATTAAATGACAGAATAAATATATAAACACTATGGAAGCAGGAGGGATACCTTTGTCCTTCTCCCTCCCCACCCTTGCAGGGACAGCTAGAGCTAGGGGACCGTTTGAACAAAATCCCACATTTAGACAGAACCTGAAGATAGCTGAGGATCTCCTCTATCTTTCAAAAGAGATGCTTCCTTAACTATAGGGAGAAATCACAAGCCATTGATAGGGAAGAGAAACAGGGCTAAAAATTAGCAACAACTCTGTCCTCACAGCTTTGTGGCTCAGGGTTGAGGTCCTGGCTCAGCAGCCCTCCCAAGAGGAATTTGTACACTGTATTTCTGTGTTCACTCCTAATCTTAATCCTCAGTGCTTCCTGCAAACACCCAAGGGAAGCATCCTCTAAGAGAAATGGAAGGTCTCATAATCCCAGCTCTCCTACACAGCCCTATTTCACGATTCCTCTCTCTCACTATTTCACCATACCTTTTTTCAACAGTGTCAGTTCCACCCAAGTCAACACGTATTTGACATAAGCGTATTTATGGGCAGAAAAAGGACCCTAGAGACCAAAAACATAGCATCCATGCTTAAACAAAAACTTTATGTGAAAAGGGTTGTGTATAGTTTTATTTTTAAGCAATGTATACATTCCCTGTATTTAAAAAAAAAAAAAAAAAAAATTAGAAGTAACTCTAAGGCCATTAAGCATTCTGGAACATAATAATGACTAAAATAGCCCTCAGATATATACTCAAGAATGAAAAAACGAGGAAGAGACTGACAGAAGGAGAACACTGATCAAACAAAATATACGTGCCAGTACTCAATCATATCTGATACCACGGACTGAACGAAATTTAACCCTAAATGAGATAATACAGGAAAAAGAGCTCTCTCCTGCTCAGCTTCTCTTTTCCTTCTGTGAAGGGAAAACACTTATTTTTCAATCTCCCCCCCTTCCCTCTCTCTTCATCAACTATAGAGCTTCTACTACATTACTATCTCTTCATAGTGAAGTCACCATCACTAAACCACCTTCAAACGTGACACGCTCTTGTTTCAATGGGACAGCTCCCTTTTTTTTAGCCACCAATAGGAGGCTTTTTTTCCTCCAGAAGTTCTCCACCTCCCACATTTCCCTGCAGGTGAAGGCTTCACTCCTTGACTGTCTCTGTGATCCTACAGCACTCCAGGGCTGGCAGGCACAAAATCCCTCTCCTTGTGGTCAACACAAATCTGCCTGCAGCTCAACCTTCTTACTCAAAAGTGAGCATCCAGCATGCCCTTGCCAGTTCACCTAAATGCTAAACTGGTTTAATGCTTAAAATATTTCAATTTTCTGCTGCAATTCAATGGTGCCAATTGAGGGTGGGAGGGTGGCAGGGGGTTGACCAGTGCCCAGCAAGAGGTGAGGCTATCTATCCCCAAGTCCTCTCTCTTCCACGACTCTGTCTCTTCGAGATCTGAAGTTGTGTGGTGACCAGGGTTTTACCTCCTCCTCCCAAAGCTGTGTGTCCCTCCCAGACCAAAGGGAGGCTGAGGACAAGCTGCAGGGTTGAGCAGCAAGCACTCCTGGGAAGACATCCCCTTACCTTCCTCACAACAGCAGAGCGCTGCCAGGGCCAGAGTCACCATCAGCAGTGCCAGCAGACTCCTCATGTCTTCTTTGGCTGTGCTAGTATCCCCAAACTCAGAGCTTTTCCTGGAGGTTCTCCGGAGCTTGCTTTCGGGCAGCAGTTTATATCCTGTGATTGCCTGGAGAGATCGGGGCTCTGGCTTCTGTTCCTATGTTTGAGCTCCAAAACAAAGCCCATCCTTTGGGCCAGGAGATGTTAGGTCCTGGCAGCCATTTTGGCACCCGTCTCAGGACTTGTGGCATTTCCAGAAGATTTTATCTCAGATTTTTGAATAGGACTGTTGAAGAAAAACAACTGGCTAAAAAAAATGAGTTTTGTTACAAACACAAAAATCATTCAACTTCTTGCTGAAAAGCCAGGAGAAAGACCAGTGTACCCTGAAGCAGACCAGCTCCTTTTGTGTGATGGGGCTCTCTAATGTGGAAAATCAAATGAAACTGAACCAAATGGTGACCTTTTCCCCGACCCCACCATGACCCATTCCCATGAAAGTAAAAAAACTCATGAAACAGCTTGCATAGGGCAAACACACAGTAGATTTTTGCTTCAGACAGTTTCACCAAACCACTTCGGAGAGCTGAAAATTTTATACTGTTGGGAAATTTGGAGGCTGGTTTGAAGGAAGGTCTTTCTTTTCCTTCCTAGAAATCTTCGCAGTCTGGAGGCTTTAGTTTGGCTTCTCTTGTTGAAAAATCAAATAAACTTTTAGACTCCAAAAGTGTTTTATTCTTCAGGACTTTGGTGGATGTGGTTACTTGGTACGTCAAGAGACCTGCATGGGATCTTTTACAACCTCTCTACCAATAATCCCATACTCCCCAAACCCACCATCCTAGTTCCCAAAGCCATGTCCCAAAAAAAGCATATGGATCACATCTTCCCCTGCCTCGTATCCAGCCCTTCTCAGCCCCACATGCAGGGATGTCCAAGAATTACAGAATTAAAGGCCAAAAGGCTCCCAAGGGCAGTCAGAGCTATCAGGGATTTTGCCAATCCTTAGAAACACTGTGGTTTAGCTTAGAGAAATTTGGGGATTTAAAAAAATATATATAAAAAGGGAAAAAAGAGTTTACCTTTTCTGCAGTCCAGGAAAGACTGAATATATATACTAAAAAGTTCCAGCAAAAGTATCTTAAAGAGCAACAGTGTAAAATAAATATCTAAAAATAATAGGTATTCTAGGAAAGTTATGCTTCCAAAAGAATACTTGAAAGAATATAAATACGAAATTGTAGCAATCCAAACAGCTTTACTTCCCAACTTTTCCCAAGCTTTCTAACCAGCATGTAGTCTCTTAAACATGTTTGGTTATCACTTACACTAATGAAATCCCACAGAAATCTCTGGTATTATTGATTAATTATACTGGTAAACTGGAGGGTGGGATACAGAGATATTTCTGGACACAGATCCAGAGAGCACTAGCCCTGTGCCTCCTGTTTTGGTAGTGTCACAATGTCAAGTCAAACCCAGACACTGCAGACTTGTTGACTTTAGGGTATGAAAGTTTTTCTCTGGTTGGTGATCCTAAGATTCACCTACTTGGAAACAGGCACAACAAGCGTGTATGCAAATATCCCTAATGCATATGGCTTTTTTTTCCTTAAATTCATTTATCTTTCGCTTTTTCCTTTGGACCAAACTTTAGCAACTGTCAGGGTGGAGTTTCCTATCAGAAGTGTTTTCAATAAATAAATCACATTTCTTTCCAAAAGTTCATCTTCAAAGCAGGCAAAGCTTTGAAGCGTATTTTTTGAAAAAGATGCCTGCTTCTAATGTGGCGGGCAGATTTGGCTCTAGACTTAATTTCTCAGATTAGTCAACAGTTTGATACTTTATACCACATAGCCTTTGATAGAATGCCATTAATCTTTCCCACTTCTATAATTTCTGTTTGCCTGTGGAAGCCTGGAGATGGAATATTGAAACCTGCTGGGCTGAGATGGAAGGTGTTATGTCTCCTGCACACCCAACACCAAGGAGAATCTGAGCTGCTGCAGCTGCTGATCAGCCCAGAGCAGCGTTGAATTCTCAGGCATGTCAGCACTGGTGCCTCTTGGCCTGGGGACAGGCTCTGCGAGGTGCCCTGGTGCTGGTGACAAACCCAGAGCGGTCACACTCGCTTGTCACCAGATTCTATGGTAAACAAGCTCAGCTTGTCTTTGAAAAGTTGCACACCACCCCCCCAAAAAAACTCTGACTCATGAGAAGATAGTATCAAACCAACAATTTATTGCGTAGTAAACACCCACATCCTGAACTCTCTCTGATCTCTGTTACATCAGCTCAGCACTAATTAACACAGTGTAGGAATCCATGGCTACATGGGAGAGAAGCAGCAGGCAGGATAACATACAGAGAGAGAAGCAACTGAATATGTTTCAGAGCCACTGCATTTTTGGGGAGTATACCTTGGGCTCCAGGCCCCAAGGTGAGGACAGGTCATCCTTTACTTAGTCCTCCTCCTCCCAAAATAGTGCTTGTAAGCAGCAGCATAGCCATGGCGAAAAGCGTACAGTTCACAGGGGTAGTATTCCTCGCAGATCTCCCTCTGACGTTCATAGGGTGCCTTGATACGCTCCCTGAGCCTGCAAAAGTAGGAGAGAAGAAGGGTAAGTCCTGTCATCTGAAATATCTGTGTACAGCCCTTTCCTGCCCCACAACCACCTACAAGGATTGAGGATCCATCACCAGATTCCATTATCCAGATACCGAGGTCTTAGCACAGCAGCTTCTGTGCTCATCCCACCCAGGGAAGCAATGTGACTATGGCACAAATGTTTTGCCTCCTCAGGTAACCTTTTATGTCAGGGCTCAGTAGGGTGTTGGGGAGAGTGGGGGTGGCTCCTGCCTCAATCTGAGGAAAAGTCTTCTGTCTATAGTCCCCCCAGCCTGATGCCTTCAGCTCCCCTGCTCTTCCCCAAAGCCACGCATGAAACAAAGACCTTAAACATCTTGCAAAGGGGTCACCTGGTACTGCAGAGAAGGTTTGTCTTGACACATCACTAAGAGATTATTTCTGTGCTTCAGCCTTTCTTTTCACAGGCCCTGCATGAGGCATGAAACTGCCCATACGGCCCCCAGATGGCCCTGTGATTTAGAAAAGGTCACGTGAATTCTGCATGAGATCTGAGGGCTAGAACAAGATCTCAAACTGAGCTTTCTTTCTGGCCATCATAAACTGATTCCCTCTCCTTCCATTGGTGTTTTCTTCAGACAAATTAAGCAGAGCCCTTCCAGCACGTGACACATCCTCAAACACAAAGTCTTGCTCTCAGCTGAGTTCTGGCTTCTCGCAGGACTGGGGACTTCACAGGCACATTACATTGACAGAGGGGCTGAGACTTCTCAGAAGTCACCATGGCTGCCACCTGCCTTTGGCTGGCAAGGAGAAACCTCTCCCTACTCCCACCCTCAGTGTCTTGAGGCCTTAACATACCTCTCCTGAGAGATGCCTTCTAGTCTTGTGTCAGCTTGCATGAAGCCATTGGCCCTTCGCCTGTTGATGAAGGGATCTGAGAAGGCAAGGAGTTGTTCAGAGTAGATAGACACTTTTTCAAGGCCAGATTTCAACAAAAGCTAGCTTGCACATTTATAACAACCTTCTTATCTGCCCTCCCACACACAATGAAACGCAGGAGCTTTTGATATACCCTGCTGTCCACCCCATGGGTCCATGCACAGATTCTTCCTCTGGCTTGTGCAGCCTGTTCAGAAGTGCACATGCTGCTTTAGCTCTGCTGTTCCTCAGGCCACCTGGGGTAAAGCTACTGTGATTTTGCTGCCACAGCCCCTCTGAGTGAGTGGTGCTTGCCCAAGAGGTAGGCACCAAGCTGCGCAGACTGTGGGAGATCTCAGCATGCTCAGTAGAATTAGTAGAATAGTGAGATTATAGGTGAAAGCAGTAAGGGCCTGAGTAAGTCTATCTGCCTCCAAGTTTAGGTGGTCACTGAGTAGGCTATGTGGAAGTTTTCTATTGAGGTGTCTGAAGGTCATTTCTTTCCTTTCTGAGAAATATCATAGTCCTATTGCAGAGTTCAGGACTGTGGATATCTTTGGCATTGGCTCCCACATGTGCCTTTGCACTTCTGACCAGCTATTTTGTGAAGTCCTTCTCCCAAATGGTCTAATTGCTTTTTAGTTTCAAACCATCTGTTCTCTAACCTCTCCAGGTTATCACTTGTTCCATGGTGAGACACTCCACCCTTTCACGCTTCTCCTGTGACGCTAAATCTCTTTCAGACCAAGGATCCCTCCTGCCCACACATCCCACCTGCTTCTTCCAAGGTGCTAGGACTAAGGCTCATCCTGTTCTTGGGGAAGTATAAATCTTGTCACTAGCTTCTGCAGCACATCTTTGCATGCTCATCACAGAGCTTTTCTAACAATGTCCTTTTCTAGTGTCACTTAACCTGTTTTAGGTGGATGCAGCAGAGATCTAAGTTCATAATTCTTTGGTTTCCAGTTCTCATTAGATTATTTGCAAAATAAATTGGTATGCACTTGTGCCCGAACACATGATGGCTTTTTGTAACTCTCTTCCTATTTACCCTGTAACTCCATCACCTAGTAAATTCGTCTTGGAGATGCATATAGCACACTTCAAATTCAAAAAAATAGCAAAGCAGTCTCTTACTGAGATACTCGTGGGATTCCATGCTCTCACGGGACTCTGCGAAAAAAAAAAAAAAAGAGTAAAACATGGTAAGACACTGTATCATTTGGATTCACAGTCTTTCACACACCACAGATCAATAGAACATGCACACAGAAATCACAGAAGCCAGATTTTAAGGTATCTGTTTAAAAGGAGAAGAGAGGGATCGGTGTCATGACCTAGCATTTATGTGAGGACATTAAGGTGATCAGGAGTTCAGAATGGAGCAACCCGTTGTCTTAGGCAGGACTTCAAGGCTTGGTATTCCAGTGCGTGATTCTCAAGCACAATTCCTCACCTTCATATTCCACTATAAGGGATATGATACTGCCTTACTCCAAAGCCTGCATGTGTGCTTAGGAAATGGATTAGCACAGTGAAATGTGCTTGACTCTTGAATGAAACAGCATCTTAATTCCATCAGTATGGAACTGTACGCCTGACAGAAAAAGTGAGCTGATATTACAAAACGAGAAAGGGAAATCTCCCTGTTCTCAAGGAATAATTAAGAATAAGAACTCTTATTGTAGTCCAGACAACAGAGAGGCAGAAAGAAGAGGAGCCTGTGAGGTGAGCTGGAAGAGAGAGGAATGGGCTGAAGCATCCTGGACCATAAATCACAACTGAAGCTGACAGCTCTGGAGCAGGGCCAGGAGGGTCTGACATAAGGGCAGAAAAGCAGGCAAGAGATCAAGTTAAGGGGAAAAAAGACACAAAGTTGAATAAAAACCATCTGAACAGACCCAAAGATGTCTGCAGGTTTGGAGTTATCACTCTAATCAGTAAAATGGTCACCTACCATAACAAGTAGCAATCACCACCAAGACAGCCAGGAGCATAAAGATGATGAGAGTGCGCATTGTGCCAGTACAGGGAGGAATCTCTCAATTTCTCTCTTTTGCTGTGTCTCACTCTTTTCCCACTGAGGGCAGCTGGAAATCCTGGGCCACCTGCAAAATTAGCAGTGGAATGTTTATTATGAAAATAGAGCCAGGAGGGGGCCAATGAAAGAGCCTAGGGAAGGCAACAGCTGGTTGGTACACACTCTTTATGGTGCCATTGCAAAACATCCCCTATTAGCAGATTAAATCAGGTTTTGGGAAGGAGGGGGCTTGCCCCCTTCCTCTCCCAGTTCAGAGCTGGGGGCCATAATTCACAGGTAAGCATGTCACCAGCACTTCAGTCTCAGAAAAGCTGGCATTTGCAAGTGGAAGGAATTTCAGAGGCTGCCAGGGGCCCAGGGGGAGAGGCATGTGCTGATCCCAAAGTGTAAATGTTTGCCTTTCTAATTTTTCCTCAGATCTGTCCTCTTTGCCCTCACCATCCTCTGTTTGGATACACCAAGCCCAGACTGTTCTGTCAGCTTTTACATCAGAGACACAGAGAATGAGCCTTCAAACACTCCCTCCCTACTCTGCCCCTCTCCCTTCAGCAAGACCTCCCTGAGGTTCCAGCCTGACAGTCATTAGAGGAGGAATCCAACCCTACTGCCCCTTCCCCTCTCCTACTTTAACGCTCCAGGAGTGACAAGCAGCAGTCTAGAAGAATCCCTTCTGCTGGAGGGATTATGCTTTTTGCATTGAGATGACAGTAGCACCCGGAACTCCATCTCTGCTGGTCCTCACTGCGGTCCTGCCCCTAGACTGCTCTTTCAGCCCAAGGGACGACATCTTGGTGGAGGCAGAGGTAACCATATCTCTCAGGACTGCTGCCTCTCTAGTTGTCCTTGCCCCACTGGGCACCTAAATCAGATGTCAACACAAGGTTTTTAATCTGGGATGAATATTCCAAGACACCAGTCTCTGGGAGCATAATCACAGCTTCTAGCATCCAAATTGCTTATCTGGCACCAATGTCATGGACAGTAGTGACGGACAAATGATGAAGTGTTCCCCTCTTCAGCTCTGTGGTATAGTAGGAGGGAGTGAAAGAAGAAAGGAGTTGCAGAGATGGCCATCCCTGCTGGGTGAAAAGCAAAGGGAAGTAGTTTGCTAACAACAAGGCAGGGAGGGAAGGTTTGCAGACTGGGGCAGTCAGCATGCTAACAATTACCTCCAAGCCAGTGTGGTGGTGTCACTGCTGTCACCTGCAGAGGCTAGTCTGGGGAGTGCTGCTGCAGGTGACACAGTCGAGAACTACAGGGACAGCTAGCCAGAACCTAACACTTCCCAATGGGGAGTGAAACTTCAGTGGAACAAGATTACTCCGGGCTTTACAACTTACCCTTTCAATGCCAAACTCATGGCCCTTGTCTGAAGCCTGTGATCTCTGGGATAGAAACTGAGCAGTGCCTTCAACTTCTGACCAAAGAGAAAGAGTTTATTTTCTTCCCCATTATTCCACCCCATGCAGGGAGCCATTCAGTTCTGCACCATCGATGCCCCCCATACTATCCATGTCCTGCCAGTTCAGTGCTCAGCCTGAGATGAGGAAAAAAACTAGGTTCTGCTGAGGCAAAAAACAGAATTCTGCTGTAGACACAAGGTCAGAGAAGAACTGAGACTTTTCTATTGTCTCTCTGTGCCCTGTCACTCTGGTCTCTTTAAGGAAATTCTCTGCTCTGGGATTGTTTGCATTCCTTAGAGCCTACGCTTTCGGAGTCAGTGTTGAATGTGGATTTTATAGGTTTGTTGAATGTCTTGTACACCCTGGGGAGCCCATGGGAGCTGCCAAGAAAGGGAGGCTTGAGGGAGAGGCTGAGAGAATCCAGTGGGAAAGCAATGGGGCACAGCGAGGAAGATGCTGGGAGTACTTTGGAATGAAGGTGAGGCTGCAGAGTGAGAACTCCAACATGTTTTCCAGCCAAACCCTCTTTATTTGTCTTCACTCAGAGCAGAGCACTCTGCTACCTGGAAGTCTCTGCTCCTATTTCAGAGGACTCTGACCCTGGAATGCCCGGAGCATCCACTGCCATCAACCACAGGAGAAGAGCCACAAACACCACTTTAACCCAAATGTTCCATTTTTCACCACAGAGGCAATGCATTTTTCCAAGAGATGAAAGAATATGCCAGCTACACAGCCATATATCAACAAATCTCCTTCGGGGAACACTTTCTCTTGCAAAAGTGCATCTCCTTTCTACTCCCCCTGTATTCCATATTTCTCCAGCACACTTCTCCACTCCCCAGCGTCAGTGGGCTTCCCCAGAGGTAAGACATCATGCAGTACAATGAGCCAAATCCCCTTGCTTTCTAGCAGCATTCACTGGCTAGAAATAGAGAAAGAGTAGCTAAGATGAATTGCCTGTAAATGTCAGGGAAATCTCCACAGTCTCCCAAATGAAGTGGAGAATCCCAATGTTTCACACACCACAGCAACCACTCCTAACATTTTGCAGCTGTGAAGCACCAGCAAGCTATTAATAACAAGCAGCCATTCAGAAAAAGCAAGGCGGTCCCTGCATACTCACTAAGCCGTTGCTTCCCCACCAGCCTGCAGCTCTTGTCTGAGGGGGCAGCTCTCCCAGCGTTCTGGACCCTGGACTGAAGAAGGGGGGCCTTTTATTTATTAGCATTGATCAGTGACTCCTCCCTTCTTCTGTCTCCCACTCTCGATCCACCCCCGGACTAGCACTTTCTCAATCAAAAACACCTTCTGCCCACAGCCAGGAAACCAACAACCTCAAAGAACTGAGCCAAGAGGGAGAGGAGGGAACCAGAGCAGACACCAGGGGCTAGTGGGGTCACAGCCACATCCAGGCTGCCTTTCTGTGCCCAGGAGAAGTGAGTGGGTAGAGGTCTGAGGATGAGCTCCAGTCTCCTTCTTTGCATCAAGAGCCCCCCCATTTCCACCCCTTCCTTCACTGGTCACGCTCTAACTAGAACGGTGCTTCCGGGCAGGGCACCTGTTCTTTGATGAGAAGCAGGAGACCAGGAGCCTTCTCCCATCTCCTTTCATGCTCCTTTTACAACAGTCTGATCCCCCTCTCAGTGGTAAGCTAATGTCAGACTGAAATGAGGAGCAGCTAAAGTCACTTGGTTTGGTCAGTCTGGAGGAGGCTGAGGGGAGACCTCATTGCAGCTACAGCTTCCTCACAAAGGGAGGAGGAAAGCCAGGTGCTGATTTCTTCTTTCTGGCGAACAATGGTAGGACCCAAGGGAATGGCAGGAAGATGTGCCAGGGGAGGTTTAGGTTGGACATTAGGAAAATGTTCTTCACCCAGAGGTGTGGTGGAGCACTGGAACAGGCTCCCCAGGGAAGTAATCACAGCACCAAGCCTGGCAATATGCAAGAAGCATTTGGACAACGCCCTTAGACACCTGGTATGAATTTTGAGGTTGTCCTATGCAGGGAGAGGAGTTGGACTCAATGATCCTTGTGGGTCCCTTCCAACTCAGAACATTTTATGATTCTATGAAAACTCACATAACAAAGGTGTCTTCTTTCGGAGACAGCTCTGAAACCTCCAAAAGTGACAAAAGAAAAGAGCTGGCTTAAATAAACCTGGCCACCAAGATGCACCCTCGCTGCTCACACCATACCCACAACAGTGCTGGGTGACATCAGACAACCCAGGGCATGTGCTTGCTGGACTGGGTTATTTGGCTTCTGGCCCTACCTGAGCCCAAGCCAAGAGCACACATGCACCATGCTGGGATGCTGAACCTGTGTGGGCAGCAACTTGCAGCAGTGCTCCTTCATTCAGCAGACACCCATGCCTGGCGCATACTCAGCATGGGTGCTGGCAGGTCCAGTCCTTAAGCAAGGGCAGGCACAGCCTGAGGGACTGAGCTCAGCAGAGGTGAGATGGAGGGAATGATCAGATGGCAGAATCAGTGGCTCAGGAGGTTCAGAAAGAAAACCCATCAAATCCATTAACCAACCAAACAGTTGGTGAGTGTGGCTTGTCTGGTCCAGGAAAAGATCAAGTGTGGCCTGACTTCAGCCCTTCTTGCAAAATGAAATTAATAGTATAACCATGGAGTTGAAGAACCACCAGATGATTGGGACAAAGGTGGGATTTGCTGCTTTTTTATAGGACATCTTGTCACCTTACAGCAAGACACGCATTTTTGATCTATGTTCTTTTTTGCCTGGTTCCCAAAGAACAGTGTTGGGCTCCTGTCCAAGAGTGCAATCTTTAGATCCTGCTGTGCTCAATGGGCTTGGGGAAAGTTCAGACCTACCTGTGGCAAGAAGGTATTGTGCTATATGTGTCCTTGTACAAGCAGCTCTTGGCCATCAGGGGCTGAGAACAGCAACACTGAGGTCTCCTCGAGGTATACGGTGCATAGTCATGAGCCATATTTGAAAAGCATTGCAAAGAGGAGGACATTTCTCATCCTCTTCTTCCACCCTTCAGGGACAGCTGGACATTCAGCCTTGTGACTTGCTGACACCTGAAAGAAATCAGTACCCAGAAGATCTGGTCATCCTCATCTACCTAGATATTGGAAACGCTTTGGCCCCAGTGCCACCTGCCAAGTTTTCAGTTAAGTTGGAGAAAATGGGCATTAAAGCTGAAATTCTGAGATGGTAAGGAACCAGCCAAAAGGGGCAGAAGTTTGAGCAGTAGAAAAGAGAAACACTGAGAAATTACTATTTGAGTTTCTCTTGGGACTAGCTTTACAGAGTACTTCCATTAATGACTGGTTTAAAAATGGAACACTTATTGGAGAAGTTTGGTGATAACACAAAGCGAGGAAGCAACATTAGTGGAAGGGAGGCCTGAGAGCTCATACAGGAGGAAAGAGATGACCTTGAAAGCTGGAGTAACAGAAACAGAGTAATATGCAATAGTGCAAAAGCAAGGTCTTCCACGGAGATTAGCAGTAAAAATCTTGCTGTAAATTGAGATCTTATATACTGGAAGTAACTGAGGGACCAGAGTTACAATTATGAACCAACAGTCATAAAGGTGATCACAGAATACTGATTCTGAGATGTCTACTGAGAATGTGCCAGTAGAAATGAGCACTTGTTAGTGCTGCTGAATAAGATACCAGTGAGAACTCAGCAGGAGTCCCCTGTATGACCCAGGTCACCCACGTCCCTGGAAGAAAAATTCCTGTGGGAAGCAGTGTAGATTAGGACTAACAAGGCAAGGTGATTTGCAGTCACCCCCAAAATGACAGACCTTTCCACCATAGCCTGTGGAGTCACCAAGTCTTCCCTTCCCTGCTTTGTCCACAAGGCTTTTCCAACAGGACAATGGACTAGCAATTAGTTTTTGTTTCTTGTACTCCTCCAGGGGCTGTTTCAGCACCCACAGCTCTCATGATTAGGAGAAATTCTAATCCCAGCCTCTGTGTCTTTAGAGCCATAATCCATATCCATGTGTCCCTCACCAAGTGCCCAGCTCATACCAGGAAGACTTCAGCGGAGTTGCTGAGTGCAAGGGAACAAACCCTATCAGCTCTGTGACAGAGCAGAGCTTCCAAACTCAGGTTGCCCAGAGTATCAAGTAACTGGACTTACCGAACTGGACAACCCTTTCCAAGCTTGCTCCTGTTGTTTCAGGATGTGAGTTAGTCAACCACCACACAGTCTATGGCTTAGGAAGTGATTTCTCAACATGATAAACAAGTGCTTTTTGGAACAGCTCGTTCTACATCACATGAGAAAACAAGACTTTATTTTTACTTTTTCATTTAGTCCTAAGTAATACCTAGGAACTGATCCAAGAAGCAAGTATAATTGAGCCACTAAGTCACAGTGTCAGAGTATCCACAATATAATTAAAGTCAACAACCTCATGGAATAAATCGTGCTGAAAACTAGCATACTGACACTAAGCTTTAGAAAGGGAGACATTTTTTAAACACAGGAGCTAGTCAAAAGACTATGAAATAAAAATAAACTGAACACATTTCAGACATTTAAAGAACTTGATATACACATCTGAATGTGTGTTAGCTCTGGCAGCAAACTCACTCAGCTACCCAAAATTAACCCTAAAACTAGTTCAAAAGCTAGTTCAACCTGGGAAAAATACAGATTTAAACATTTCAAAAACAGATTTTAGAAAGTTCCAAAGATGAAAAGAAAAGGGAAGCACATAAACAGGATAAATCTAGTTTTGCAGCAATCGACCATTTTTTTTTCAAAATAACTGAAATTATTCATTTCCATTTCAGTGCTGGAGTGGGGAAAAGAAGTAATTTCATAACAAATAAATAGAGGGGTGTTCACAAAACAAACAAACAAACAAACAAAAGCAAAAACAAAACGAAACACCTTTTCCCCAGGAAGTATTTTGCCCCTAGCATTACACCTTTGTGCAAAAATAAAAGTTTATAATGAAAAAACACATACTGGTTCTAACTGAAACTTCTAACAAAGTGAATCTATGTATAGTGTATAGTCTTAGGAGTATTGTAGAAACCACTGTCTGAAGCGTACAGATGGCATCAGTCTCCTGTCGGTGAGGAAGGTTCCCATGCCAGCTTACAGTTGTTTCCTTTCATGCTTCCTCCGAAGTTTTGAGCTGGGTTGCATCTTAGAAACTCTCCTTTCCATCCTACACAGTGACTTCCAGTGACTTTCTCCTGCCCACAGATGTGGAGCACACCTGCATGTTCAACCTGAGGGGTGTCACTCTGGGCTCTGGGAAAACAGGTCACTCAGTAACACAGTGTCAAGGAGCAGATCCTTCCTCTCTGACCAAAGCCAGATGGCGAGAGGACAATTCTTCTTCCACCTGCAATGTCCTACAGAATTTGGGCCTGTCTGCACATTATCGGTGACCATAAGGAGAGCTTTCCAGTTGGTGAGCTCTGGGGTTTGTTTGGCTGGTTGGTAAACTGGGGAGTTTTTTAGCCATAGTATTCTGTTGACGGTGGCAAATGCTTAATCTATTGAAATTCAGAGATCAGTGGCCAGGCACAACCTCACAGCCATGGTCTATGGAGTTGTGATCCTCTACATTACTCCTTGAAATCCATCAGACTTCGAAATGAAGCCCAGTGTCCTGGAAAAATCACAGTCTGGATATAAACACAGGAGCATTTGGGGTCAGCAGTACGGCTCAGTGGGAACTCATTGCTCTCCATTCCTGCTTGCTACAAAAAGAGAGGCTGGCTCAAGCCTTTGACTCCAATACTCAGCACTCTCCATGGGATATCACTGAGTTACTTTAAAGACTGACTCTCTGTTTGGCCAAGACTTCCCAGAACAGCTGTGTTTGGCTGAAACAATGAAAAAAAGATTACTGGTAACGGGAAGTTCATGAGCACAGAAGACTAAAATTTCGCAGAAGCCAGACCAAGTTTATTTAATTCACTGAACAAAGCAACCAAAGCTTTCAGGACTAAGAGCTAACTCTCTCGCTTCCTCTGGCTTCACCTCCACCCACCCACATGTCTATATATACTGATCAGTCTATTCCTCTTGCTGTCTGGGAAGGAAGGAAGAGAGAGGATGTTGTTAATATTATTTGGAAGTTGAAAAATTTGGCGGAGACCCCTGTGTAGGGATTAAATAATCCATGTAAGTGACTAGAATTGCTTGTACTTCAAGTACCCTATGCAAAACTGAACAAGCAAAAATTTGTACTTTGACTATAAAAACAAAGTGTCCTTCTGGGTTGCACTCTTATGGGAAAGGGCAGCAGAAATCTCTCTTCCACCTTCATTCCTCTTGCTTCACCACATGAGCACAAAAATGTCCTGACCTGATTCATTCTTTGGGATCAGATGAGGTTTACCCGCCTTATTCCCTGTCCAGACATGCAGAGTGATAAGAAAGCAGCTGTGGTTTCACTTTGCTCATCCATCTAGTAAATAAAAAATAACAATAATGCCTCTATTTTTCGACAACGAACTTAGATAGCATCTTAGATCTGAAATCTGATAGTTCTTGTGAAGCCAAGATTGGAACAAAATATTTCTGTTCTGTCTTGAATGCAGGAGGCCACTGAAATGTTTACAAGCATCTCCGTCATGTTATATATGTTTCTTTGTTCTATCACGGGTTCAGTATCTGTAGCATCATAAATTTTGTATTTAGTAACTAAAAAACATTTTCTGTGGCACACCAAGCCCCTGATGTTGGCCTCTGTTGTCAATATCTGATAGAGTTCAAAGGAAGGCTAGGAGATGATGGGAAATGCACAATACCCAGCTAACTGTGAAATGCTATTTGTGCAAGAAGAAAGACATTCTTATTCCTTGAAGCATGAAATCTGATTACTCTTATTTTCCTGTATATAACTACTAATGATATTAATGTTCCTAACATCATATGCTAGCCATTTGACTTGATGACCTTCCTTAGTAACAAATTTCACACACTAATTATATGCTCTTTGGATACAAAATTATGTTTTATTTGCATTAAATTTAACTACTGATTATTTTTGTGAAGAACTATCTTGTTCTCATAAAGCAGAAAAGAATCTTAAAATAAGAAGGCAAGATAAATCAGATAAATTTTTATTGCTTTTCAGTTAGTTTTTCTTTCTTCTTACGATGGCACTGGACTCCAGAATTCACCGCTTTCCCAAGGATGTCTTTGTCATTAGCACTCATAATTTCCTTTAAATTGTAAATTGTAAAATAAACTGTAAGAGTAGTATAAAGAGATGTGCAGTTGTGAAAACACTGAGAAGAACAGTAGAAGAATGGCTACAAGAACAGCACATACTGATCACGCTTGAATGAGCAGATCACTAAGACCCCAGCATAGTGACACACGGATCCTCTGGACATCCAGACTGGGAAAAAGAAAGCATAGTTTAAAACCAGATATGTCCTAGAACAAAGGACAGTGTATGTCTCTGACCAAAAAAAAAAAGGACAATCTCGTACCATTAGAGATGATGATGATGTCAAGATAAAGAACAAGACCGAGCCATAGGATACCTATCTGAGGAGGCATAAGACAGTGAGACCTAATGATACTCCAAAGGGGGAAAAGATGGAGAGAAAAACCACCAGAATTACTGGTAGCTCCTGAAGGATGCAAAAGATGCATCTAAAATAAGCATTTGGTGGCCAGACTAAGAGAAAACCAGGAGATATGATGAGGACTTCAGAACCCAGGCCTTGAATATTCTGTGTGATTCCAAGAAACCCAAATAGTGTGAACAAATGCACCTTGGTGCTTGTGAATATGTGGTTATGAGAGTGTTAGTCTAAATATAAGTGGTGTGGCTTAAAATAAAATTACTTTCCCTTTCTGCAGTGTCTCACATTGATCTCTTTTGCTCCAATATTGCAACAGCATTTACTACAAAATGAAGTATCAAAAAGTAGCATGAAGACTTTTTATGATGTCTTCAGTACGGAAGTCTTCATCCAAAACCATCTCACATCATTCTGCAGCTTTGGCAGTGGACGGTAAGAAGCTTCTTTCAGAGCTCTTTTCACTTTGGCTCATGGTCCTTTTAGCCAGACACCGAGAGGAAAACCAGGACAGATAAACAAGAAAAAGAGCAAGGCACTGGTGCTGCAAGCATGAGGTGACATTCTTGGATTCAACATCCTCCTTTACTTGGCTTGGTCAACGTTGTTTGGGGTCTACTATGCAGAAACCATCTGCCCCTTTTTTCTCCATGCATGATAAAGGAAGGTATTTTAAGACTCAATACAGGTGTCAAAAATCAGGTAAAATCACACATATCACTTATAGCATATATTAATATCAGTACTAGAAGTTGCATAGAGCTTTTTCTATAGCAGGACCTTTCTTTGAAGACTCCTGCCAACAAAGACACTTTTGTCCTTCCTGGGCTTTAGCTGTTGTTTTTTTTTCCTCTCTGTTCCAGTAATGGGATCTATTTACAATACTTCCTGGCTCCAATTGGGCTGTATTATTTAGAATCTCTCTTGTCACTGTCTCCCACCTACAGCCGTGCCTGCACTGGAAAATGTTGCTGTGTATTTATCAGCAAAATACACTGCATGAGTCAGATGTTGAGTACACAAGCATTTACAGCCTTGCTGGCTGACTAAAATGAGAATTAATGAGGACATTGTTTAATAGCACACATTTTCCTAAAGCAGACACTGTATGAGAATCTCTGCTGTGCATACATTATTTACCAAACATTTGTATATATCTGTAGAACAAGCCTTCTCCCATGTTACCTGGCCAACCATCTGCTTGTCACTTCAACTCCTTAAGTTAGGCACCTGTCCTTCCTGATGATCATTTCACCTGCTGGAGCACTCAATAAATAAAACACAGTCACTAGTCCCTAAAAAGACCCTTGTCTGTTTTGAGACCTGAGCATACACCTGAAATGAGCTGCTAACTCCAGTAAGGACTGCCATCAGGACAGGAATTTTATTATATTCCCTGGGGACCTCATTAGGAGTAAAGTCCCATTTGTGTCAAGTGCTGTACAAGCCCCAGAAGGGAGAGATGTGTGGTTATGTACCTGTCCTCGCCCCTCCGTGGCAGAATAGGCCTGTCTGGCCAGAGCACCTTCCTCAGCCAAAGACCCTCTTATCACTGCCTGGCCTTCCCAAGCCTGGAGCTTGGGGATGACAGATGATACACAGGCATCTCAAAGGCCTGGACACCAAGTTCACCCACTTTTTCAGCCCCTGGGTCTCTTCTGCATTATCTGATCTCTCTGGCTCCCTCTGCACTATCACTATAATCATCATCTGTTGCTGACTCCCAGCAACTTTTGCAGGCATTGAGCTGCTAAACAGAAATCTGCTGTCATTATACCTCAGCTGGGGAGATGTTGAGATAGTAAGAACATAAAATACTTAAAAAAAAAATCACTTCCAGAGAGAGGCACCATCAGTAGAACAGCAGCAGGAGTGTTACAAGGAGCTCTGTACAGCCACTGAAGAGAGAGATTTGCAAGAGTGAAGTGACAGATGAGAGCTTGGCTTTACCTCTTTCTTTTCTGCCTTGAAAGCAAGCACACAAGATTGCTTTGGTCAGGTTTCTGCCTCCTTCATACAACACTTAGCACTGAGGCACAAGCTGACCTTAAGCTGCTCCTGAGAAAAAGGCTCCTGCTGGCTTGCTGCTGAGGCTGTTTCCTTCCCATCCCTGCCCACCCGGTTCTGTCCTTCATTCCTGCAGTCTGCTGAATCGTTTGAGCTCCCTGAAAAGCTGCTTATTCCCAGGAATGGTTTCTTCTGCGCTGCTATCCTGCAGCTGCTGCTGCAGTGATATGAAGTGACTCCAGCTGATGTCCAGCAGCTGCAGTGGAGAAAAGTGGCTCAGGAGATGAGGGAAAAGGGCACAGGGCCTTTCTTGACAGCCACCAGGCTCAGATGACCACTGTAAGCTAACTCACAGGTGTGAGTCTGAACTCCATTTCAGCAGTCTTCGATTTTGTTGGGAAATTAAGTTGCTAAATAGGAATGAAGTCATAAAATACCCTTGTGGACCTGAACAGGTAGCAGAAGACATGGATTCCAGTTAACTAGTTAGATCTAAATCCTCATATCAAGGTCTCCAAGGAATCAGAGGGAAAGGAGTTGTGAGCAGGACACTGAGGACTGCACGCAGCAGCAGGGCCATTCCACAGGCTAAGGCCAGCTGCATTCCCAGGGTGGAAGGAAGAACCACAGACGCAGCAGTGACTTTGTGTTTACGGCAAATGCAAAACAAGGTGAATGTCCAGCTCAGCAACTCCAGGCAAGGCAAGGATGCTAACACCAGTCACAGGGACCAGCTCACCCACTCTAGCCTGTAGAACAGATGGGCCCATGACCTGCCTTTAGCTGTAGGGTGTGAAGGGTCCTGCCCTGCCTGTAACATTGCAGGTCTTCTGCATCCCCCCTCACCACTCACTCAAGCACCCCAGCTTCTCCTGCTATAAGTGCATTTCTATGTGTCCTCCTGAGCATGCATTTCTTTTACCTCATCTGCCTCGCTGTGCAGAAACTGAATCAAAAGGTACACCCAGGGTGTACTTTCAGCCCTTTTATGTCTTTGGGGTTGCTGATGATCATGATGAAGTTGAGCTTACAACTGGTGCTGGCTTCGGGACTGAGTTCACAGTGCTGCAGGGAGCCACAGTGTAACATTGGAACAGCAGCCCTGGGCAGCAGAGGGGTCAGGCTCCTCACTGTGCACCTGCTCGTTGTGCTCCAGACATGGAGCTGAACAACAGCAGCTATAAAACACAGTCCACAGCCAGCTTCAGCTCCTCCCATCCCACTCAGCTTCCTCTCCTCTGCATCCTTGCCTCACGAGGCCAGTGGGACACACTATGGCACCAGCCCCATCCCCTTCTCCAGGCCATCTGTCCTCTCCACCACAGACACATCACTGCCACTTCTCACCTTCCCCAGGCCCTGTTCAGCTGTGGGCAAGAGCCTGCAGTAAGGTGCCATGGCAAGCGGAGCACCACGAAGAGGGGTCCCAGCTGCTGGTGAGAGGGTCAGGGGGAAGATGCACAACCAAGCCCAAATTTACAGAGCAAAGCAGTTGACAGTATCAGCTGCCTAACTAACAAGTAAGCAACCTGAGGTCTTGATACCCTTGGGCCCATCTCAGGACCCTGTCGTCTCCACTCTCCATTAGGAAGCATTTTGGGACACATAACCTTGCCATTCCTCCTAGCCCCCTACTCCTTGCTGTTAGTGAGAGCTTTTGCTGGTTTTGTCAGTGACCTGGGAATTTGCTAAGTGGGTGGCAGGGCTGTGGGAGAAGCAGAGGAGAAGAGTGGTTGTCCAGAAATGGAGACCCCTCCCACACATGCCACCCATCTGTGGCATGTCTCTCTGTCTGTCACAGAGAAATTCGCAGAGACGGATTTAACATATTAAACACAACAAACCAGCATCAAACTTTTGGCTGATCATCACAGCTAGAAATAGAAGCCAGCCACTTCAGGGGCTTTGGATTTGCATGCTCGTTGGATTCCTAGCACAAGGACAGATATTCAGCTAACTCTAGTGCAAATCAAAGTAAACACTCCTGCCTGGATTTTCAAGAAGGGGGCACAGAGGTGAGCTGGAGAACATTGGTGCCATTCAAGCTAATAGGCTAAGAGTAGCTCCCAAGCAGCTCATCCTGGGGGGGCGGGGGTTCGAGGGTACCAGCAAGGATGTGAGGGCGTGTTATAAGCAGTACCACAGTACCCCTGGCAAAACAAAGCTAATGATACAGCTTTTGGGACCTTCCTCCTCTGCCCAACACCTAGTCTCACAAAACCAGGAGCAACACAGTACCTTAGAGACCACCGCCTTGTTGTCAGGTGTGTCTGAGCATTTGGAAGTGGGGACAGTACAAGGAGTCACATCACGTCTTTTCCACAGGAACAGCCACAGAAATAATCCTGGCCTACCATGTGACATTCTGGTAAAGCAGTTTCTCAAATTCTAAATGTTCTAAGTACAATTGTCTTTATTCTATCGTCCTAGGTCACACAGCAGACCTGCCAAGACAGACCTCACTGAAATACCAGTTGCAGGACTCAGAGACCAAACAGAAACCTTCAGGTGAACAGGGCCCCCAGGGCAAGGCAGATAATCCATTCCCTTCTGTTGTTAAAGTCTTGCTTCATCACCGCTTTGATGGAGCATGTCTGGAGGGTTCTCTTTGTCCTCCTTTTGCATGGGATATTTTTTCTTTCTAAAAGGGAGTGCCTGGGGCACATGTAATGTGGCAGGAACCTTTCCTTGGGAGCAGCAGGGTTGTGCTTAGGACAGAGCTGCCTCCAGAGCATGGGATGGTTCAAAAGTGAAAAAAAAAAGTCAGAGGGCCTGTCACTGGCACAGAGGCAGGAATACAGCAAGGGGGTGAAGGAGAGTGCAGTCAGGGCCAGACCTGCCTTGGAGTTTGAGAGAGGCCATTTGGAGTGTTTCGTACCCTTGAAAATCTCCACAGCGCTGAGCAGATAGCAAGGCAGAAAGAAGAGACCCTGTTTTGGGATACTGAGGATAAACCTAATGGGACGATTCTTAGGTCCTCCTCCTCCTGATTGTTTCTGTGGAAGGACTGCATCTTTTCGAAGTGCTTTACATCTCTGTCCAATGGTGGTGAGTTATCAGGTCACAGGAGAGACACCGAAGATGTGCTGTTTCCATGCTAGGGAATTGCAAGATGGAAGCAGTTGGAAGACCCATTAACTGCTTCATCCTCCAGAGTCTTGGGTGACAGAACAGATATTTGAAAAGAAGACTGTCGACCATTTCAAGATAGTTGATCCTTTGATACAAATATTGCTATCTCAGTTACAGCATCAGAAATAGCTATAATCTATTTACCTTTCACTTTAATGATCCCTTCCTTTCTGCAATGCTACTGTCTTGCCAAAACTAAAATGTACCAACCAGGGGCTTATTCACACTTTCTTCTAACCTACCGTAGACATTTTTTAATATGCAAAGATATCTTCTTAATAAAATATTTTAAATAACATAATTTTAAATTATTTACTATAAAATATTTTAAATAAAATAATATTTAAATATTTAATATGCAAATGTATGTTCTTAATATCTTCTTAATAAAATATTTTCTTTACTGCCAGAATCTCAACAGGGGAGAAAACCTGAAAACACTGCTACAACATGGACTCTGAAATTCAGGATGCCCAGGGATCCAAGAGAGCGCTGCCACATGGCAAGAGAGCACATTCCCCATTGGCCTCCACAAGGATAAGGCAATCACTCCAGGATGAAAGCTTTCACTGGCAACGAGGGAGAGATGGAGAGAGAAAACAGTGATCCAGAACTGTTCAGCTTCATCTGTGCCAAGCTACAGCAACTAAACAAGGCAGCCTTTGATTCATGGCAAAAAATGCCATTTGAACTTGAAAAATAGCTATTGGGACTCACAAGGAGATGGAGGATGAGGAGAAAGTGTGGCCATGTGGCTAAGGCTCAGGAGATCTGGGTGCAGGAGGTATGGTTTCTCTCTCCAGCTCTGCCCGCACGCTTCCTCAACAATCTGGGGTAAGTTACTGTCTGTCTCTTCTGCTTCTCAGCCAAAGAACAGAAATAATTGGCCAAGGAAAATAGTCTTGATTACAATGGGAAGTAAAGAAACAGCCTAGGGTCAACACCCACATTGGTTTCCAAAATGCCAAAGAACACTCAGAGCACAACAGATTTATACTGAAAATGTCACATCTTTATTTTAAAACACAATCTTTTGGGCATACAGTCTTGTATTACTCAGTGGCTAAGAAAAGAGTTGAAGAGTTTTTCTTGGGGCGATTGTCCCGTTGATTCCAGTGATTAATAGCAACAAAACAAAACCCAGGAAAACTGCAAGATGCTATCCTGTTCCTCTGATAGCTGATTAGCTGACCCAAGCACTTGACATTTCTTTGTAATTGCCCACAGATCAAGGAACTGGAAGTGGACTGCATCAATGCTAATTAATGCTATGCGCATTAATGTGCAATTGATGCTAATCTTCTGGTATGTGTGGCAGCAATGACACGCTATCTCAGTACTGTCTGAGAAAGTTACAGTTAGCAATACTACCAACGCCCCGGCTGCTAGATAAAAGGCAAGAAATAATGCTGTCCTAGGGAGAGAGAGAGTGGTGGGAGACATGAAGGGTATGTAACACTCATAACACAGGGTCAGGCAAAAACACAGAGTGCACACAAAGCCCATGAGTTTAGGCTGGCAAGTAGATTGGTCTCGTTCTTTACCCTGTGTGTGGACAGGATGTGGGGGACTCCAGGGGGCTGCTGTGGTGCGTGGAGGATTCAAACACTTGAACCCTGCTGAGCACATAGGAAGGAGGATGCAGAGCTGTTTGCAGCCATGATACAGAAGGCAACCCTGCACAGCTGCCATACGTGGAGGCCTGGTGCAGGCAGGGAGGCAGTTATCTATGTGCCTCTCCTCTAACCTGGAGAAATGTGCTGCTTTGCAGCTCATGGGACTAGCCAGCCTGCCTGGATTTGTAGGTACATTATCAGAGAAGGGAGAAATTCAAAGGGAAGAACAAGTACTTTCTTCTTCAATGTGCATCTTGTGGCTTTGCAGGTTTTTCCACTGAGAATGTTCCCCTGAAGTTTCCTTAGTGACTAAGCCAAAATGGATCAAAGAGGTACTTATTCACAGCCCCAGAAAAATCATTGCTATGTTCTCCTCTCCATCATTATCAATTCCCTGTGATACCCACCCAGTACCTTCCCTCACTGACCCTTGCCTGGGCCTGGCCACATCACCTCCTGCATAAGTCCTCTCTTCCTCCCAGGCCAGCCTCTGGCACTTCCCTGCCCTCCTCTTTCACGCTTCTGCAAACCACTTCCCCAGTTGCATCCTTCAGACAATATTTCCCCCTCCTGTGTCAACTGCACCCACCTCTTTGCCAGCCCATGGGATGCCATTAGTGGTACTGAAGGGAAGCCATCCCATGCAGATGTGCAGACTGACTAAGCCCTGTGGTCTGTCCACCTGCAAGAGAGGGTTTGCTTCTACTATTGCTGCACAGATCTACTGATTCAGCTTCCTTCCAGATGAATGAAGGTGTCAGACAGCCATGCCGTTCCTCCTTTTATTACGACAACACTTCCTACCATATCTTACACTAAATCTTCACTATCTCCTTCCCTACCTAGGAACTCAGGCCCATCTCAATGCTGGACTTCTATGTGTGAGATGCAATCTGACCTGAGTACAATAAAGTTAATGCTGTGACAGCTATTCTGGTACATAGCAGAGAGATTTTAAAAGATTTTATTAAAAGTTGGCAGGGCCCTGGTGCCTAGCACAGTCCCTAGAAGAAAGGCAAGAGGTTCAGTCCCGGCTGAGGAGCAGCCTCGCTACACTGGTGGCTGTCCTGTTCTTCTGCACACATAAGGCACCAGGGCTGTGAGCCCTGGGAGGTGTCACCTCCCTTCATGCTGCCAGTCAGAGGTTTCTCAGCCTCTCCCAGGCATCTCTGAAAGCAGGAGCAATCTTGACCAGACAGACTCACACACAGAGGCCAAGATCCACTCCTCTTCTTCAGAGTAGATGCAAGCATCATTATGGTCCTTCTGCTGGCCAGAATCCCTGTTGCTTGGCCAGACCCAGCACTCCGTGTGCAGGGAGACTCGAACGACAAAGCTGAGGCCCAGAGATGTTCATATCGAAAGTATTGGCTCAACCTGCAGCAGATAGGGGCTAGTTCAGAGGTCTAATTCCCTTGCATCCATTCCAGGCTTGCATTCAGACTTTGGGTTGGGGCCATACTACACAAAAGGGAGAAAACAAATTCTGTGCTCAAGGAAAGAAATAAGCAGAGATGTCAATCCCAACAGTTGATACACCACTTGTACCATGTTGAACTCCTCCTTCCCCAAACAGCATTGCCCAAGCTGATATTCAGTATAATTTACATAAAGATGGCACTGTGTCAGATGCTGGAAAAAAGGGGAATAAAAGCAACAGAGAGCTGAGCCTTGCCTTGTGGACCTCAGGACATGGGAGCAGCAATTCTCAGCACCAACACATCCCTCAGGTCTTTTGCTGCCCAGTGGCATCCCTAACCCAGAGGCAGACTCCTCAGGGACATGCATACCCAGGAGAGGTGCTGATGAAAGTTGAACACTGCATGGGGAAACACCCCACCAACCAGTAGGAAATGCCAAGAAAACAGCTGTAACATAAACCTCTGCATACCCAAGGCACTTGCAAGTACCAAAGTGAAGTGCCCAAGAGATCTGAATAGTGCCACTAGGACGTGACAGCTGTTTTCTGCCAGGGTAGGGTATGCGGGGAGCACCCCTGGGACCCAGCCCTCACCTCTAAGGAACATTTACTTATTTTATGCTACATATAGCAGTTCAGAGGAGAGAACAAAAAAATCTTAGTCTCCTTGCTGAACTTCCAGGTCTTTGTAATATTCTGCTTCTAGAGGCATTCAAGTCCTTTCTCACCAAGGATGAATGCAAAGTTGCATCTTCCACAGTGCAACCCAGTTCCCTGTTCCCTGAGGTGAAAACAGCAGCTCTCACACACCTCCACAGCCTCACTTTGCTGTCAGGCAGGCTCAGCTGCTATCTTAGATATTTCGAATGTCCCTTGAGTTCAAGCGCTGCTGCAAAGCAGGGACTCTCACACCACGATATCTCCACAATACTGAGGGGAAAGGAACCCCCTTACCCTGCCCACTGTCAGTTCACATCCAGCAGCTGCTCCCCTTGAAAACAAGCCCAGTCTCCCCTAGTCAGATCAAAACATCTGGGCCAACTACGTCACAAATTCAAGTCAGAGATTACACAATGGGAGACAAAACCCGAAACAAAACAACAAACAAGAGGTTGCCCCTCCACGAGATTCTGCCTTTGGTTTCTACCTCGGATGCCACATCACAGTATCTAAGCCCATGAAAGTTGCATTGCAGAAGCCTTTTAGCACAGGGATTAAGGCAGACCCTCTGGCATCACCACCACCATCTGTGCCCAGGGTATCCTGAATGCAGCACGCTGGGGCTGTCCGTGCTGTACAAGTCCTGGAGAGTACTGCAGAGCAGTTGGAGGAGGAGGAGGCTTTTTCTGTGGCTGCCATGTGGGTCCAAAGTTGTTGGTTAGGTGTAGAGCTCTGGAAGGTGCAGAGGGAACTAAACTCCCCAGTGTACATAATGAAGCTCCTGAAAAGCTGTTCCTATAATTAGCTGTGTACACAGTGAACAAAGTCACCTGGGATGTTGCTTTTCCTCCCAGGCTTGTTTGCAGAACCAGACCTTCATTCCTGGCCTGTTTTGTTTCCCTCCAGCACTGAGGAAGAGTCACGTCGCTGTGCCCAATTCCTGCAGCTGTTGTGTCTGCACAGGGCCAAAACATGAACCTCAGACACCCATGCAGCAGGCCAGTTCCCCACACATTGTTTGGTCTGGACCACAAAGGTGCGTGACACTGGAAACATCTACAACACTAAGGCTCCTCACAGATGTCTCAGCAGAAAACCTTCTCACTTTACCTCACTGCAAAGAAAGCAGTACAACCCTTCCTAGAGAGGATCAAGCTAGAGCGATAAAAAGGAGTAATTTTCCCATTGAGGAGCTTCATTATGTACCATTATGTACATTATGTACCATTATGTATGTACATACAGAGCTTCTGACACTCTGTATCGCCCACCACCCTTGCCTCTTAAGGGAGAGCTCCCTGTGTAGGGACACAGTTTCCTGGCCCTGCCCACACAATGCGCAATCCTGAATACTGATTTGATCATATCACTCTGCTCTGCAGAGAGGGATCTAGGGGTTTTGGTCAACAGCAAGTTGAACGTGAGCCAACAGTGTGCCCTGGCAGCCAAAGGGCCAACTGTGTCCTGGGTGCATCAAGCACAGCATTGCCAGCTGGGCAGGGAGGTGATTGTCCCGCTCTGCTCTGCACTGGTGCGGCCTCACCTGGAGCACTGTGTGCAGTTCTGGGCAACACAGGATAAAAAGGATATAAAGCTACTGGAAAGTGTCCAGAAGAGGGCTACAAAGCTGGTAAAGAGTTTGGAGGGGAAACCCTTATGATGAGCAGCTAAAGTCACTTGGTTTGTTCAGCCTGGAGGAGATTGAGCAGAGACCTCATCATGGTCTACAGCTTCCTCACAAGGGAAAGAGGAGGGTCAGGCGCTGATCTCTTCTCTTTAGTGACCAATGACAGAACCCGAGGGAATGGCAGGAAGATGTGCCAGGGGAGGTTTAGGTTGGACATGAGAAAAAGTTCTTCAACCAGAGGGTGGTGGACACTGGAACAGGCTCCCCAGGGAGGTGTCATGGCCCAAAGCCCAGCAGTGTTCAAGAAGAGACTGGACAACTCTCTCAGGCATATGGTGTGAACTGTGGGCTGTGATATGCAGGGAGAGGAGTTGGACTCAATGATCCTTGTGGGTCCCTTCCAAATCAGGACGTTCTATGATCCTGTGGTTCCATGGTTCTGTGATTAACTCTTCCTTGAAAACGTGCAGCAATTTTGATTCCCCATACCAACTCTTACAGCATTGTGCTTGTTTTAAGCAATCAGAGAAGGGAGAGTAGAGCACTAAAGGAGATAAGCCCAGCTTAAAGGGACACAGAGCCTCAGGGAAATGAAAGACATCAGCTTGATCCCTGTGAAAGAGGCAAGAGCTAATGCAGGGCTGGCACCTGCCTCTCTATTGTACCAAGAGCCTCCCTGCTGTGGCCCTTGTCACAGTGACTGGCAGTTACTTTGCATTCCCACCAGCTCCTGACTTCTCCCGCTGTGGTGGGGAGTTGTGTTTGTCTCATCCACAAGAACAACTTATTTCTATTAACAGTTCTTCGCCTTGGGCTAATCTCTGAGAAAGGGCTGAGGTTTCTCAGCTCTATGCCTCTTAGGCTCCCTGTTCCAAGCCAAGTCTCTCAAGCCCTGAGAGACAATGCAATCACTGTTTGACAGGACCATCTATTCTTCATGCCAAAGGACACTGAGCCAAGTATGAGGCAAGCCTACTGCCTGCATCTGGTACAGCAGAACAGGGATGGCTCATATGCCTTGCCTGCAAAGTTCCCATCCACTGTACACCAGCACTGGGACCCCTGAAGGATGTCTGAGGCTAATACACAGACATTAGTCTCTCCCTCTAATGAAGTGTGTAGATATCCATGATCTTGCAGTGCAACTTTCTACTGCCCTTCTGCCACAGCTCACATTTCTCCTAGCCTCAATCTGAATCTGAGGCTCATTCATTTTTGCTGCACCAGATCAGACCTGCTGTAACCAGTGCTGTTCTGATCCCAAACTTTCACAGAAATCTCCCAACCTGGTGAAAATATCTGTTGATAAAGGGTCCATTTCCATGGGAAATGATTCTTAGTAATCAATATGACTGGTTGGGCATCGCAAGCATGATTAAATTCAGAGAAAGGAGATTTTTGAGCTTAGTCACTGAGAAATACACAGGTTTTATACTTAAGTGAAAGACCTGGGGAGTGGGAAGTCACGTATTTGCATAACAATTCAGGCTATTCACTTTCTGCTTTATTTAGTAAAATTAATGGAAAAGTTCATGTGATGTCAAGCAACCAGCCTATTCCTAGTGTTGGTAGAGCCTGAGTGGATCCCAGCATGGCACCAAAGCAAAGAGAATGAGGGAAACAGATCTCTAGGAACTACAAGATTTATCTGTGATATTGCCATTTTGTTATATCACCCTTTGCTCCAAAAGAGGTGGAATGGAAGGACACCGTGTAGGGTAATACTCCCACACTACTGAGAAAAGAGGGCTGGAGCCAGCAAATGAGAAGGGACAAGAGATTGCTAGAGAGGACAGGCAGCATATATGTACACAGCATGGAGATGGGCATCCATGGCTGACTTGGGTCCTTAATCCTACTATTCCAGGAATTCCTGAGCTGCAGGGCTCAGTGAACTCTTCATACACCAGAAACAGGTGACTCTGGGAACACTCGTCCTGTTGGCTGAGAAAGAATCAGAGTTCCTCATTGAGGGCCTTCTCCTCAGGTTTGTCTTCTTTCTAAAACACATTAGAGGCACGAAATCAGTTTAGACGTTTTTCAGCATAGTGATAAAAGGAAACAAACCAACTTAAATGCCTCCCTCTGCTCTCTATGCCACTGCTCTGCCTACCCCATTTCAATTGCACAACAGAGGGTACTGACACATAAAGCCACCGTGCTATATGAAGAGGAGTTTTGACAGAGAGATAACTCTTAACACTGAATAAACACAGAGATTATATTGCCCCTTTCCCAGAAGAGACCTCTGGTAGAGTCTTGAGCCCTTGTCTGTACACTCTGTTCTGTGGCTTTCTTGATAGATTTCCTTCCTATCCATGCCACTGTCTCTCTGATCCTCTCTTATGTGCTGTTATCCACCAGCCCCACTCTCAGTGTCCAAAAGCACCCTCCATTCCATTCCCCCTGCTGCTCTTTCCAGAAAATAGATGCTTCAGTGAGACCTTCATACAGCTGCAGGGGTCAGTGAAATGGAAAGGTCAATGAAGAAAGAGACTTTGCAAAGACACCCATCTCTGACTCACTCTAAATCTAATACTTTCCTGATATTCAGGTGCAAAAGAAAATGAATGAGGAAGCGGGAGGGGTGGGGAGGAGTTCAAGGAACTGAAGTCATCTTCTTCAAGAGCCTTACGAGAAACAGCATCATCCTACAAAATCCCAGCTTCATGTAGACTGTACAAGAGTCCCCCTTTACCTTCTCTATTCTTTGTAAGAAACGATTACAGAAGTCCTGTACATGCTCAACAGAGACTTCATCCAGAGTCAATACATCCTGTTCCTCATCTGGCATGTGGAATATAGCTAGAGCTGGCAGCTGGGACTTCTTCAGTTGGAAGAATGACATTGTTCGTTCATTGCTCTTCAAATTGCTGTCTACCAAGATAAAGAGAATCTGTATTGGAAATAGGAGAGGAAATGTGAGAAAAAAAAGAAACTGAAAGACAGAGAATAGGTCCACAAATAGTGATCATATAAAGATTAACATCGATGTTTTTTCATAAAGAGCTAGAGAAAACCTACTAAACCTAGGACAACACCTTCCTCTGCCACTAACTGCTCTGTGAAGTGCACTTTTTCTGTATTTTGTCAACTCCAGATTTACACTACCAAACAAAATGTCTTCTTTCAAATTCTTTAAAAATATATCTACAGTATGGCAGGAAGGCAGTCCTTTCTCTTAACAGATGAGGAAACAAGATGTCTTTTATCTTTGTGGCACAGAGGAAGCTGAATTCTCTACTTGTAGGTTATTTGGATAAGATGCTCACATCCATGCAAGACCCAGAGTGGCAGAGTGAAAAGGCGTTTTGGTGTGTGGAGAATCAAACACAATTGCAAGAATGTGCACGAGAAGTATAAGGCAGCAGGAGCTGCCCTATACAATATGGACACCAATGTCCATACACCTCAGCTCAGTGCAGGGCTGTTCAGACCTGGGGAAAGAAGCCAAACAATGAATAAGTCAGTATGAGAATGATCTACAGTTTTCTGGGCTCCCAAATAGTCTTGGAGAGCAAGACCAAGCCAAGGATTAGGATTCTACGGAGATGATTCAATAGTACAGATCTATCAGAATTGGTGGCCAACTCCATGATTTTATTTTAAGAGTAAGTTTCAACTGAGACCTTGCAGGTGGAGTAGGAATTGGCACAAATTTAAAATTTTGGAACCATTGTTAAATTATCTGTTAATACGAAATACAAACATTTTGTAAAAGAAAATAAACACAGCAACTAGACAACTTAATCAGTAACTTGATTAAATAGAATCCCTTGGCAGGTGACATCCAAGCCAAAGAAAAAAACATTCAACTAACATGCATCATTTTATATTCTCTTTATCCTGTGCAGTTTACTGGGCCTAGTATATTCAAAGTAGCTATGGACATGGATATGATTTAACTTACACAAGAAAAAAGAAGAGTTTAAAAACAACAAAAGTAATGCAATGTGAAGATAGTGTGCCCAGTTCCCAGGCTGTGACTCATGTTTTTCTTTCTTTTCAATCAAGAACACCCAAGCTAGTTCAAAACCTTTTTTCTTCTCTAAAAATAAACTTGGTAAATCTCAAATTCTTTATTAAATTTATGTTCTATTAAAAAAATATATTTGGAAACTTTCCTAGGCAACAGCCTATGGGAAGGAGAGATAGTGAGGCTAGTATAAGGTTTAACTGCAGTTAACCACTTCAATACAGAAACAGGAACAACAGTTTCACTGGATATGTGATATTTACCATTTGCAATTTGTCTTCCAAAGGTCAACTGTGCCCCAAGGGAAACAAGCTTGTGAGCAGACAGGTCGTGGGCAACTTCTCCCAAAGGGCTAAATTCATCCTTTTGCAGGATAAAACACAAAGCTAGAGAAGGATCACAAATCTAAGGGTCATAATTCTAAGAACCCGATCTAAGAGGCTTTCAGCTGGAGCAGCAACACTTATGTTTTAGGTCTTTCCTTCCAACTAGCCAGCTGGAAGCAGAGGCTGGTGTTGGAGGGAACCACTTTCAGAGGGTTTGTGCAGGAAACTGTATCACATTTTTACCAGTTCATTCACCAGCCTTTGGGTTTCTCTAAGAAAGATTCACTAGACAAAAACAATTTTTTAAGCAAATGTTAAACAAGAAGTTAATTTTAAAAAGCATTTAGGATACCTAAGTTGTTAAAAGTTGTCACTTTCTACACAAAATCTCCTTCAGCTTTCAAACAGATGAATAGCATTTTAAAATGGCAATATAAATCAATGTTAGTCAGCATTCTTCACCTTATCAAGCTTCCAGCCTTTGTTAAAAATCCCCAAACTAAAAATCTGTACATATTTTATCAATAAATACAAAGAACAGAGTAAAAATAAAAGAATAAAAAGGTTGGGGTTTAGAACTGTAAACACCTTCTTCCTTACAAAAGAAAATGAAAACACACAAACAACTGGCCCCTCAGCTAGCAAGGCTGAGGTACCATCATTCACAGTTCCTGACTTTGATGTCTCTAATGACTCACTTTTGGCTCATAGAACTACAGGGTGCCAAAGTACAGCAAAAGTTTCTTTCCCCTCTTATTATCCAAAAGTACAGGAGAGACAGCAATTCCATTTGTCCACTGTCACTTGAAAGAAGACACTTCAATGCCTATCACACGCGTTTTAGAACGACACATTTCCAGTAGCTATTCTGACGTGGGATGAATCCTCCTTCAGCAAAAGAACAGGCCATGTGTCCTCTGCTGGATGTGCTCCAGTGGTCCTGCCAAGGCCTGTGTTGGCCTCCAAGTCACACCTGCAGGGCAGTCAGTAAGGTGCGTTGGTACTGTGGCCACAAGCACTGGAAGCCTGGTCTCCTCAGCAGCTGGAAACCAAGCAGGTTTCTCAATGGGGACATTTCCATGATAGATGCCACCTGGTGGAACTGGCATTTTCTCAAGAGGAATTTAGTTTGTTTAGAGATTCACAGCCAGCTCTAATCATAAAGAATGAATGCAGTGACTATGGAAAATGATGCTGAGCATGAGACAAGATTCACTTTGCCTAACTTCTGCCATTTAGATCTTAGTCTTGTCACAGCCAGTCATCTAGGCAACCTCTACAATAAATAGTGACAGGAACTTCATTCCAACTATTTTAGAAGAGAAGAAAGGATATGCCTGTCCTTCTCTACCAGTCCTGAAAAGAGCCCAAAGCCTTTTCTCAATTTAACAAACCTATAATTCACCAAAGCAAATCCCACTTACGATGCCAGCTCTCAAGTCACTGCTAGAAACCAGGTAGTTCCATCCCAAACATGAAGTTAATTTTCTATTACATATTATCCTGTACAATAGTTGTTTTTTTAATTGTAAAACCATTTCCATGAAGTTGTTTCATTTTGTAGCAATCTTCTAGCCTGTATTCAGAGGTCTGCTCCTAGAGGCAGTGAAGAATCTTCCGCATGGATGAGGAACTCCTGGCACAAATTCTCCCCTCCACACATGATATTATCCATGCACTGTCACCTGCAATAAGCCCTCTTTCAGAAAATTTTGTACACTGGTGCTGTCTTGGTGTCTTGACAACCTGATTCCTAGCCCAGTGCTTTTAGGACATCAAGTTCCTGCTAAACACTAAAATATGGAATGATGTTATTGCCCAAGGAATTGAAGTTAATTAAGCATAGTGCTGCAATGGTAGAAACCACTTTGATATTGCCTAGTTTTTCCTCTAACGAACAGGCAGGATGATGAAGCCTCATATCAAGTGTTTGACTTTGAAATTCATGGAGCTGCAACCTTCATTCTTTGAGGAGACACTATAAGCAGAAAGATCAAATTCTGAAGTTTGAGTAATTTCTTACATAGCTTACATAGCACATCAAAGCAAAAGGCAGATATCAGTCATGAACTTAAAAAAAAAAGGCAGCAAGCTATAAAAACAACTTCACTCTAGATATCTGTTAAGTGACACAGACAATCCATATTTACGGGTTCCACTGTTTATGGCTAAAAGAAGCATTTCCAAATATTATCTCTCTCAGTTCTGGAGCCATCTGTGTCTGCCAAGAAAAATAAAAAGTGTATGAATGGCTGTCTGCAAGAGAAAGGGCACTATCCTTTCATTTCTATGGAAGAACTTCTGAAGGACTCTCAGGAGTTTCTCAGAACCCATTTCTAAATGGCCCTACATATAAATTAAAATGGACTTTGCAAACATCTCTACCCAAATAATTTTGACATTGTAAAGTAGTTATATCAGTTGCAGCAAAAGCTGTTTTTGTTATTCCCAACATCACCTTATTGAAACTTCTGCAAACACCCATGAGGTACACCAGCTGTAACTGTCATGTTATGCTGTGATACTGTGGAAAGAAAACTGAAGATGCTTATATTCATTTGGATCAGCAATGCAAACCCCGAAATTTCCTATTGAGCTGAAAGCCTTGACTCTTGGCAGTACTTTCTCAAATAAGCACGTATTTGATTGCAGTGGGATCCTTCCAAGAAGGCTGAAGGATTCGCTCCTGCAGCTGCAACACACTGAGCTGTCTGTTCACTGTTACCCACCCACAATTGTTTCTCAAAGTCTGCCAGAAAAGTACCATATTTCTTCTTCCTCTTGTCAGGTCTTGCATCACCTAACATCTGCACTTTCTTCTCCAGCATTTTATAGCCCCCAGGTTCCATGATAAAACCAAGAGGAATCTAGACTGCCTTCAGACACTCACTGTTGCTCAGGGTGCAGTTCAGGCTATTTTCAAATAACAGTCTTCACCATACAGCCTCATGGATCCTCCTGCTGAAAATCTCAGCTTCCTCTCGGGCAAAAATGAAAAGATCATGAACCAGATAGGGACCATAATCTATGAACTGGCAGGTGAATCACTTCCTCATGATCTATTAACAGTTGGACTCAATGATCTTAAGGGTTTTTTCCAATCTAAATGATTCTATGGTTTTATTATTTTCTTTACTTTTAGGGGTCAGCCATTCAGCAGAAGTTCCTCTTCATCTCTCCATCAATCCAAGCAACAAGTTTCTCTTCTTCCTCTTGGTTTGAAGTAAACCTGAGTTAACATGGTAGTCCTGACAATAGATAACTCCACTTAGGAAAATTACCAGCAGAGATTTCCATGGTATTGTGCAGTGTCTGCTTCTGATACACTAATTCATGTCTTTGTACACGACAAGGCAATGGAGACAAACCTAATTGGGCATATCACTCTGCTTACTCCTTAGTATCCAGATCTAAGACTCAAAGAGCAGCATACTAGCTCTCTCTCACTGCTGTGTAAGAGGGTAGTCCAAATCACAATTTACTCCTCAAAGTGCTACTCCTTTGGCAAAAGCAACTTATTAGACTCTAAGTCACTTCATCTATGTGTCCTGCAGTACCATTGCAGTCAAGTGGAAATAAATGGTCAAATTCCCACATCTTTAATTTCTGTATTTTACTCGGACAAACTTATTCTAGACTGATTTGATGGGGAACTTGCCTGCATTAGTAAAAAAAAAAAAAAGTTAACTTTAGCCTTCTGGCAATTCATAAATTATCTGGACTTCAGTACAACATTTTATCCAATGTTTCGTGAAGTATTTCTAGGAAAATTATTCACATTTGCTCAGAGCTGAGTTTGTCACATGAAGAGAAAACTGGCTGCAGCCACACTAGCAAAGGATAGTGATACTAAATAGTAATGTGTTAAAATTAGCTGCCTGGGGGAGACACGTATCAGACTCTGCTGCATATGGAGGACAAGGATAATGGTGTCACTATAATCCACATCTCACATGAGAAAGCTGGAATTTTTCAATCTAATGAGTTTTCTTTTATCACTATGTATTCATCAAAGAAAAGCACTTTCGAAGAGACCTTCTGACTTTGATGCATGGTTTCTACCTCATGTCTTGCCAATGGGTAGGACAAACGGCAAGGTCCAAAGTAGTCCTGCAATAAACAAGGGACAAGACTTTTGAGGGTGCACAGTTCCACAGTGGCCCCTCCATTTGAAGATGAGAATATACTTGATTTTTAATCTGCCACTTCACTACTACAAGCAGATGCATGCAGATGTTCTTGTTCTCAAACCCCAACTCTTTCCAGCTTGATATTTCTCCCAGGAAGATCTATTCCACTGCCTCTCAGCTCAGCCTTCCTCACTGCTGTGATCTTCTGTCACCTCCCATCTGCTGTTCTCCCTTGCCCCAAATGCCTTCCTGTTGCTCCCAATCTTCCTTTGCTTACTAGTTCCTTTCTCTGTTCCCTGGACACAAATTCCCCTGTAATCCAGCTGCTGGCAGAGAATCAGCCATGGAATGATTTATTACTTGGGAAGTTTTGACTGCAGAGAGGTGGGAACCACACAAAATTGCTCTGAAATCTATCCCACCACCTTGGTGTGGGAAATCCAACAAACCCATTTGCGACTCCTTTAAAATAGTCCTTTCCCCAGGATCCAACCAGAAGGCTAAGGGTTAAGAAGCACTGTGACATTACTTGCTGTCTGGTCACTTATATAACTCTCCTTGGCATCTTGCATGCTCTATATACAAAATCACCTCTCACATCAGTGGAATGCAACCATCGCCAGACTGAAGTGCAGCAGATGTTTGTCATCTCCAAGTGCAAGGGAACAAAACTGGACCAGAAGCAAGGAAGTACATCATGTCCCACTGAGGGAGCAGAGGAGCAGGATAACATTATTTTCCCCACAAGGAGACAAGCTGGTAAAAAGTGAAGAGATCCAACCCCATCACTTAATTATCCAGCTAATCCTCTTTTCCTGCCACTTGGCCTTTGCTCTCCTAATGCACAGTGAAGGAGATTATGCCCTCCACATGCACAGAAGAAATCAGTGTTCTCTTTTTTTCTCCTTAATGCCTCCACTTCCCCTCTTGTTTGGACTTACCTTCCCCTTGAAGAGCTCTGCTGCCACCCGATACCTGCGCATTCGCTCGGGGTATTTTGGGGACATCTTGTCTGTGATCAGGAGGAGGTGAAGCTGGAACGAACTCTGCATCACACCTATTGCTGTCTGTCAGAAACATGGCCACCACAGAGAGAGAGAGAAACACACACAGACAAGGAGATTGAGAACTTTCAATCTGCATGGATGCACAGAGGGACATCAGTCCTCATATCTCAGCTGAGATTTCTTTGCAAATCAGCCTCACAAGCAGGGCAGCTTGCTTTAAAGTAGGAAGGATCCGATCTGGGTTCTTTATGGAAGTGCTTTAACCCCCTGTCTTTGCTGATTCCCAAGACGAGAATCTAAAGACCAGAAGAGTTAATCACTTGTCTCAGGGTAGTGACTAGGTAGGGGGACTGCCTGGATACAGCAAGCTGAAATCCAGAGGGGCAAGGAAATGGAGAGGGAAGGCCAGCAAACACCGTATATAAGGGAATCACTGAATCACTGAGGTCCAGCACCCAGCTGAAATGGGAGCAAGAAAGTGAGCAGGATTTGTGGTGTTAGGGTTGGTGTCTCCCATTATTCTCTTTCTTTAGCATTAAGCTGTGTGTAGGATGGGGATGAGTCCAGAGCCCCATTTCAGCAACCCTATGGCTTGGGCATCCCAGAGTGCTGAGGGTTAAAATTGCCTCTGCAGTCCTGCAGTCGGAGAAGACTTGGAGCTGCCTGTCTCTCATCCCCTGAGCAAGGGCCAAGCAGGCACCACACACTGGCCCTCTGTGAGGAGACTGGCACTGCCCAAGACTACCCCACACCATCCCCAGGTAATCACGCAATCACTCACTCACTCACTCACTCGTCATCTCGCTTCTCCTTCCCACCACTTCCTGCAGCCCTGCAGCCTCTCCCTCAAACTAAACAGCAGCTGGGACAGACCTGCTGCCTCCCCTGTGCCACTGAAACCACGGAGGCACAGACCGTGCAGCTCCCTGCCAGTGGGACAAGAAAGTTTCCACACGCTCCAGGAGTAATACAGAAGGGGTCAGGGAGTGCGTGCTGGCAAGGGCCACATACCACAAAGCATCTAGTTTTTGGCAGCCCAGAGTCTGCTATTAGCCTAGTGTTTATTAGACATTTTTTATCCCTTCATTTCACTGGTAGAGTGCAGATGGATCGGGGAGAGTAGAGGGGATTCAAATCAAGGCTGAAGAGCATTAGAAGACCCCATGAGAGAGGATGGGGCTGAAGGTGAGAGTGAAGCTGGCCAGCAACAAGGGCCATGACAAAGCTGAGCTAACAGCAAGCAAGGCTGGAGCAGCGGTTCCTCCGGCAGCTCCACATAAAGGTGTGCCTGTCCATGCAACCTTGTGCAAGAGCAATAGCAGAGCTCATGAACATGGCCAGGTCACATCTGAATCTCCTGGAAAGTCCACAGGGTAAGCATTGCCTAAAAACATCTAAAGTATGTGGGAGAAACAGTAAGAGCCCCAGGATGAGGAGACAAACTCTTGGCAGCACTCAGTGTGAACCGCATGACCCCAGCCTCTGCTGAGCAGCAGCATTCTTAGAGGTAAACAGCATATGCACTGGGAATAAATATTTATGAAAAAACAGGCTTTGGACCGGAGACTGTAGGAGCCAGTGTTAATCGCAGCACCCTAATAGAACTCCAGAGTGCCTGGAAAAAAAAAATGGAACAAGTGTACTGCCAGTCAGGGTGGAGAGGACCGGCTGCACAGCTCAGGACTTCTCCATCAGGGAGACAGCCTGGGTGCTGAACAGGACACCATGGAGCAAGTGCCCAAAATATCAGCAGAAATGTATGAAGAAAGATCCATGATCAAATGAATTGCGAAAAAATGCAGTGGAGGCTCCAAAGATTCAGAAGGGCTGGGTGATCATAAAGATAACAAGAACATCACTGCTGAAGTGACTTGGGTGTTCTCAAAGGGCTGTAAGGACAGTGGAACAGGATGTTGCTTTTTTGTGCCCAGAAATATTATGCAATTTTGGAATGTATTTTTCACATCCCTTATCAAGATGAAAAAAATCTATCCACTTTTTGTTTGTTTGTTTTTAAGAAAAAAGTAGAATTTCTACAGCATTTCATTCTGGAAACAAAATGTTGCATTTCCAAAACAAAATGCTCTCTCTACTGGTGGGCTGCACCTGAACCTGAGAAAGTGTCAGCCCTCTTAGCTGACCCTTGGCATCAGCATGAAAAGTTATACCTTTCAAACAGGTTGGGACATTCTCCTTTGATTAAATTGTGCCTGGTTAGCACTGCTGTATCTATCCAGAAGTCTGCAAAAGACCCCATCAGCAATGATAAATCTCAGCCTTGCAGCCATCAGGACTTCTAAGGCCTATTGACTCCACAGCAATGAGCCCAGTGAACTGCTGAGATTTCAGAGGAGCCTAAATTCTTGGTCATCCTCTGTAGCAGGGAGGAGCACTGGGATCTTGCCACTGCCAGTCAGATGGGTGGGCTATGAAGACAGCCAACATGGAAGCATCCTATGTCTGATTATTTTGCTGTTGATGAACTCAGTGAATTATGGAGTAGGGGATGGAGAAGATGGGAAAAAATTTGCTTGGGAAGTTTCCAACCAGCTCTTGAATACGCCTTCAAAAGCCAGGCTTATGTCAAGCCCTGTGTGCTGGGTGATGGAGAAAAGCCTGCCTTCTGGGAGTAGGTCACTCAAGTTTCCATGTTTCTCAAGGCTTCTCAGCCAAAAAGGGGAGATCCTGGCTGAGCAGGGTGTGCAGAAACAGCACAACATGGCAAAAACCTAGGGGATGATGCGGCACTGCCAGTTGGAGTGGTGAGAAACGAGCTTTCTGCCCACCAACACTCCAAATTTACTGGAAAGCTAAAGGAACCACCATGCCTCCCATCCTCTTCCCACCACACTCACATGCCCCAGAACAGCGTTTGCTTCCAGTCCCCATTTGGGGTAGCAGCAAAGATCCATGTTGCTTCTGTAACCGCATCCATGCCCTTGCTGCAACCCTCACACACATCTGGGTGTACAAACTCTTGGGCCAGAGGACGCCCATGAGAAGGAGGCCAAGCACGAGGGTGGGGGCTGCGGAGAGTTGGTAATTACCACAGGGTTGTACTCTGTCACCAGTCGGAGCTCATTCATCCGAACGAAATGAGTCACCTTCTCGGCATCAGCATCGTTGCTGTTCATATCCAGATCCTTCCGGTCATTGTCTACCTGAAGACATGCAAAGACACCTACAGTCACAGCTGTCCTCTCCTCTCAGCACCCCCTCCAGAGTCACTGGTGGCACTCACGGAGACACCCACCCCCTGGGACACTGCCATCCTCTCCCCCCCACCACATAATCCCCACTTTTGGAGGTCCAGAACCTACAGAGACCAGCCTGCACTTTGAGATAAGGATCTTCCACCCTCCTTCAGTCTCCCAAGGACAAGGCAAGCTCATGGAATAACAGAAATCACTGAGGACTCCAGACATCCCTAGAGTATCAGCTCCCAATGCACTGGAGACAGGGTGGATTAGCTAATAAACTATTCTAGGCATTGTGGGGAGACATCATTAAATAGCCTAACTCCTTGCATCGATTTTGGCTTTACATTCCTTTTTAAAATCTTCATCTGCTTATTCTATTTCTTCTACAAGTAATAAACATTGGCATGGGCCTGTATGGATTTCCTGGAAACATTGTGCAAGCAGGAAATCTCTCCAATAAAAAGAGGATATTTTTTCCAGTACAGCAGAAGAAAAAAAAAAGAAAAAATTCAAGCCCAGCACATTTCAGCTTTAGAAGAAAATTCGTCCTGCCACACATCTCCCCACATTCCACCCCCCCACCCAAACAATGTAATTTTATTGAGGTTTGCTTGACATGGTAAACAGAGAAAAAGCAAGCATACATGAATTATAGCTAAGGCATCCGAAGGGGCAGAGTTGCTGTGCAATACCACAGGACGTGACTGAGTTGAGCCATGAGGACGCTGGTCTCTGACATGCAATAGGATCAAAGTTCGGGATCTGAAGGCCTTTGATACACATGTTGAATGAGGGTCTTGGAACTGAGGAAAAGTCCACATGCAACACCCCAGATCTTATTCTCTGCATCTATACCTCTGAAAGTGCTTGTGTTAGTTTTTCCAGTGTGTGCAGACATCTAAAGCCCTTTTTGCTGTTCTGTGGTCATTGGCAAGGTCTTTGATCTGGTAGGGGGCCACAGCACCCTGTCTGGCAACCCAAACCGGTGCTTTTCAGATTGTGCAGCCTGGTTCCTCTCACAGATTTTCCTTATGCATAAAATGAAAGGGCAGCTCTACTCTAAAAAATGAGATCAGACCAGTGCAACACCTGGGAGGGTGAGATCAGACAGGCCTTGGGAGACAACCTAAAGCGCCCCAGACTCCACAGAGAGGTTTCTGTTGACTTTCGTGGGCCTCTGGCAACACCTGATTTTCATTTTGTGATAATAATCTTAAATCTATGCTCAACATTTATGATTTTAAGCAAATAAGGCTGGAAAAGTAGCCTGCCTGTAATAGTTGATGCTCTAGTCAAAATGTCTTTATCACTCCATATAATTAGCTTGTTAGCATCTGTTAATTATGTTCTTTGTCTATCAGGCCAGATTCCTCACTTCACTAGAATAAATCAGTTTCCCTCCACTATCTGCAAAAAGTCTCATCAATTGACAGCAGCCCCTCCTACTACTGTAATTATGGTTTAAACTTCTAGGCATTATAAGTGTTTCATACTTTGCAAAAGCAAAGAAAAAAATAAGTTTATGCCTCTGATTCACTGCTATCCTGGTCACGCATCTTCCAAGTTCCTGTCTCGGTTCTTTTTTCTTTTTATCTCTGACCCCTTACTCCTACACAGTATTCAGCACAGAATAAAAGGAAAAATAATGTGTCTGAATAACATACTTTAAGAAAAACTGACAAACAGACAAGTGAATTGTTCAACCACATTTGAGCCTGACTATTGTATTAGTTTCTTGGTTGAGTTTGGGCTTTTTGTGGTTTTAATTTTTTCCTAGTAAACAAAGAGTTTAGCTGCAAGAACTGGACCGTGAACAAAGAATATTCAATATAATCCAAATTCCAACAATCCAGGCACTTTCTTTTATCAAACACCCTTCCAATGCAGTCATCCTCACTATCTGCCACAGTGCAAAAACAAAGGATCTTTTCAATATTTTTGGAAGAAAACCACCATGACTAAGAACCGAAACTGAGATGGGCGTTGCTTCAAATTGCAACATCTGCACAGAGCAAATAAAAGGTTAAATAAAAGGACGTGCCTGCCTATTTCTTGACTCTTAGATCATTCTTTTTTAATTATTTGGATAATGCCAGTGGTAAACACAGTGCATGGCTCCACTGACAGAACACTTCAGAGGCTTTTAGGACATCTTCTGCTACCTGGGGCCCCTCTCCTCCTCAGATACACCTCTCTCCAGTTTTCAAGGGCCACACTTGTGTGAGAAGGGGCAACATAAGGAAATTGGTATAACCAGTAGAATACTTGCTCCTAGCTTTTGTTGGTACCCTTGAAGCAAGTACATGGTCTTTCCCAGTAGCGTCTCCTTAAATTTCAGCAAACATAGCTTCAAATTCAGTGAGGCACCAGCACTCACAGTTGGAATCAACAAAGTTTTGATCTTGCATAGCATCCATCCTCAAGAAAATGCAAAGTAACATTTTTAATGGGCCCCATGCCCAAAGTGTATTTAGATAATAACTCTGTAAACCACAGTGTAGGAGACAGAAAAGAGTGTTTGGGATTTCTTTTGGTAGCAGAGCATCTGTAACTGCAGAGACCCAGCCTGGATCTGGGTTCAGTCATGATGGAAAAGCTGTGTACCCAGGGAGACAGCTTTGCCTGCCTGAAGTGACACTTGGCAAGACTTGATACCAAGCCTGCTGTGTTCATCCATTGTAACATGGCCTCTAGATGCTTTTCATGTGTTTCGAGCCTTTCCAAAACCATGGAAACGCCATCCAAGTAGCACTGAACTCCAGGCAGGTCACTCAGAAACACAGACATCGTTCTTTGCAAAGCACTGTGGAGGCTGGACCAGATCCATGAGGCACACACTCAAGATGGAGAATCTCATCAGGTGTAATAAATGTTGCATGTCTAGGTGATAGTCACTGCAAGTCAAAAGCAAAAGACCTCTTTGGGGCTGGAAACTCTCCAGGTGTGCTTTTAGGTGGGCAGGCACAGTGACTGCCAATGACGAGACTTTTTTTTTGGCTTGCTATAAGGAGAGATGAACACCTTTAATCTTTATCACTGCTACCTGGAGATTTCATTTCTTCTGTACTGTAGCCGTGGGCAGTTTTTAAGCCTGAGCCCTAGGAGCCCCCCTCACCAAAACCAGCGGGCAGAGGAACTCAAGAGCCCTTTGCACGGCATCGTTGTTTCCCCGGGAGGGAATTGGTGGGGGGGCATCCCCGCGTAGCTCCCCGGGTCCTCCGGCCACGGCAGCGCCGTGGGTGCCCCCAACCCACCCCCGCGGGCCCACGCACCCTGCGGAAGAGCGTGACCGTGTTCGCCGCGACGCCGTAGTGGGACAGGACCGCGGGGCTGCTGCTGAGGCCGAAAGGCACCTCGGGGGTCCGGTTGGCCGCTAGGCGAAACTGCGAGACTCCGGGGCTCTCCGGTTCCTGCGGGGGAAGAGGGAACGGGGTAGCGGGGGTCTGAGGAGCGGAGCCTCCCCCGGGGACCCTCCCCCGCGGGTGATGCGAGGGCGACACCTACCGTCCGCCCGCAGCGCCGCCCGCCCCGCCGGGGGAGCGGGGAGAGGGCCGGGAGGTGGGGGCAGCCAAAGGGCGGGGGACGCCGGGGTAAAGCGTCTTTCCCTCCCGGTGTCACCTTGCCGGCGTGGCTGGGACGCTGCAGCCATCACCACCTCTCCTCCCAGAATCGGGGAAATCAGTAGGCGGCGATGCCAAGCGCGCTGTCAGGCTCGAAGCCACAGCCAGCAGGTAGCTGCGGCACTCTGGGAACCTCACCTTCCGTTTGCTTGAAATCTCACTTCTTACCCCCACACTTAAGAGTTAACACGGTGATGATGGGAAACGCTAGAGCTCTTAAAAGAGTGGGGAGAAACTCAGAATCTGGATGTAGCATGCTTAAATATATCTACATATATATGTCTACATATACACATGTATGCGTGTGTGTATGAAAAAAAAATAAATATATTAAAACATATTTTTATATATCGGGTTTTTGAACACCTTGTTCAATCAGGTTTTTGAACACTTTGTTTTAGCAGTATCCTGATTCCTTGCAAAAAGGTGTCTTAAACATATCCTTTAAAAAGTAGCTATGGCAGATACATGGAAAGATAGAAATGTGCAATTTCTCATTAATTTGAGGTCCATGCTTCTTCTTGCAGTGAGAGCACTAGCTACACCTTAGGCCATATTAAATCCTCTCTTGCTAGTCTTTTGAGTGATGTACTTTTGATACTTCTACTTATTGGATTTAAATTCTCAAGGCACAGTGTCTGCTTGGAAATTGGTTTATTTTTCTTTTTGGTTTGAACCATCAGCTTAGCTGTTTGCGAGCCCAGAGAGAATGGAAAACAAAATTCTTTCTTCATTCAAAAGAAAAACAGCTCTTGTGACCTGTTTTAGCAACGCCAGCGCATAGACATGGCTCTGGTGAGAGCACTAAAGCCTGGGATGAGAATAACCTCACTGAGTTTTGGAGCATTCCTGAGAAAGCTGAGGTTTAATCAGGCCAAGCATGGCTCTTTCTCACACACGCGGGGTTTCTGGAAAAACATGCTGTTTTTCCACCATGGCATGCTGCTCCCAGCCAGGGAGGCTGCACTCATTATACAGGGAGCTTGCCGAGCTGGGTACTGCAGTGAATTGAAAGGCTGCAGCAGATTAGTAATTTATGGCGAACAGAGAACATGGACATTATTTGGATGAATATACTCTCAGGCAGAGGGCCAAGACAAGCCTTCATAGCACACATACATCTTTATCTACTGTTTAAATGCAGCTCTGTTGTGCTTCAGGCATTGAATGCATGACACATCTCTGGCTGCTGCCCCACACTCCTGGCAGCTGGGGCTGTCCCCACACTGCAAGACAGCACAGCCATCCCTCCCTGCCCCGGGACCCCACGTGCCGCATGGGGCAGCCTCCTGTTGGCTCTGATGAATGAAATCCTGCAGCGTGAGGGAGGCCGCTGTGGCACAAGGCACCAGCGGTTATGCCCCTGCATTGCTTCACGCAGCAAGAAGCCACGGTCCCTGCCACGGCTGGGCAGCAGGCTCTGTGCCCTGGGTACAGCCCTGCCATAACCCCAGCCTTCTACCGTGCGGGAAGGAGGCCTCCGAACGCTTTTGTTCTGCATGTGCAGATTGCCTCGCTGGTTTGCAGGACTGTAGCACTGCAAGAGTAATCTTCAAGGAGCCCCGAATGCCTGCAGGTGCTCAAGGTGAGGCAGCTGGTGCTCTGTGATCAGTGCTTAGCAATGGCCCTGGGGCAGAAGCCTCCAGCGCTCACACACTTGTTGCTGCCCACGCTGCAGCACCATTGGTCCTCACTCCGTGATGGGCTGCAAGATGTCATTGCCCTATACCAGGGCAAGGAAGGTTTTTTTTGAAAAGCTAGTGTCCTCTGACAGAGGCCAAGGCAGTTTATGGAAAGCAGAAGCCCACATTAGATCTCAAGGAAAAGGGGGAAAGAGGTGCAACTTGGAGACCTTGAAAGTAATGAAGATCCTGTCAAAGAGGCCTCTCTTTGATGGTGCTCTAACTCAATAAATATTTTTGTCTTGTTTCCTAAGGACAAATATTAATGCCATTTTGGGGGCAAGGGGCACATACCTATCAGTCAACTTTGAATTCAATTGAATTTAGACACAGAGTGGTAGAGATCTCAAGGGTATCAACACTGGGGAGCAAAGCAGCGAGACAGAAAGATCATGCCACCACCCTCCCTGGGAGGAGGCTGCAGCTTGAGCCCAGACCCTCTTGGACTTCAGAGGATCCACACCAGCGCTGGTCCCCGAGACCCATCTTCCTCAGCCCTATCACGCAGATAGTGCCTCGCACTGTCTTTGATGACTAAATCAAACAACTGACGTCCCACTCACCCCTCACCAACACCATTTCTCTGCCACCCACACTCCTGTTTTCTTCCCCTGCAGCATTTTACTTTCTCCCACTCCAGGGCTCCTACAACCTCCTTCACCTTTCTCCCTTGCTCCATCTCCCTTCCCACACACAGATCAAATTCCCTACATTCTCTCTGTGTCCTGTCACCTAATTCCTCCACATGCCTGTGACAGTCCCAGCAGCTTTTGTGACAGGAGCTGCCTTTGGAAATTGTTTATGCCACATCTAGCTCCACACTAGGTGGGATAGGGCTCACAGCTGACAAAGAGGAGGTGCTGGGAACACACCTGGAAGAATCCAATGACCACCACCTCATCACCACTGATGAAGGCTTCGGCATCTGCAATGCTGTTCAACAGGATAGGTTTTTCTATGGTGCCAGCTGTGCCTGGAGAGGAGAGGTCGTTGTTGGACAGAGGGTACACAAAGAGCAGCTCAAAAAGGCTCCCCCAACATGCACCCCACCCCTTACAATTTCACCCACACACCTCTCCTACAAGCTCAACACAGTGCTTGCGCAGCACACCCTGGGTAAGGAGGACACCCCACAGCAGACCCAGCCTTTCCCCGAGCCAGGAGGAAAGCTCACTCACTGTGGGATGCAGAGCTGCCACCTCCAGCACATCCTGCTGGGGAGCTCCTGGTGAGCAGGATAACGAAGAGACACAGGAAGATGGAGGTGCCCATGGTGCCAGCTTGCCGTCTTCTTGCCATGCCACCCTGCTACAGCCCTTTTCTTGGCAAAAGACACGTCAGCTGCTGCAGGGGCCCATAGCCACTCCCAGGATGGTGGGAAGGGAGCAGCTGGTACAGGGTGAAGCCTTCAGCTCCTGAGATAACCGCCTGGCTGGGAGAGAACCCCTCCCTGCTGTGCAGACACCAGCCCTGGAGAGTTTCACCAACACTGACACCACTGCATCCTCACTCACAGCACCGGACACCTTGGCCACTCTGCACTTGTGCAACCAGGTGCCCCAGCTGGGTAAAAACATCCCTCCATGCAGAAGGAGCCACTACATTTCTCCAAGTGCTGGGTCCCAGAAGCTGATGTTCCCTTGTGCATGGCCAGCAGGACAGCCACTGGGACACGCAGCTCTTGATTTGGCTCTGCCTCTGGGGAGCAGCTGCTGTGGTAAGTGTTAAACATGAGAAGGCCACCTTATAGCTCCCTGTGATTATTCAGTTGCCACCTGGGATGAGGGGCAGGGGCTGCCTACCCCTAGAGGCTTCCTCCATCACAGACCAGACTTGGAACTCCAAAGAAGGATTCATGAAAGCCCTGAAGGAAGCAGTTCTGAAATAAATTGCCTATAGAATTAGGCTGATGTTTTGAAGGAGGGCTATTTCCCTGCTGAAACATACTCTTAAACCTTCTTATAATGCATTCTTCACATACACACCACCAAAAAACATAAGCTAGAAAAGAATGTCACACATGCAGAAAAGAAGAAAGAAACTGGTTTTATTCTTGGGACACTGAAGTCTTGTTACAGCATCTAGCTGCATTCCCCCTGACTGGTTTTGCCTGCACAAGGATGGATTTTAATGGGATAGGGCACCAGATACAGACCAGTAGACTATGTGGGAGGTAAGTAACCATTTACAATGAGTCAGAGCACATGGCAAGTATAACTCGGATAGGGATTTTCCAGGGACCAGTCTGCCCTGCCAGGTGATCTTGTTTCCTAGAAAAGGCACTTCCGGGACCGAAGTTGGTACAGGACAGATGGAGGCATCAGGAGGAAGTACTGGGAGAGAGGGAGAGAGATGCTTCCCAATTTAACCCATTACATGTCATGATGGGGTGGTGGTGAGGACGGGTGGGTTACTTTCAGTGTATCAGAAGAAGCAGCAAAGGCCGCCTGCAGGCCTGTGCATCAACTGATGCTGGCACAGAGCCCCAGCACCCACGAGAATGGCTGCCAGGGCTGTGGCTGGCCACGGTGGCAGGAAGGAGCAGCGTGGTGGGCATGACCCACCTGGAGACTGGTGCAGGAGGCAAGGGGATGGGAAGGGGGAAGGCAAACTGGGTGAACTCATTCTGTCCATTCCTTCTTGATGGACAGGTTCCACTCCCAGGTGAGATGGTCATGCTTGTCGTCATCCGTGAAGAAGGACTTGTTGTGATAGCTGCCTCGAGCCAGCATACCCTTAGGAGCCTCCTCAATAGGTGTCAGGAACTCGTACTCCTCTGGCCGTGGCCCGTAGCTGCCAACCATGAATGTGGCTTTGTCCACTAGGAGAAAACAACCCACAAGGAATAAGCCCCTCAGGCAGGGAATGATAAAGGAGAGATGAAGCCACAAGCATGATCACAAACAGAAAGGAGACAGTGGGGAGAGAAAGAGGCATTTGTGTCAGCAATGGGAAGAGAATCAGTGGAAAAAGTGGATTCCTGAAGTACAGGGACAGCTGGAAGGATAAATGGATGAATGGGCAGATGGACAGGCAACTCAATCTGTACTTTCTCACATGTATGTGCTGCTGGGAGTGGGTATACTCAGCATATGGCTTAAGATCTCTCTCGATCTCCTGCTACTTCTCTTTTCTGGTGAGAAGACACCACTTATGTGTGATGAACAGGATGCCAGAGCCTTAGAGGCAGTTGCATGCAAAAATGCACATGTGGGATGTGTGTGTGCAAAAGGGGACTTCCCTCTGCCTTTTCCAGGCAAGGCAGCACTGCACGAAGTGGAGTGGTGATGGGCAAACACATGGCTCCACCGACAGTGGGAAGCTTTGTAGAGCAGCTCTGAATTTTACCAAGTACATCTGAAAGAGCTTTCAGGAGGTGGGAAGCTCCACATGGGCTAAGCCACTCTACAGGGGGTGGGGGGAAGCTGAAGAGCTCTGTATGGAGAGGAAATCTGTGGCAAGCACTGTCTAAACAGTGTCTCTGGGGCCTTTGCTGCTGCAGACACTGGTGTAGCACACAGACACCAGAGCTAGCTTGTATTGAGTTCACACAGGAACAGAAAACAGTTAGCCTGGGTGATGCAGAGTGCAGACTAATGCACTCTGCTGACAAGACTCGCCTCCTGTGTGGTAGCGCAGGGGGGGCCCTCGGGGCCATGAGAGGCTCTGTCGCAGCCCAGAGCTGCAGGAACATTTCTTTGAGCAGAGGGAACATGGTGGTAGGAGCACTGGTGTGCAGGGCACAAAGGTCTCTTACTCACCCTTCACCCCTGTCCGGTAGGTGTGCTGCACGTATTTCAGTCCAGACACAATGTCCCTGTTTACCTGCAAGAAGTGACCAGAAGTAAGTCTCAAGGGAAGGGTTTTGGTTCTGTATCTGCTAGTTTTTTCTCTCCTTAGTGACATAACCATCTTAGCTTCCTACACCACTGCTCTCAAAGGCTTTGCACAGGACACATTGTGGGGAGTCCTAACATGACTTCTCCATAGGCATCTGGAGACCTACGGCATCTTCTGTGTGTCACCTGCACTGCCCCATCCTTTCCCTGACTTTGAAGATGACAAGAGCACATCAGTCCACTGCACAAAATGGGCTGATGGGGACAGAGAAAAGTGAAGTAGGGAGCTCTTGGTTAATAATTTCCATATAGAAAATTAGATGTGTGACTAGAGTAATTTCTCCAGCACAAACAGGTGGGCAAGATTAGCTGAGTACTCCCAGCTGCCTTCTAAGCTACATAGGGAGCCGGCAAATTTCTCCTCAAGAGACAGAAGGGCACAGTTCATAATCTTTCCTCGAATCTCCCATCGATCACTTGGATGTATCCCTTGCTGCCTCACTCCAGCATACACTGCCTCCCTGCAGCACTACCCAATCTGGAAACAAGATGGGCAGATTCTTTTACACCCCAGGGGAGAATCCACATGGTGCCAGCCCTCACCAGCCTTGGGACTGAGGGAGTTAGAATAACCTGTCTAGCTCCAGGCACCTCCTGTCAACAGGGCTCAGATACAGATGAAAATATTTCATAGCACAAAGGAGAGCTGGAGGTGTCTCCGAGGACAAAGTCATTTCTAAGACAGCAAGCAAGCCTCAGAAAAGAGGGGAAATCTTTCCTATGGAGCCCACAACATTAACACTTTCCCTCCTCCGTTTCAGGAGAACTATCATCCTCCCCCTTTTTGCCTTCTCTGCCAAAGCCAGCTTTGTCTGCAACAAATGTGTGGAGCTGATCACTTCAGTGCTGGATGCCACACTGCAGTGCTGCCAAGTTTCATCTTCATCTGGAAACAGAAGAAATGGCTGACACACTGGTTAATGGGCAAGGTGGAGAAATGACACCCTTTGGGTATATTGTGACCCAGAACTCAGGTGTCATCAGCCAAATGCTACAGTATTGAATCTTTTTTATGCATATGTGAAGCCCAGCAATGCAGACTGAACCAGTACTTCATGGAAACCCATTATGTCTTCTCTTCCCTATCTGTTCCCTCTCTGTGTGAATTAAGAATTTTTTGGTGGCTGAAAAGCCAAGCCAAACTCAGCCAAAACTACCCATTTGGCTTCCAAACCCCCTGTTGTTCACCACTGTGAGTGGACAGAAAGCAACTTCTCCCAAGGGGTAGCAAGCAGAAGCAATTCCCTAGAAAGACCTGGTCCCTTGTTGGGTAGAATGACACCTGAAGCGAGGAGAGCTTTACAAGGGCCTAGCTTTTGGGCAGGTATGCTGCCTGGCTCCAGTTATCTGACAGACTGCCAGTGACTGGCCTCAGCAACTGATAAGCAACCAGAAGGAAAACAACTCACTCTGAAGTGGATCTTGACTCTGTATTCCACTCCTTCCTTTAACACGAAAGTCTCTTTCTTGAGTGCTTCAAGGTCACCTGTAAGGAGAATATCAAGTTGTTAACTAAAGGTATCACAGTGAGAAGACACCACACGTGGTAGGATGGGGCCAAGACTGGTGATGGAGATGAGCATCTCTTCAAAAGATGGCACACCTGCAAAATGACTATGCAGAGGTCTGTATAATCAGTTGTACTGTGAGAGCACAGACACAGAAAGGTCTGGGCCTGGGCATATGTATCTGTCTGTGTCCACATCTATGAAGATAGTAACTAAACAAACACAGGTCTGTGCACATATACACAAGTATATGTATGCACAGACTCATTGTTGGGTACCTGCAGGAGCATGTGCATGGTTTTAAACTAAAGGAGAGGGATTCAGGCTAGACATGAGGAAGGGTTTTTTTACAATGAGGGTGGTAAAACACTAGCACAGGTTGCCCAGAGAGGTGGTAGATGCCCCATTCCTGGAGTCATTCCAGGCCAGGCTGGACAGGGCTCTGAGCAACTTGATCTAGTTGAAGATGTCCCTGCTCATTGCAGGGGGTTGGAGTAAACGGCCTTTGAAGGTCCCTTCCAACCCAAACTATTCTATGATTCACCCCAGGATGGGATAAGAGGACCATGTTTTGCAGGTCCTGCCCAGCTTGGTAGGCTGCCCGGGTTCTGCATGGTTTCAGTTGAACAGGAAACCTCTCTGCTTCTTTGGGCCCAGCTTCCTCCCTCTACAGAAAAGCCCATATAAGGTGAAGCCTGGTTCTCTGCCCATGTCCGGAACTGCAGTATTGCTCGATTCTGAAGTTTCAAAACAGCTCATTACCCAAAGGCATGCACATCCCTTGTGCTCATGAGGTCTCATTGAAAGGAAGAAAGAGGAGAAAGCAGAAGAAACCCAGGAGCTCCTAAACCCTTGACACTCTCCTCAATTACATCTCCTTTTCTTTTTCATATGTGCAGACCTTAAAATAAGAAACAAAGCTAAGACATCCTCGGTGTTCCTCTAAAACCCACTGTAGCATCCCAAGGACAAACTTCCTTTCAATATGAAGCATCACAGGGCCTTTGCTTGTTCCCCTTTGTGCCCAAGGATAGAGTCTGTGCCTACCTGTAAGGTCCATAGTGATCGGTCCTGGAGCAGAGTCACATACCAGGGTGAGTCGGGTGACCACCACATTGGGAGCTGTTGGGTCTGCAGAATGGAAAGTCAGGGGGAAACTGTCAGCTTGCAAAATTAAATGCAGGAGGAGGGGAATGACACCGAAGAAATGGGGTTGCTTTCCCACACAGAAACTGCACTTCATGAGCACCCAGGAAGGCCAGGGTTCTCTTAGGACAATAGGACCATGCATCAGCACCAGTCCTTCAATATGGATCCCTCCAGTCTCCATCCTAATACCCAGAGGAGGTCTTTCCACTACAGGAGACTCCCCTCTTAAGATTATTCAGAGTAACAAGGCACCCTTTAAGCATATGCTGGTCCCCTTATGTTCCTAACCCCTCAGGAGTCCTCCAAGGCCCACACAAGTCCCTTTCTGATTCCAGCATTCTCTAATAACCTTACACCTAATGCTCAGAGCACCTTCCTTTACATGCACCTCTCCACCATCTCCAGTCCTCCAGCAGAAGCATGTGCTGCATCTTCTTTGAGGCCACCTTGCCCCATCCCCACAGCACACTGTTGTGCTGCATCTCCCCAGTCCCTTCCCATCAGCATGCCCCAGCCTACCTACTACCACAGGTCCATCTCCCAGCAGGGACTTCTTGTACTTAGCGAGGCTTTCATCATCCTTGTCCAACTCTTGCAGCTCCTGCAGAGTTTTCTGGGGAGGAGGTTTGTAGTTGAGTTTCCCATCCAGCTCATCATCATCTTCCTCCACATGAGGTTCTTGGGTCTTCTCAGTCATGCTCACTTGGTCTGGGTAGCAGAGGAGGGGGCAGTCAATGGGATTGCTCTGCAGGGGAGCAGCGTCCCTGGGGGCACTTGGTCTGGGCACAGTGTGGTTCAGTCCCCCGGGCAGGCAGGCGGACGACCAGCGCCGAATGCAGCAGAATCGTTACAGGCAAATGGCGACGGTGATCGGCTGCAATCCCAACACTGCTGTGCTGATATTCTGGCTCGAACACAATCCCCCTCTGCCCCCGCTCCTCTCCCTGCAGGCACCATGCGCACACGCAGACCTACACCATTCTTCCCTCCCGGGGAGGAGGTGCGGGAGCGGAGGCTGAAGCCAGAGTGATTTACAGCCACGCTGCAGCGCGGTTGCTGGCCAGCAACCCTGCAATTAGAAGCCACTGCACAGCGTTTCAGCTCTCACCAACTACCTTACACAAAGAGCTGCTGCTACACACAGACATGAATAAAGACAAGGCCAGAAGTTTCATTCACCCTCTCATAACAGGTCAAAAGCCACGCTCAGGCAGCATTTCATACAAAAATCAAATATCTGACAACAACTCCCTTACATTACCAAGTTTGCTGAAGCCCTCAAGGAAACACACTCGCCGCAGTCTATCTGCTGGTGTTCCCAGTGCCTGCTCCCAGGAACAGCTGACTTCACACACTGATCAGGTCTCCTTCCCACTGAGTAAGGAAGCGCAGTGGTGAGCGCATCCAGACCAGCTGCAGAGCAGCCCTGCGTACCTGCGCTGCACCAGTGAGGCTTCTTGGAGAGAAGAGGCAGGATGCCTGGAGCACACAGCCAGCAAAGCAGGGACACATGCTGCTGAACACAGGAGGGCAGCGAAGCTGCTTGGGTGGCATCCCAAATGGGAGCCAAAGTGGGTAGAGGTGAACTGATGGGCAGGCAGGGCATGGGGTGGGGGAACAGGAGACAGGCAGGAGAGGTGAGCAGTGCTGTCCCAGGTACCCCTCACTCAGCTGCCTGTCTCGCAGAGCCAGCCACATGGTCCTAACCACCCTCCCAGTCTTTAGAGAAAGGCTGAAAAACAGAGCAGTGCCCTCCTGGTGCAGCAGTGGTTGTCGCAAGCAGCCAAGACATTCCTTGCTGTTTGGGAGCAAGGGAATTTGAGTGAGCTACACAGACCTTCAGTTCACTTCCACTTATCCTTATACTAACTCCTTCTTCAAGGCTGTCCCTACTAAAAATTTCCCTTTTGCCTGCTTAACTGCAACTTCCCCAGCAAGTCTTTTATCCTTCTCTGCAGCTGTGGCCTTAACATTTGCCCCTGCTCCCAAAAGTTAAATTGGGAGCTAGCAGCATAGTTTTCTCATTCGTTAAAACAGAAAGGAAATACACAAAAAAAGTATATATGCAACAGTTCAGGGTGAATCAGCAAACGAAATCAGGCAACAATGAGTAATATGCAGACCTCCCCGTGCAATTCCAGTGGAAAAAAAAATCAAGGAGGGGTATATTAACATGTTAAAAAGGGACAGAGAAGGACTGAGCAGCACAGCAACAAGAAGACTCAGTGGGGCATGCTAATGGGCAATGGTCCTGATGCAAGACTACTTTGCAATGGCATTTTGTGGCGAGTCAGGAACTAGTGCAGAGAGGGCAGCTGGGAAATAAAATGGAATCTGAAATCAAATGGACAGAAAAGCAAGCAGGTCCCAGCAGCCAAATAACCTTGGCTGAGTTCACGCTTGACCCTCGGGGTGAGAAGGACCTGTGTACCATGGGAACAGCCCTTGAGCTTGTCCTCATGAGGAAGGAAACCAGAAGCCTTCTCATGAAAGCAACGATTGCTTGTGCCCTGCTGCTCTGCAGCCATAGCACAGTCACCTTACAAAGCCAGGCGATCCCCTCAGTGCCATCTCATACTCAGCACAGGAAGGGAACACGATGAACCACGGCAGCCACCACCAGGTCTTGCCTTCCACTTGGGCTCCAGATGCAGATATGAGTCATTTCCACTCTCCCAAGTTATCTCGTGATACCAGGCTGCATCTGCCACTACTACAACCACAGAGCAGAGCTGCCTGCCGGCCCCATCCTCCACAGGTGATTTTGTGGTTTATCACAGCAGAGGGAGAGACTCAGGTGATGGAGAGAGAGATCTCTAGCCACACACAGAAAAAAGGCAGAGTCAGGGCTGGACCAGCTGGTTGTTCCCCATCCCTCAGACCTTCTTTTTGCATCACACATGCTGCAGAGACTTCCCCTGACAGTCTGTGGGGGTGGCTCACTTGAGAGGGGATGCTTTTAGGCTCTGAAAACCTCCCAGAGACCCAGAGAGGTGGATAGATAACCTACTGTGCCAATAGTGAGAACCTGTGGGGAACAGCACCAGTCAGGCTGTCTGGGCTGAACAACCTCTGGCTCACATGCATTTCAGGATGGCACCAGTCAGACCCGATTCCCGCATTTCTCCCCAGGTCGTGGACATGACCCTGCCTTCCTGCCAACTTCCTAGGCAGGTGCTGACCAAGAGAAAAGCTCACATCTCAGCTGCACCTGCCTCTACTCACTCCAGCTCTGAGACTAGTCCCCTCTGCAAGCTAAGACATGCTACTGAGCTCAGGCATCATTGCTTCCCCAAAGTGAGAATGTCCCCCAGAGTGAGAATGTTGGTGCCCAATTGTCAGTGCCCCTTGGCTCCTGTGTCAGTGCCTGAAGTCAAGGGTTGGGCTAAGATGGAGACCCTCCACGGCCTTCAGTCCACCAGCCTCTTAAAAATGTGAAAATTAACCCTATAAATGATCTACTCAAGGAGAAAAGTGGGTGATTTATGCCCTGCCCCACCACATTTTTCTTGATTCCCTGCAGCCCCTGTGCATCACCTGCACATCTGAGGCCTGGCAGCACCCACAAAGCAGTGGGGAGAGGGGCAGGGACAACATTAGAGACCCCCTGCCAGAGAAAGAGATGGCTGCAGGAGGCAAAGGAGGAATCACACCCTGACAAAGGGTGCCAGCATCTCTCAGCTAGGCTCTGCCTGTGCCTGGGTGGGTGGCTGTCCTTGCACCTGCAGCAGGAGGGGGCAGGGGGGCAGGAGACAGGGTAGACAGTGGCAACCTCCTTAACGCCCCCTTCCCCCGTGCTGCTATTGTGCACAAAGAGCGATATCATAGGGTCATCATTTTATTTGCCCTCCCACTGTGCATCAAATTCACTCCCCTAAAACACCCCCTGATCCAGGGCTTATCTCCAGGAAGCGGGATTGGCAGGGTGGACGCAGTTTTCCGCGATGGGGGAGAAACACACCAGCCCCACCAGCGCCCCCAGGCCTGGCCTCCCCATCCCACCCCTCTGGGGTGCGAGGACTAAAAGGGAGCCCACCGCCCCGCCACCCCCCGGGGCAGCCGGATACCGCCCCGCAGGGACGCACCCGCTGTCACCCGCCGGGGCCCTCCCGCCACCCCGGGAGTGCGGGGGCTGCCTGCCCTTCCTCTGTCCCTCCACCCCATGACACCGCAGAGCCCGACTTCCCCCTCGGATGCAAACAGGGCCCTGCGCGTCTCCCCGGGCAAGGCTGGGTAAAGGAGCCAGCCGCCGAGAACAAAGGCGCAAAGTTGCGCGGCGGCAGGGAAGAGGGAGCCGGGGGTGAGCCCGCTCCTCTCCCTCTGCTCGCCCCCCCCGTCCTCCCCTCGCCTGGGCTTTTACTTACCGGCTGAGCGACGCCTGCGACCGGGGTCTTCCTCCGCTCTCAGCGCTCAGCTCTGAGCTTTGGCAGTTGGAGGAGGAAGGAAGTTGGTGAAGAGAAAAAAAAAAAAAAAATAACTCTCACACGCAAAAAAAAAAAAAAAAGACAGCCGCCGCCACCACCACCACCAGCCCACTCGCAGAGGAAGCCCTGCGCGGCCCCGCATGCTGCAGCGCTCCCGCTTTGTCTGCGCGGCCGCCCGCCCGGCGCTGCGCTCTTTTTGCGCAGAGGTGCGCAGGGCTTTGTCTGCGGGGCTGAGCCCAGGCAGGGACGCGGGAGCGCTCCGCGGCTGCGGGCTCTCGGTGCGTGCTGCTGTACCTGCCAGTGGGTGCCTTTGTTTTTCAGCTCGAATTTTTATTTTATTTGTTTTCCTGGTGTAATTAAGGTCGATTTCAAAAGCTGGCCCTGTTTTATGCAGATTAAAATAAGGGGAGAATCAGGTGGAGTGGAATGCATTGCTGCGTACATGTGGGGAAGGGGTGCAAACGGGTTATTGTAGATGAACCTCATTTTTCTCGGTTAACATACGCTACCTACTGCATTTAATCAGCTAATTGTTCCCAACTCCCAGCCATTTTCATACAAGCAGTTTCAAAGATCAGCTACCCCCGGAAGAACGAGCTCTCATTTCCCAGCGTTGCTTAAATGATCAGAAAGATTTTGTACCACTTCCTCTCTCAAGTATCAGCAGATTTTATCTTTCTTTTCCAGTCACAGAGTGCCTGCTTAGTCTTCAGTCACATAAATCTTTCACACAGACAATCCTCAGTGCAGAATTTAAGAATAAATTAGATCATTGGTTTGTAACCAACAAATCTGGATCTGCAATGACTGATAGACTGCTCTTAATGCATTTGCAGAAGCAAAAAAAGCAAAGCAAATCTGTTGTCGATGGGCTTAAATTCACTGCCCTGGATCCACATGTCCATTAGAAAACATTTAACATGCACACATTTTTAAAGGTTGCAAACAACTGAGTAAGAGCGGTCTCCTTTAGGGATGGAAAGGTCTCGGAAGAGAGGGACTGATTTTCCCAGCTTACCACTGCTTTCGTTTAGGCTATGGGTGGCACTTTGATTCTGACCTCATGCATTTCAAGGGACAAAGAGAGCATATGTCTGCCTGGCAATGGATTTCCATGTAGCACGGGTTGTAGCTTCAGAAACATTTTAAGCCTCCATGATTTAGCTTCACCACTAAGATAAATTGTTTTATTCTCTGCTGCTCTTTTTCACTCCTACGCTAACCCTCCCCCTGGGTCTGCACGAGAGAACTGAGATGAATACAGCACTGAGTTCATCTTAAAACATACCTGGCAAAAATATGGAAGCAAATGCGTAAGTATATACTGGTGAGTTTTAAAGCCAGATATGTTTCCCAGCCCCTGTTCACAATGGCCAAATGTGGCTAAACACTTGTGCCAGCACAAGGGAAGGGGCCATATGGGGATGGGGATGGGAAAAGGACAGAGCAAATTCTTTCAATGACAGTGCCAAGTTATGGTCACTCAAATGGCTCAGGTGAACAGTTCTGGCCTGGAAAAGGTGTGAAGAGCTGGCTGTGTTAACTATGGGGAGCTTTGAGTAAATGATCTTGTTATACAGCCCCTGAGTCTTGTATATCATGTTCTTGTCTTAGTTCCTGTGCTGGCTGGACTAATTCTCTAATTTCAGTAGGCTTCCTAATTGGTACTGGGAGACCAGAACACCCTTTTGGCTGGGAGGGTGTGTGGGGTGAAGCTACCATTTGTTCATGGCTTGGCTTGGCTTGGCTTTTTTCTTTCTAGTGGCTGTGTACAAAGAGACCAGTGCAATCATAATTCTAGCATTATTATGATCATTTTTGCTGGGGGCTGATTTGGTTTAGCTTTGTCTCATTTTTTTTTATAGTTGGAGATAAATACCAGATTGCCTGTGTCTAGCTATTTGCACACTGTTTCTAAATGTGTGTGAGCATACATCAACACCAGTATAACCACAAATGTGGATAGAGATATAGGGATGTATAGCTATGTGCTACCGTAGTTATGTACACCGAGCTTATATTGGCATATCTGCCTAGTATGCAGGACAAACAGATTTTACTCCTAGATTAGAAGTTACCCAGTATGTAATTATGGGCAAATCACGTCATTCCTCTGTGTTTCATCTTCCTGTTATTAAAAGGGATGAGAAGGAGCTGCAGACGTTGGATATGCACTATGACAAGCAGATGGGAGCTCAGAAGCCAGGCATCATCCTTTGGGTCAACCCTTCCTGCTGGGGAACCACGTCACTGATCTGCTGGAAGAACAGCAGGTTTTGAAACGGGTCGGAGCAAAACATCACTGAAAGCAAATCCCTACCACCGAATATTTTATCTCTGACAAACTGATGCCGTGCAATGAAGATCATCTCTTGGCAGACATCCTCCAGCCCCAGCCAATTCTTATGTCTGTGACAGAAGGAGACAAGGACAAGAGCTAGAGTGTACCTGACTTATTGCAACGGAAACAGTAATATTTCAAATGTGTTCTTAGTTGGAAAATAATATTTTCTACTTAAAATATTATCATTATTAGGGCTTATTTACTTTGGCCCCACTGACCACAGTTGATTGCACAATTAGTTGACCACATTAATATGTGCAATCAACCACTAGTGTCTAAACTTACTTCAAGTAAATAGCCGAAAGCTAATTCACATTTTAAAATGCATATCTTTCAGCTACACAGTCTTTACTCTCAACAGTCATATATGTTCTGTAGCACCTTACTGGACTCAACAAATCTTGAGATTTCTTAAAAATTGTAAAATTTAAAAAATTAAACAGAGTAATTTTTTCTCATTTGACTTTGGATTGCTACCATAAATTGTCCAGCATTTCTGGATTTTAATTTTTTAGATTGGTGGTACACTGCTGCTGTGTGCTGCTAAATGTCATCTCCATCTTCTGCAGAAGAGGTGTCTGTGTTTGAGGAAAGGAGCTATTTTGTGGCCTTCAGAAGTTACTAAATTAGGAACCCCCCACCTGTTAGAATCCTTTACTTTCACCTCCTCTTAATTTCCAGAACTGTCTAATTTGGAGCTGAAATTACCCAGGCTGGACACTCTAGGGGGAAAAATAAAAAGAAATCTTAGTCCAGGCAGGGAATCCATTTTTGTAATTATAAGAGGCCAAATAATGTAATATTTTTTTCTACTGCTCTTGTAAAGTGGTTTGTTTTGGAGCTACTCAATTGCATTTGCACTGAACTCAGTGCACAGTGCTACTAATTCACATTACTCTCTAATGAACAAGGTTGCCAAGTAGAGTCACTGTCATGAGCTTTGCCTCCCCCTCAAGCTTTTTACAGTCTCTGGGAAGACTGTGGGTGATACACTGGGAAGACACATTCATGGTGCAGCAAATTCATCTCAAAAGCTGCTGCAAGGTAAGCATCAGTTTTGGCCATGGGTGTCCCCCAGGTGGATGCCCCCAGGTGATGTCCCTCACTACCTGCAGGGATCCTTTCTCCTCCAGAGATGAGAGGAGGTAATCTGGGACTGGGGCAGCCACGAGGTGATGAGCATGGGGGAAGGTGAAAGGTCAGGGAGCTCAGACACAAGGCCTTTCCCTGCCACAGCAGGGGACATTCACTGCATCACGAGGTCCCACCCAACTCCTTGGTAAACCCAGCACTGCCTCCTCCACCTCCCAGTTAAGCAGGATAAACAGGAGGATGCAGCCTGTGAAGCATGAATTGATTGTGCGTGAAGAAATGCAGGTACAAGGTATCCCAGCATTTGCTTTAAAAGGCATCATCCTAACGTTGGTCCTGCTGTGTCTAGCACACATGGTACCCGTTTTCTTCCTACTCAGTGCCACTCACTCCTCCTGAAGTGCTGCAAGGGAATGTGCAGCCCATGGGGCGGGAAGGTAGGAAAGGGGCGGCAGCTAGACGCGGTGCCAGACGAGGGAACCAGTATTCAACATGGAGAGCAAGGAGGAAGAAGACACCTGGAGGTGCGGCCACAGAGCCCGCAGTAAGGGTTTATTGGTGTTTCCCACCCATTGCAATCCCTTCAAACCACCAGACCACAGGACTTGAGGGCTCCCAGCTGGGATGAGGAGCTGATGCCAGAAAACGTGACTGGGTGCTCCATCTCTCCAGCTCTTCCAGATGAGATTTCCTTGAAAGATGTAGAGAAGATTGGAGATTTAATGCTTGTCTAAGCAGCTTTTGGGCTAGTTAACATGCTAATCCCATAACCCTCATCTCCAGCCTGAAGGTGCACAAACACCACATGACACTTCTGGATGACTTGACTCCCCTGGAGGGGAACAGCAAGACAGAGAAAGAAAAAGGATTTTGTTTGGGATGAAAGAGTAATGGCAAAATGAAACCAGCTTCCTCCAGAGGCTCGCTTGAGAAAGGCTGAGGAGGGACAGAGCAGCCCAGTAGAGGTGAGGGATCATGAAGCAGGTGGAATAGCGAAAGGATAGGGCTGGGAGGAGGAAGAAGGTCCCTGCCACCATGGAGCAGGGGTCTCTTCGCTGTACCTTCTGCACTCCAGAGCCCAGCATGGAAGGAAGCAGCTCTTGCCCTCCATCCCTCTCAGTGGACGTCATGGCATCTTGCGGGGGGCGGTGTCCTGGAGAAGTCACCCACCGGCGCTGGATTTGAAAGAGGGCTGGACTATTTTAGGACCTCTGAGAAAACAAGTGGTTATATAAGGTCAAATCTCAGCAAGTGTAATCAAATCTCAGCCCTAAGCTGATCACTAGTCAGGGTGTTAGGAGGTATTTATCCAAGCACTCCACCTTGTATTGTGACTTTCCTCCAAAACAGCCAGAACTGAAGCTAGGACTAAATTCAGAGAAGAGCTGTGCCATCCTCTCCTCCTCCGCTGGCCTTAGAAAATCTCCTTTGCCAGTTGCATCCTGCCTTGCCTGTGCTAAACAGGGGGAGATCTTGACTTTGTACTGCAATTCATGGCTCAGTGTCAGCTCCCTCTAGCTCTTAGGTGCCTCATGTGCCTTGGTGCTTTAGACTCAGCAGTGCTCAGGGCATGCTGCGTGCAGCTGCATAACCTCTCCCTGAAGCCATCAGGCAGTAATTATCAGCGTCTCTGTGGCAACGTTTTTCCTTTATTGCACTCATGCTGCTCCTGTATTATTGCTCTCATGGCCCTGCCTCTGCAAACTCCCGTAGCAGTGAATTCTTGTGGAAAGCACCAGTATGAGAGTTGCCCCTCCTCCCTCTCCTTTTTTATCTCTTATTTTGTAGACTTTAGTATATGAAAGAGAAAAACAAATGTGGTGCTCAACAACACAGGTAACAGCTATTTAAATTCTCAGTAAATATTATCCAATAATATATATGCAAAAGCTTAACAAGCAATGAATGTGCAACGTTTGCACATGACAAGCATTCTCCTCACAGACCTAATAGAATCACAACCAGAAATAACCAATAGAGAGTTTAAGTGAGTCCTGATGAAAAGTACATGATGCTAATAGAGAAAACAGCAAGAAATCATCATCGTCGTCATTTTTGTTGTCATAACCGGCTTCACTGGAAAGAGCCTTCAGAGGAGGATGCTCCTATGGGACACCATCATTGCCTTTCCCAGCTGGGCACTGGGGAGAGTTTCCAGTTTTTCTCTCTCTCTCTCCTCTTCCTTTATTTTCATTTCCCTCTAGAAATAACTTTCACCATTACAGTCAAAGTATGCCACCAGTTATGGACCCAACAAATAAACTGTTGTGTACATGAAACTTTTGGAACATCCTTTGTGCAACATGCATTTGCCCAGTGTGCAATAATGGTTCCTAAAGAGTTCACTTAGTCTATGATGTGTTTAAGATGTTTGGACCCCAGAAATGGTCTGCATTTCCAGGTTCTTGACACAGAAATATCCTTAGGGGCCTCCTAGGTGAGAGGCTCTAATTCACTTTGTAGAGGTGTGTACCTCTACTGGAAAGCAGGAGTGTGGAGGCTCTGAATTAAAAGAGTGGTTGGAATCTGCCAGTGAAAGGCCATTAAATAAACAAAAAAACCCAAACAAACAACATTAAACCCTACACATTTGCTAGATTCTGAGGGGAGAACAGAAGGCTTAGTACCTGGCAACACACCTGAGCAAGAAAAGGAGAAAATTAAAAAAAAAAAAAAGTTATTCACATCTTCATTCCCCAGCTTTTCCACTTCCACAATTATTTCCACCGGGGATCTGCTATCGCATGGCAGCCTGAGCATTTAGCATCCTTGTGTTGGGAGGTGAGCAGCCACCCAAGAGACAGGATAATGGAGGAGGAAGAGCTGCCTCCTCTCCCCATTAGTTGAATGTTCCCAAGGAGAGTGCAAAATGCTCCCCAGAAGCAATCATTCCTATTTGAAAGCCTCAGCTGTTACATGAAAACGTCATAATAATGGTGGCAAGGAGCTGAACTGAATGAGATTGCTCAGTGGTGCTTTTATCTGGTAGGAGGAGGAAAGATGTCTGTAGCATGGTGTGAAAGCCACAAGAAAAGACGTGTCCCCTTCAGAAGAAGAAAGAAGCATTTTACCAAAATGTTTTAGAAGAGCTTTTCTTTAATGGGCTTCTGGTTGCCAAGGAGAAAGAATTGATCGCTCAGGAAAAAAATATGAGAAAGGAGCTGTCTGGAAAGAAGACATCTGGAGCTGACTTGTGTACAGTTTCTTCTTCCTTAGCCCAGCGACACTGAATCATTTGCTTCACTGTTTTGAACCGAATAAAGCTCTGGAATTATCTGATTTCCATTTAAATAGACCACCCTCTTGCAGTCTCTTCTCTTTTTTTTTTTTTTTTTCAACAAGGCACTATTACTTTCTCTGTTTAGTGAAATGTGTGATCACTTTTAGTGAGTACTAGTGGATCGTTTAATCACTGTTCACAGGTATATGGCATGTAATTTGTACAGAAGGAATTAATTATGGAAAAAGAAAAATCTAAAGAACACACTCAAGACAATAGTGTACAAACTGTGTTTTTCAGGTACATTTTTAAGAGCAACCACATGCTTTGCCTGCTGGCAGTCACAGAGATAATAGGATTAACTACCTGTATTCGATCAAAAAAGGGAAAAAATTTAGGTCATGGTTCACTGTATTAGTGTTGAGTATGTTCTGTAAATTGCATTCAGGAGAAAAATAATCTTATAAAAGAAAAAACAGATATTTTAATTGTGGGAAAAGTGAAAATGGAAAAGAGAAGAAGCTTCTTAAAATGATCTAATAAACTCAATCCCATTGCAGCACTGCCAACAGCCTGGATGCAGACATTAAGCAACGTTAGTGCACAGAAAGGAGCTCACTAATGTTACTGCTTTCTCATGGGACGACTCAGCAATGAGGGGGGAGGAACGCTCTTAAAAAATGAATCACAAAGCAGTTATAAAGTACTGAGATTTTTGTGCTGCATGGCCAAGCACATCAGTCCCCACAAGATATGTCTGGATGGCCAAGTCTCATCTGCAGGTATATGAACTATCTGCCCATCAGCTTCCATATTTACAAGTAGGGATGATGAAAATTTAGCTCTGTGCTTTGAGATCTGTGGGTGAAAAGTGCTATCTAAAAAAGGAAGGATTTATTCTGGTTTTCCTTTTATTTATGCCAATCAGGGAGAAGTTCATGTAAGTTAATAAAATCATACCATTGTAGCAGTCTTGTGAGTATTAGATGGTTATCTGTTCCAGGAAAGGCCAGACTCACTACTCAGAAGTAAATGTAACTCTCTGATAACTAATGAAGTGTATGACAGCGTACATGGGTTTTATATCGTCTGCTATAAAAAGCCCTAGCATGTCCTAAAGCACTGGTGCCTGAAAGCCTGGGGCCTGTAATGACGTTCTGACACGCACAAATTGAGGACCCTTGACTAAATGAGAAAACCAGGGATTTAATTTTTCCTGACCCAGTCTTGGAAATGGCCCTTTGCCTTGTGGTCTCAGCCATGTCCCCAGTGCCACCTAGTTTCTAATGCAGGCAGAACCACTGCTAATGGTTCATCTAAACCTAACGGCTTGATTTACGTTTCTTCAAAGGACCCTTTTCTCCAGAGTGACTACAGAAATATCTCTCTCTAGAGCCCTGGCAGGTGAAAAACAGACCTCAGCCTATTTAACCTCTGCCTGATTGCCAGCTCCAGGGTATGAGTGGAGCGAGAATTGAGACCAGGCTCTTTTGCAAGCTGAGCTCAGAGACACTCAACATTGCTGCTGTGTCAGACGGCAGGCGCAGATTCCAAAAGCCAGCACACCTGGTTCATTGCAGGCTGTTACAAATGCTTAATCCTGACACCAGGGTAGTGGTGCATGATTTCCTGAAGAAGAAGGGTAAAACTCTCCATGAGGATGCCTTCTTCTCTGCATCTTTGATAAACTGATTTGCCTGTATTCAAACAGCTAAAGATCTGTGCCTGGCAAAGCCAAATTCTTCATATCCATTCCCCTTTTTCACTGGTACAAATGGAGGACAGTTCAGGAACATGCTGGGCATTGGGGAAGGGGGGCTACAGCATGTGAATCTTCTTTTGCAGGCACCTTAGTACAAGAAGTTTCTCACTGAAATTCTGTTGACATGACAACCTCACTGACCTTCTATAAGACAAATAGACAACCTCATTCCAAATCTACATCCTGGCAATCTCCCCCTCTCACCAGGACTTCAGAGGCACTGGGTAGGCTGCCTGTCTGCAGGACGGAAACCGAGCTTTAACTGCGGATGCCTGGGAAATTCCCTGCTCATTTCCAGTCAGGTATGTCTGTGTGACAAGTGATAAAGCTCTATCAGGAAGGTATAAAGTCTCCTAAGCACTTGGCACAAGCTTGTAGAAATATGTTTCAAAAGAGTTATTGTGGTCTCTGCCAGCCACAGGCCGTATCTGCTTCATCCCCAACCCTGCGCCTCAGCTGGGATTTCCTCCCACAGTCCCATGGGCTCAGTCAGCCCTTCAAAAAGTCGCTGTCTTGTAAACTTGTGTTTTCTTTGTCATTCAAGTGAGTTGCTATTTCTGGTTCTAACTACAGTTGCCATGGCTACACCAGCTCATAAATAGGGTCAGAAACCTTGGAGATGTTTTTAAGTGTTTCCTCAGAATCAGGAATAATCTGGCCAGAGGTATCAAAGCTCGTGGGTTTTCCTTTGAGAACACCAGGACTGCCACTTGGACCCCATGGTTTCTGGTGCAGCTCTGGTCAGGATCAGGTGGCAACTGATGTGGCTTGGAAGGCCAGTGTTTGCATTCCTGGGGCCAAGGGAGGAAGACCCTGGGCAGGGGCAGAGAGAGGCAGAGATCAGGTACTTGGTCCCTGGGTAGAACTCATCATCCATCTGGTGTGGCAGGTGGGCACTGACACAAAGCTGGCACCTGTTGCTCTGCAAAGGAGCCTCACACCTGCACCCCCAACAAAGCAAATGCCACCCGATTTGTGAGGGGAAGGGAGAAAGAGAGGGAGAGAGTGAAACAGCCTGATAATCATGGGTGATAATAAAGAACATGATAAGTGGGGCCCTTTAGGGAGTTTCTGCCATGTTTGGTTAGCGGCCAAAAAATAGCTTCATGTCACACCATGGAAATTTTTTTCCCACATGTCCACTTCCGTTAAAAAGAAATGAGCAAGATTTCATTGGAAAAACAGGAAAACCAAGGGGGTATTTTGAAAACAAACAGCCTGAAAAATATGTAAATTTTTAAGTTTCAGAAAAGAGGAGTAGAGCCACAGAGCCGATTTCCCCAGCAACTCTACCTACATAAGAGAAGGCAGAAGGGGAGGGGGAGCCCCCAGAAACCTGTCTGCAGCAGATGGAGGCATGGGAATGAGCAGCGGGGATGGGAATGAAGTCTTCTGGTGCAGGCTGCACCTCTTTATATCTACACAAGCAGGTCCCTGCCCACAGTAGTCACTTCTGCTGTCAGGAGCTGCTGAGCGCAATCAATCTCCAAGCATTTGTGTACAAGCTCTAGTCATCACAGGGAAGAGATTATGCCAACACGATTCTGCCCCCTCCCTCTTTCCTGTGCCCAGAAATTATCACACAAGCCTCCGAAAGCTGTGATCATCCTCAAACACGTGGGAAGGCTAAGTGTGTTTGCTACTTCTCTGCTAGATTGAAAGCTGCTCGGCTGCATTCAGGATTTACTTCCCAGCTTCTCTGTGCCCACTCAAGGGCTAGGACCTTATTGATTTTTTAAATGTAAGCTAAGAGTCTCTTTGAGGGATTTATCTCATCTGACTTCAGCCATCTGAAAAACCAAAGGCCCTGGCTGTGGGGCTCTTGCTCAGCACCAGAGCAGTGCTGGACTGGTCTCCAGTGCCAGGGTCTGTCATGTCAGAGAGGTCCTGTCCTTTCTCAGTCATGTATAGTCACACCTCAGACTAGCATGGCTGCTCCAAAACCCCCTCCTCCAGCCTCACCCCAAGAGGAAGCCCGTGCATCGCTACACAAACCCACACCTCAGTTTCCTTCTGCCCCTCTGCTGCCCTGATGCTCCTTGTGCAGCTCCATCTTCTGGGACCATTTTCAGCCCTGCCAGCCCTGATCTCATGTTGTGAGCTGAATGCTCAATGAGGGTGAGTGAGTGTCACCTCACCAGAGCCAATGGACCCCAGAGAATCACTACGTTGCCCTGTGGTTATGCCTCAAGACAGAGAGCTCTAGTCCGTGACTGAGGTTCTGTGCTGCTACAGTTCAGGATGAGTTTGATCTTCCAGCACCTTCTAGCGGGGCCTTGAACCTTCTTTTTTCATCCTGAGATTCCTCCCACTTTTTCTACATCTCTGACACCAGTCTCCCAGGCAGTCGCAACAGGTTATTAAAACACATCAGAGATACAAAGCCCCTGATAAAACAGTGTGCAATACCATCCATGGAGTTTTGTTGGACTGGTGTTTGGCCCGAGGCACCAGCTCTTTCCTTTCTCAGACAGCGCACTCATAGTAGTGATGCTACCAGTACACACACATGACCTGGCTTTTACTCTCAGCCCAGCATCTTGGGTCTCAGAGGCGACAGGCCACCCCGCTGGCTGGCAACTCATGTGCAACACAAAGATTTCCCCTTCTTCCCCCACCATCCCATCTGCTGGATGCAGCTAAATATTTGCCAGGGCACTGTGCAGCATCTCAGCAGCATTTCCTATGACTCTCTTGAGCAGACGCAGCCGTCTTGGCACCGGGCTGACTGCATGCACTGCTCTCCCAGGTGCATCTTGACCCCTCTGGCACTGCTGAGAAGTTTGCTGAAAGCCTCTCCATGTGTTCACCAGCACAGGGGAGGGACCTGATGTGATTAGGACCAACTCCTCCCTTCTCTGCATGTTCAGGCGTGTGTGTGTGTGTGTGTGTGTTCACACGCAGCGACATTGCTCAAATGGCAGGTGATTTTGTTATTTCTCTTTGCATCTCCGGACATCTCCCTCCAGGAGCTCCAGAGAAGCCACAACTTCTTCTTGCAGAAGGGGGCACGTTGCCCCTCAGGAGTGTTTGAGGCTCTGCTGCTTCCCCAGACATGGCAGGACTTGTGCCTGCAGAGCACCAGGGTCACAGGGGCCCACATACACCGCCCCCGCTGTGCGGGAGCCCGCCCACAATTTGCATCCTGATGTCACCTGGTGGCAGGGTATATCTGGAAGAGAAAGGACACCTCGAGACCCTTTCTACACAGGCTAGAGGACTAGAGGACGGGAGTTGAATGATTTGCAAGAGGAGCCCTTGACACTGTAAGTATTTCCCATGAGCTCAAAGCAATAAGGAGGGTGGCAGGGGGATGAAAAAGGAACTGGCTGCAAAACTCAGAGGAGAGAAAAGTCCTGAAAGAGCCCCATGGGGGAAAAATTCAGATATTTGTGCCTGGGGGGCATGAACAGACCCAGTAGCTAAGAAAGGGAGTTGTGGTTCTTGGGTGGTCGTTTTCTGTTTCCTCTAACATTAAGGTAAGTGCTGCAGCAGTGGTTTATCTCAAAGCTCCTCGGCTGTGTGAGCAGCTCTGCCCTTTGCAGGGCTGCTCAGTTTCTCATGCTGGGCACCCCTTGGTCAGGGTCCCTAGCATTCCCTTGGCTTGTGTCCCCAGCAGGCTGAGCCCACGCATGGGCAGCACCGTGGAGCTCCTGGGGAACAGTGGGACAGGCAGCTGGTGTCTTCTGTCCCAGTGTCCAGCTTTACAGGCAAGGTGCATTGGTGGGGAGTTTATACTGTGTGATGCTATACCTCCAGTGTTACTGAATCCCTGTGTTCAACTGGGATAGTCTTTCCAATGATCCCCATCTGGGAAGCAATTGTGGGACTACAGTTCTACTTGAAATGAGTTTCTGTCTTTTAGAGTGTCTCCTCTTTCATTTGTTCTTGGTCTTAAAACTGCTGCTAGAACGAAAGGTCTGAGATCCTGTGTAAAACACAGGAATAGAAAAGGCTGAACCTGTGTGGACTTTTTCCATCGCTATGATTAGCCAACTCAAGCAACTGAGACTGAAGCTACGAGACTCCTCACTCCTCACAGGCATCCCACAGTGGATACAAAATTCCCTGACGAAAGCCTGGCTGCAAGGATGATACTAGTGGCTCTCATGAGGTCAAGAGCTGAGCACACAAGAACCCTATCAAAAGGAATGTAAAAAGGAGGGCAGTTCCTCCTGGATGCCGTCTTCTCCCAATATGCCACTGCATGGAGGGCCACGGCCCATGGGGGTTCTGTGCCTGACACCCCTGAGGCACCATGAAGGCAAGCACACATGGAAAAGTCTGTATTTTTGAAGGTTTCGGACAGGGAAAGATAAGATCCTACACTGAATCTGTCTGAAGAAGGTCAAGTGAGGTATCTACATTGTATCAGGGAAATTTTCCATAGAGAATCAGAGATTAAGGAAGGAACGGATTAAAGAGTCAGCATTTGTCAGTAGTACCCAAGCCTCTTTAAGTTCAAAGAAAACTAAAAGAAGGATGATTAACCTGGCCAGCAACCCAGAGGTGGGATATTTGACGCAACTGAGATAAGCCCATTACCATGTATTAGGTATAATTAGCATTCAGACGCAAGCAAAGCTCTTGCTCAGAGGATTAAACCCTGGAACAAGCAGAAATGCTGTCAGGGTCAATTAGGTAGCACCTTGTCAGAGGAGGGGACAGAGGAAGTGTGTGGAAGAACATCTTGTTCCTCAGCAGCCTTCGCATCCACAGCCTTCAGCTCTCGCCCAGGAGCAGCATCCCAGTGCCGGCGGCAGCAGAAGAGCCCTGGGAGCCCAGGAAGCACTGAGGAGGGGCAGCACAGCACTTGCAGAGGTCTAGAGAAGGGGACTCAGTCTCGTCAAACATTTGTCAAGCCATCTGTTTTGTGTGGCACCAAGGACTATCCAAGTACTCAGGTAGGGGGAGGTGAAAGGCTGGGAAATTCCTCTGGGAAGCTGCTGTGGATTTTTCTTTTGCATCTGTGGCCCTGAGGTGCCTGCCCACCTGTGCCTGGCTGCATGGAAGGGCAGCCGGTTCTCGAGGTGTGGGAACTGGGGCAGGGCCCTCTCCAGCTTGAATGGAGACATCTTTGCCTGTGTGTGGTGGCAAACATGTCCCACTAGCTCAGTGGTGAGAGGGCAGCTTCGTTCTCTGCAAGACAGAGGCTGTTATGTGGCATTAAGGTTGTTTTCCATCCTCTGCCATTTCTTTTGGTGATGCATGGGAGAGAACTGGTGGAGGGAGGTTAGTAAGGAAGGAGTTATAATTGTCCCTTTTAGATTCATTGAGTATTTTTTCTTGAATTCATGCAGATGAGAGAAAGGATGAAGTGTGATTTGGGCAGATGCTTTTTCCTGACAAATACAGGATTATTGAGTAGCTGTTAGGTGGATACAACTGCTTCAGATTGGGGGAAAAGGAAACTTCAAGGACTAAGTCTTCCCATTAGCAATTTCTCTATTGGATGAAGGCCAGGGGCAAGGCATGGACTCAAGGAACTAAGAAAGAGTTGACCCTCAAAAATGTTTTTGTGGTTAAGGTACTGTTCTGGCAGACAGCAAGTGCTGGTGAAGCAGGGCAGAAACTTACTTGGAGATGGACCTCAAAGGAATCTTACAAGTTTTAGATGTCAGTCCAAAGGGCTGGAAATCTGTTAGCCAATTTGTTTCTTCTGTTGTGCTTTTGGGAGTATCACTTGAGAGGGGTGCCAAGTATCTTGGTTTGTCAGATGAACATGATGTTTAGAAGTGGATGTGTGTCTCGTGCGTTTCAGGAGGAGTATCTAGCACTGACACAGACAACCTGCTGATGAGAACTGCACCAGAGGCAGAGGTTTAATACTATACTTCGGGGCATTAACAGATACGCCATGGAGCTGTTTTCCGATGCAAAGCATTTTGTTGTAGGGCCGTGCCACCTGAATTCTTCACTGGTCCTGAGTAACAATGAGACACCAAATTATCCCTTTAGTTTGAAGCCAAAGTGCCTTCCTGTCTCAGTTTGGCCCTAAAAAACTGTGAGTCGAAAGATTTTCTCACTCCTCCCAGCTGTGCAGTCCAGGTCATATCAATCACTGCACCTCCATTCCCATTCTGTGAAAGGTGAGGGTGATAGTGTTTTCCTGTCCTGCAACCCTGCTGTGAGGATAAAGCTGTAAATGCTGGGCAATTGTTCAGGTGCTGCAGAGGTGGCAGGCAAATAAGTGACTTCTACGATCTGGGCTGAACTCTGTGTTTGTGGGCACAGTGTGTGCCTGGGAAACGTTGTGTTACAGGCAGGGGAATAGCATCTGTGCGTACTTCAGCTGCAGACACAACCATCTGCTGCTCCATTTGGGGCTGCTGGAACCCATCCAGCCTCCTGCTTGGGATATTACAGCTGAGACAGGAGCTCGACCACAAGCAACAGAAGAACGAGCATGCCTCTAGGTGCTATCATTAGAATCCATCCTGTTGCCAGCACATATGGAAAGATGTCAGGGATGAAGTATTCCCACACCTCACAGATACAGAAACATGACTCTTCTGCTTGCACTGGTGTGGAAGTGACACAGGAGGACTGCTTGGATGGTCTTCTTGCATTTCAGGCTTTGCTTTCCAGCACTCTTTGGCTATTTCAGGACTGTCAAAGACATGACCTGTCTTCAGACTAAGAAAAAAAAAACCACCTCATCTTTGATGGCATTTATAGTTCTGAGATTAAAAGTCCAGAGTGTCACTGCAGGCGATGTTGGGGATTAGGCCAGAGTACTATGGTGACATAATAGGATTAGCTTTTAGTACCAAATCCTGAAGTTAATTCCGTCAGCAATTCCATCAGCCTAGTTACACAGGGACAAACACCTGGAGATAAGAGTTATGTAAGGGTCATGGGGAAGAATGTAACTTCAAGGAGGGGAGAAGAAGTTGGCAATTATTTATGTTCCATAAATGCACTTGGTCAGAGCATTCTAGCATACTAATTAGCACAAAATTTGATGAAGGGCTGGAAGCTCCCCCTTGGGCTCTGGTGAGAGTTATTGCTGTCCTCTCTGGGAAGGAAGCAAAGGGCTCTGAGTGCAGCAGTTCTGCCCTCCAAGGCAAGAGAGATGTCTCCCACACAAGAATTGCTCTCTGGGTAACATTTTAGCCCCTATGAAGTGGAGCTTGGCTCACATGCAGTGTGATGCAGAAGAGGTCAGTACATGTAATATAATGCTCAAAAATATCAAAATGAACATGTCCTGGGGAAAGCTACGGGCTTTGCTCTTCTAAATCCTGAAAAATTAACTTCTATCTAAAAGACAGTCTCCAATGCTTTGTCTTAGCCTTCTTTACAATCTTTTAAGGATCCTGTACTATTTCCCTTAAGGCTAGTACAGACAAATACGAGGCTCTAATTGCAGCTGCGCCCAGACTAAGGGCCCATCTATCTCACATCCCCTGTCTATCAGTGGTCCGAAAGGTACTGCTTAGGCACAGGTATAAGAACAGGTGAAGTATATCATGATGATTCCCAAGTATAGGACATTTCTCTAAGCCCTAAGTGTGTCTTTGTAGCTCCTACTAGTCATATCCTGAACCAGTCCTTAGCTCAAGTGTCCTTTGTTTAGCATCTTAATTCAAGCACGCCAGATGAAAGGCAGTGCTATCCTGCTTACTTTGTATGCATTACAATATTTTTTATGTTTAATACCTTTATCTTTGTTCTTGTCACAATTATACTTTCCGTAATTCTGTCACCTGACTACCGATACCTGGAGTTTTTAAGCACAGCCCTTGCTGTTATCTTGCAGACAGAGGGATCTGAGAGAGTCGTGTGCCTGCCACACACCACAGCCCAGCGATGAGTGAGAACACAGCCACCAACCTCAACACTGGAGATGCTCCAGCTGGTCCCACTACACCACGCAAGGGGCCTCCCAAATTCAAGCAGAGACAGACAAGGCAGTTCAAGAGCAAGCCTCCCAAAAAAGGAGTAAAAGGGTAAGGGCATTTTAGAAAGAAAATAAGCCATGCTGGTTGGGTGGCTCCCCACTGCTAAGCTGGGCTCCTGGGGTACCATGTCCCCTTGGGCAAGGAGCCAGGAGGCTTCCCCTTGCCCCCTTGGGCTGTCAGTTCTGCCTGGAGCTGTTCCTTCTCGTCTGCTGCCTGCCCACACTGCTCCTTCCCTGTCTGGGGGTGCAGGGCAGATCCCCTTTCCTGGGTGTTGTTGGCCCAAACTCACCCCTCACCTGTTCTTTTCTCCCCTAGGTTTGGAGATGACATTCCAGGAATGGAGGGACTGGGCACAGGTAAGCACTGCAGAGTGGTGTTGTCATGCCTTGCTTTAACACAAGTGCAGCCATGCTTCAGCAGAGGACTGTTTGGGGTGGCTTCTCAGTCTCCCTGGTCTCTCTGCAGCTCTCAGGGTCACCAGAGAAGGCCAGAAGTCCCTCTGCAAGCTGCCACAGTCATGCTTATGCTTACTTATGCTACAAGACAAAAAGGCTATTTAGGCATGCTACCATTTCTGAATATTTTCATTTGGCTGCAAATGTGTTTTTTGTCTTTGTTTTCTGCTAATATTCGGGCTAAGAATTTCAGCAGAATGAGGTTCTCAAAGAAAATGCCAAATGCTAAGCTATTAATACCAAAAATCACAGGAACTAGATCCCAGCTGGTTAAGTATTTGCATTATCATCAGAATCCTAATTTTAAAAATTGCGTGCACCCATCTAGAATTGAGAAACACAAATTGGATGGGCTGTAGCCAGTCAGAACTTCTTAGTTAACAATCACAACTGCATCTATCAATGAGTTTCAGATCCTGAATGTTGTAGACCAAATTATTCATCATCTGATTTAAGACTGCATATCTTGAAGGAGGTCACAGTTTGGCTACAGGCAGTTTCTAACAACAGGAAAAAACGCATAGCCAGAATGAATTCTCACACCAGTCTACACAGTCACTGAAGAGACTATAAGAAGTGCTGGCTTGCTTTTGCTTACAGAGAAAGATGGCACAGGAGAAAATACACTGACCTATTTCGGTCTGGTAGGTAGTAGCACATTTGAAGAGCTCATTTAGCCTTCAAGTGGAGTTTCGTTCTTCTTGCTTTTCCCATCTGTAATGTTTCCTGAATAAATCAACTTTTTTATTAATACAAAAGAAATCCAAGAAGTGCAGTGACCAGAACCCATTTCTCACTCTATCTGTTTTGCAGATATCACCGTGATTTGCCCATGGGAAGCTTTCAGTCATCTGGAACTGCACGAGCTGGCCCAGTTTGGGATCATCTAAGGTGCCAGCATCTCTACTCATGTCACCTGGTGACTCTACAGATCCCAGCACGGTCTTCATCACCTTTGACACTTATTTTTGGCCCTTACATCCACCTGCTCATGGGCAGGGTGATTTTGTAAGAGCTAGTTATGAGAAAGTCCTTTGCAGATTAATTTGGCAAAGAAGTTATTCAGGACCCTGAACAGACCTCACACTCCATGTGATGGAACTACTCAAAAACGTCTTAATGCATCCCTGCACCATATCCTGTCTTCTCCCACTGTCGTAGATCTTCATGTGCATGGAGATAAGGAGAAGCTGGTTTTGAATTTTTCCCCTGGTTAACTTTTCCTCTGGTTAGGTGAGCTACTGTTTGCATGGATGTGCATGTATGTCCAGATTTAATTATATCAAGTCTACGCTGTTTTCTTCCTTCTCTCCCTGACAGTTTTCTATATAAGATTTTTGTGGGTATGTCCCCAGGTTATCAGGGCCACCAGTTAGTTGCTGAGAGTATATCTGCAGAAAACAGGATGAGTCACCAGTCCAGACATTAGACTACTTTTATGTAGGATGCCCTTCCCCAGAGGAACATTCACCTCATCAGTGAGAGGAGGGAAAAGCTTGCAAATGTTGTCTCTGCTGTACTGCCCACCAGCTATGAGCCATGAGACTCTGGCTGTTCTAATAATCTTGATTGAGAATGTGTGTGTCTGAGATCAACAGCTAAGTGAATTAATCCTACTGTTCATTCCTTTTGTGCTCCTGAGTGGTTGCAACTCCAAAGAAGCAGCACTCCAGATGACATTGTGCTGCTTCTCCTTCGATGGGAGACCTGCGTGTGACACTTGCACTGTCCCCAGGCCCATACCTTTTTACATGAAGCATTCGCTCCCCAGGAAATGTGTGCTGCCGGTTAAGAAGACAGAAAATCGTTACGATCTGTCACCAAACAGTGCCAGTAGTCCCACCTCATCTAGCAGAAGATGGTACTGCATTAGTTGCTCCCTGTTCCCTGTATTTAGCACGGGGCAAGCCTCTCTTCCCACCTCCCCCCAGCAGCAGGAAGGCTTTTCTTTTCACCTCCCTGGCAACCTCAAGCTCTGGATCTTGTCTATAGCAGCAGGCAAATGGTGGTTCCCCAGAGAGAGATAACAACAGAGGAGGTGGGGAGGCAGGGGGAGGTTGGGATGTGTAGATGCAGGCAGGCACGGAGCAGATCCACTTAACCTGATCGATTTGTGTCTCCTGGTCTCTGGCAGCCCGAGTGCTGGTGAGAGGGGAGTCACTTATAGCCACTTAAATGCTTGGGGAAGGCACCGAGATTCCCTGCTGCCCTGGCATTAAGGAAGGGCTTTTGTTTTATTTGGAGTCAAGGAGAGCGCTTTGTTGTAGCTACATAATATTCATAAGAGGATATGGCATTTTTAATCATTGCCTTCAGCTTGACGAACCTTATTGCATAAGAACTACCTCCCCCTAGCTTATCCTTCCCATGCTGAACATCTGCATAGAAGCAAGGAGCGGTTGTGGAGAGGAGAGAAAATCCTGCCTAAAAGATCAATCCCAACATGTAAAGCATTGCTATAAATCCATAGTTGTGCCATAGTTAACTGCTACTGTTATTCCAGAAATAAAAGCTAGCAGTTTTAATTTAAAATACAGCTTCGGCACCAAAAGCTACAGGAAATTTCTGTTGGCAGTCCAGCATACAGCTTTTATTATTCAGCACTCCTGCCATTAGAAACAGCAGTAAAGCAATGAGCAGTTCAGAACCACAACATAATCACAGCACAGGAGTCATGTACCATTTAGCTAATTGCAGCACACAGCTATTTCCCTCTGCAGAGGCAATCTGTCTTTTCCATTCACTCCCAGTTTCTCCAGCCTTTCTTACCTTTTAAGGCTTTTCTTCTTTCCCTAAGTGTTCTTTATGTAAATGACATTTTATTTAGCTTTTACTGTAGAGAACTGATTTCATTTTTTTTCAAGCTCATGTGCTAGCCCTGTCCTTATGTGGTTAAATGTGAACGTTCCCATGTCAACGCTATTGTGCTTTCCCTCATGTTACACCATCCTGTAGTATGTGATCCTTATTTCACCTTCTCAGTCTGTCCTCTTCTATCTGGGAAAAGACCCATTGGATCCAGTTTTGGATCCTGCAAGCTGGCTGCCTCTATTATCACTGAATTTTCCTTTTTTTTTGAGCAGGAGAACAACAGGAGGAGAACCTTTGAATTAGTCCTTTTGTTCACTTTTCATCCCAGGCCTTGGGAAAACAGTCCAAAGATAGTGAGGTCGTCTGTCAGAAAATCCTGGTGTAAAAGCAAAGTTCTCCTTAGTCCAGGGACTGAAGCATTTCAGCAAACAGATGGGTCCTGGTGTAGTTCTGCCATAATCTCAGCTCCAGTATTTCTCTGATGAGGCAACTATTCTATTCTCCTTCCTAGAGGAGTCCAACACATGCACCCCAGCTCTCATGTCTGGCTGATATGCTGTGTCAGAAGGTGTTTTGAGTCAACACAGTTTGTTACTTATTTTTAAAATAATTTCTATTCATTAATAGGGATTATATTCATTCCTTTACTTGTAAGGAATTTTGAGACTTAGAAGTGTTAAAACATCCTCACGATTGTTTTGTCTGAGCTTCTGAGTTTTTTCTAATGAGCTATAGACCCTGAAATTTCCACTTTTCAAACAGTGAGAGATGGCTATGGTGCAAGAAAGCAAATGTGTTAAAGTAGCTTGTTGAAGGACTTCAGCCTACAGACATTGTAATATGTTATTCTTTGTTCTTTTACTATAAAAACAAGTCAAAAGCAATAAAAATGAATTTTAAAAAGTTCTTAAGGATGTAGTCTGGCTTGTTTACACAATTATCCAGAGGAAGGCAGATGGCTTAGCTTTTCATTCTTTAGGAAACCTCTGAAAGCAACTCACCACTCCTCATGAGAGAAAATCAGCTACTTATCTCCAAACAACAGGCAATAAAGACTAACTGTGATGCTGCGGTATCATCTGAGACGCAGTTTTTCCCTGACTGATGACTGGTGTATTCTCCCATGCATGGCCCACACGGTTTCCTCAGGGCTGAAATCTTTTGGCCTGTTACGTCTTTTGGGACTTTTTATGCAACCAAGTGTCAGCATGTTTCTATCTTATAGCAATAAATGACTTAGACATGAATGCCACTTAGTTCCTTCTCATTGCTATGGCTGCAAGACAGAGCTGCAAGTGCTCGTCTCCTTTTGCTTCTTGTTGTAGCTGAGCTTTCTAAATGTTCATAGGAATTTCAAGCTAGTCAGATTCAATTGTCTCCTGGTGTATGCTGCCAGGTCTCAGCTTTAGAAAGCATTCTCTTTTGTGCTGTCTTCGGAGCTTTTTTCTTGCGCCTCAGCACTGAGTGTCTATTTGAAAGTCTTTTGGCTTTGAACTCTATCTTGTGAGACAAAATATGAGTTAGCCAGGAGCCATTTTCAGTGACTTTTTCTAAGTCCTTTCCAGCACTTTAAAAGCCAGAGAAACATCCTTTCACATGCTTACTACTATTTAATAGAACTGACTTAGCTGATGTCTAGAAAATCCTGTGACAGACCAAACGTGCCCTCAAAGATAAGTCTCATCCTCAGTGACCCCAATTTCTGGCTCTAGTAAGACAGTTACATAAATTTAAATATCTTCAGGAAAAGAAACATGAACCTTGGGCTAACTGAGAAGAGTATGTCTTGCTTTTCCTTCTCCATAACATTTAGATCACCTCAGGTATTCCAATTAAAAAAAAAATAAAATCCTTCAGTGTAAGTTTGGCTCTTCAGGAGATCTGAAGATGATCAGCCAACGGTTCCCATCCTCTGACAGTTTGCAAATCAGCATCTTACTCAGTATCAAGCCACTATCATATTCTCCTATGGTATTGATAAATATGGTATGGATTAAAAATGTACTGTGACAATATGTATGTTTGGTGGGGCATTTTTCTATTTTATATGATGGAACTTGAAGGATAGAAAAATTAATGTCGAGAGTATCCGTCGCCTTTAGGTCTCCAGTACCTGATTTTTCAGAGTACTTAACATTATATTATGTTTTGGTGTTTAAAACACAGCTGTCATCGGTTGCAATTGCAGTTGTAAGTATTCATTAGTGAGTCTCTCTCTGAGTCTGATCTCACTCAGACAGTAAAATCCAGGGCCTCAGCTTAGAGATCTGAGGAACAGCGAGTATGTATTTTTAAAGCATTTATGAACACCTGTGAATGATTTGTTGAGCATCACTCAGGGTGGGCAGGATATTCCAGACAACAATCTGTTTCAGCATCACCACACCACTGTGATGCAAATCTGGACATATTTGAAAAAAAAAAAACCAAAAAAAACCCCACACAAAACAGAAGATCAGGCAACTAAAATTAAAGATAGTATCACATGCTTATGAATGTGCTCAACTCTGGAATTTCATCATACTGGACTGCTTAACTTTGAAACCTTGCTCCCAGTCCCTGTAGGGCTGCCAGGGTTGTTAGAGCTGGCCTCAGCTTAGTACCCTGATGTTAGGTACCTGCACCTCCAGAGGTTGTCCTGACTGCCCAAGGCAGAGAGCACTTACGTCTCCCAGGCTTCCCCACACCAACTGTAACACATGGGTAGGGAGTGGGGTGGCTGAAGCCTCTGTGTGGGGAGCATAGAAGGATTTAATTTTATCAGTTGCAACTTTCAGCTTATCTTCAACAACTGCTCTCATTTGTAATGTGGTTCCCCTTCTTGAAGTTTAGCATAACTGTGGTGAGATTTTTGGCCCATGCTGCTCCTGCTGGGTAAAACAGATACTTTCACTTTGAAGGCTCATTGTCTTCAGGCGTTTTCAAACACTTTCTTGTCTCTGGCATTTTTCTGAGGGCCTCTCACATTCCTGAGGCCATACGTGAAGCGGCTGAGCATAGCAATCACCAGCACGTATGCAACACACACCAGGCTGTCCCCACAGCTGTGCAAACAGGCAATACAACACAGATGAACTACATTACCTTGTGAAGAGAACTACTTCAGTCAAGGGGGCACTGGGAATAGAGAAGGTTGTTGGTACCATGAGAGTTTGGTCAACACAGGAAAAGTGCACAGGAAGGAAAAATTCCTTCAAGAACATGGAGAGCATGGAGCAGCAATGTGGTGAAGCCCTTGCTCTGTGAGCTACCTGTCAAAGCAGTACACTGGGTTCTGCCCCATGGACTGTGCCATGGAGTGCTTGCAGGAGCTCCAAGCCTGCCATGGTATTGAAGAAAAGCATCTGCACAAGGCAGAAACAATCTACAAGGGGCATCCACTGAGCACACTGAACTCGTGCTCTTATAAGAGCCCTTGCTCTATCTCAGAGACAGTGGCTGAAGCAGCACAACCATCCAGGAAGAAAGGGTGCTTGGGGAGAAACACATAAAAATGTGGGAGCAAGGGTTGCTCCAGACTACCACCACAATGGCCATGTAATCACAGGTAACAGAGTAGGTCACCAGGAATAACATCAGTGGGAGAATCTGTATCCTGTGTTATCAGGAGAACTCAATAACCTAAGTTTTGTTTCCCCTCACCTCTGGTTAGAACACCGGAAGGAGCAAAAGATGGAAATCCCATGACTGTTAACACCTCCTGTAATGTAGGCTGCTAGGACATATGCCTTGGAAATGTGAACTATGCAGGTTTACAGAGGGTGAAGAAGGGCACAGCAGGTTATAGATAGATAGAAGACAGAGCCAGTTCCTCAGCCATGCAGAGGCCTCTGCCCCACAAGTTACCTGAAGCACAAACTCACATTGCTTCATCAAAACCCCACACTGGTTTCTCTAAGCACAAGGAGAAGGTAAGCTCATTTACTCATCTCACAAGCTAGTTCAACACAAATTGGTTCAAACCTGTCCACCAGCCAGCCACCTAAACATCCAGGCAGCTGCTGGCTTGGACATAGCAGGTTTGCATCTATCTGCACCAGGGCAGCTGGCTGCAGGTCGGAGGGTAAAGGAAGAAAAATAACATTAGGCCAGCCACATGGGAAACAAGTACTGTTAGATTTGGCTTTAGCAACTGCAGCATTACCAGAAACCCTCGCTAGGATCAAGGTCTTTCCATGCCAGGCATTTTGTAAGAACATCACTGGGAACTAATGAATTAGTAATAATCCTGATCTCCAAGCCAATGTGTTACTCCAGCCTGCAGATAGTGAACTTCACTAACAATGAGGGGAACAGTGGAGATGCAGCACAAACAGTCCTGAAAATGTCAGTACATGGCTGGGTCACATATAGACAGTTGGGATGAGGAACACGCAGATGGAGGCACCAGGGAACAGTCCTGTGCAACACAAATCTTAAGCTAGGAGAAGATCTGGTAAGCACCAGTCACAGACAAGAGCAAGGGAAAAACAAGTCAGTAATGAAATTTCAATAAAGTAAACGAAGCAATTTTGGACCAAAGCTGCCTATACAGAAACAGTACCACAAGGAACTATATTATGAGAAACCTGAGAGGAAATTAACACTGTTGCATCCCCATTCAGAAATCTGCATTCAGTTTTAGGTTTTTTGAGGACAGAAGCTGATAAACTGATAAGCATTTCAAGCTAACGCAGAAGCGGGAGGGAGAGGAAAGAAACATACAGGCAGAAAAATGAAGAAAGGACGAGTAAGGACTCCACAGACAACAGGGAATTTGCTCCAGCATGCACAGCTACCTGAAACAACCAGGTGGAGCTGTCATTCCCATCTGGAGGTAGCTGTAGGGTACAGATAACAAAGGAGCACAAATATTAGCTAGGATGAAACACAGAAAATCTATCTGAACACAACAAGCCATCAAAATTTGAAGTAGCTGTTATTAAGAAGTCCTAACAAATGCCTTCCTTGGGAAAGCAGTCCTGTTGTCCCACGGGAAGTGAGAAGGCTCTGTTACTTAGGACGTTTGTGGCTGGACTGTAGAAAGCATCCAAGAATCCCCTGCAGAGAACATCTGGTATGGATCAGGCGTAGTTCCTGCAGGAGGAAAGGCAGTTGCACTGGGCCATGGCCATCAGTCCTTTCTCTCAAGCTGTGCGGTAGTGACATAGAAAGTGAGCTTGGTTTCCATATGAAATTTATGCTCGGTGATTACAATATCAAAGTTCAATACACAGGTATAACAGCTCTGCTTAGCAGTCATCTGTAAGATTCTGATAGCAAGACACAAACAGACAAGTGAAAAAATAGAAACACATTACTATGATGGGGAAAAAAAAAATAAAAAATTGGAGGTGAGCTTTCACCCCTGCTCCGTGTTACCAGTCAGGACTTACTGTTTCCGTGGAAAACAAACAAACAAAAAAAAAGAGTAGGAACCATTGGCTTAGACCCGCACCCCCTTTAGAACCCAGCAACCCCTCTGGAAAAGGTGGCTCTATGTGCCCTTGGTCCTCAGCAAGCGCCAGACAGCCCAGGCCACCTCCTGCTTCTCCGCCAGAGACCAGGTCCAGCAGCAATGGCCTCCCAGTCACTGTGCCCTGCGAAAGCGCAGGGCAGACGCGCATGCAGTGCCAGTCCTCAGCAACCCTCCGCCAAGCTGAGGCACGGGCAAGCTGATTCCCACACTCCGTATCCGTGTGACACCACCCGTGGTCCCTGGCACTATGCTGCCTGCTCCCCCTCTCCGGCATCCTCCCTGCCGCTCTCTCCTCCCATTTCTGCCTCTTCCTGTGTGCTTCATCTTTTATTTCTGTGAGACAACGCACTTCTGGAAAGCCTTTCCCTCCTTGCTCCTGCTGGCAGCAGCTGGCCCAGGTCTCCTCACATCCCCACAGCCCTAGATCTCCTCCGCAGGCTTCTGCCCTGCGGTGCTGGGGGTCCTCTGCTGATTCTCTGGGGGCTAAGGAAGCAACTTCAGCCAAAAGCTCATTTGGAAAAATAAATACAAAATAAAAGCAAAAATCTAAGGCTCAAAAGAAACAGCACGGAAGTACATGAAATGTTTTCCTTTCACTGACCAGCAAAAACTGTTTCTTGGGAAAAAAAAAACATTTTAGTTCCACACCCTACCTTTAGTGCAAGATTTCTACACTTTGGAATATACTAGATGGACCTCATTGTGTGTCATGATATGAAATGCAAATTTTTTTTTAGCTTCAGTCTGGGACCACTTCCCTGAAGGGCAGAAAAAAGCTTTGCAGCTTTATCCCAGCCATATAACCTCTTTGCATTCATTCATGGCAAAGCCTAATCCCATTTTTAATCTTAATAAGCTCTTTAGTACAATAATATCCTATGCCACTAAGGCGTACAACTTAATTCCTTGACTTAAAGCCAGAAATCTCTTGGAGTTTTTCCACTGACTTCCATAGGCTTTGGATCAGCTCAGGCTCAAAAAAAAATAGGAATATTTCCTCACCCTCACTACTCCAGTCCTAGGCTGATACTGTGATTCAACATGAGAAGTTTGGAGCCTTCCAGTGTCTACTGCCAGAAGAACTTTATCTCTTCATCTATCTAAATTAGTCAATTAAAACAAAGATTCCTAAGTTCCTGCAGACAAAAATGATAGAGATAAATTTAATATTAACCTAATTGCAAGCAGGAAGAAATTGCTGCTAGTTCTAATAACTTAATTACAGAGCAAATTTTAAATCACCTCTTTTGAAGCACTGAAAAAAGTTGTGCTGTGGGGACTGCCTGGAAGTTTTCTCTGAGCCCCAAAACAAGGTCCCAAGTGGTACCAATACCACAAAACTTCTGACTTGTTTTCCAATTGGAATTGCGTCCACGAGCTACACAACAGTATGCAAAACATCCACTGCCCCTCACGTGTCTTCGCTTTGTCACTACTTAAAAACGAGAAGAGGAATCTGTTTCCACAGCCCCTTCAATCACTTGAGCTTTGTGATAAGGCACTGAATGTGCACAGAGGGGGTAAATTAGCTCAGGAGTCACACACACATCCAGAGCAAGTGGGATGCCACAGCTTTAAAGGTTACTGCTCATTGACTGGGTTAGAGAAGGTGACCTCTTTGGCTGCTCCAGTTGTCAAATAAAATACAGTTCATGGTGGCTTATGCTTGCATGTATCCTTTCTGCTTGCTGCAAGCTCAATGTGCAAGCACAGCTCATTGCTGCAGCTCAGATGCTAAACAGTAGTCAGTAACCTGAAATGGCTTAATTACTTTCCATAGGGATCCAAAACCCCTGCTTGGTTTACTAAAGGAATAGTCAAAAGGCTATTTGGTCAGGCCCAGCAATGATTTCATGAGAATGGATTTCTGATCGATCAGGCTTTCTTCCAAGCAGCAAAAGTAAAATCATATTCAGTAGCTGAAAACTATTAGCTGAACACTATCAATAGTGTTTGACAAATTCAGATAAGAATCACATCGCTCATTTCCGACAGAGGGAATAATGAACCTCAGGAACAACCTTCCGTGTGATCTGTGCCCTGTAGGTCTTCAAACCAAGACTGTGTGACAGGATGGAGGATAGAAATGCTGCAACTAACATCTGTGACATAAGTATTTGAAAAAAATGGAGAGTGGCACATACATTATACTAATGCCACTGAGTTTGACACAGGCACTGCAAAATTTCTAGCCTGTTGCTATGGGACAGAAAAAAATAGCGCTTCACTGCTGTCTTCTGCATGTGTAATTTAAACCTGAAACATTCAAAAGAAGCATAAGGAGGTAGAAGTGTCTCTACCAAATCAGACAAAAGGTCTCTCAAACCCAGTGCTCTGTCTCCAGCTGTGGCCAGTAATGGATGCAAAGGAGAAGATACGAGAAGGTGGCAATATGTAACAGTACATCACTAACGTAATCTAGCAGCTTCCAGTGACTTGCACCCAAGGACATCCTGAGGCAGAGTTGATGTCTTTGTGTTTCACAGCTCTCTGAAATTTTTCCTTCGTTAGTCAGTACGAACACTTTCTGAACCTTTACTATCCATGTTACCCTTAGGCAAGGAGTTCATACAATAAACTCATTCATACCTAATAGATAAATAAGTAGTAGTGTCACCTTTTGCTCATCTCAGAATACAGAAAAAAAACATGTCACTTTGTTTGCTGTCACCTGCAAGTTTCCCCAACACTTGCCTTGGAAGAAATAGTAGTATTATACTGTCAAAAGCAAAGCTTTCCTACTTCTCTTGCTGCTCCAAAGCGGAGGACACTGTGGTCATTCATTGTTTGGCCAGTTGTAATCAACAGCAAATAATAGGTTCCATGTTAGAACAAAATTTTTTGATAAATATTAAAAGCTCTAAATTCTCCCTCACCTAGAGAGGTGAGGTGCCTTTAAATATAGTTACAACACACTGTAATAAGTGATAGTGGGAGATTGTTTTTTCTTTTAAATCAGTGTTAATTAACAGCAACATTTCAAGAATTCAGACAGTACATGGTGGAGATTAGAAGTTACTGGAAGTTGGGTTAGTAAAGTTCCTGTGGGCAGACAAAATAATCTTGTCCCAGTAGTTTCAAGATAAAAAAATATACTTCACAGCCTTCCCCTACATGCAGGGTCAGAACCTCTGATGCTGAAAGGTGACCTTGCTCCCATAAGTCACCATACATTTACTGCAACTGGTCATTAGTCCAGATTTCTGGGTCCTTAGGAGAAGCTTTAAGTGTTCTTGTGTGCCCTGTTTCAAGGAGCTAAGTTTTCTCCTAGCAAGCAGTCTTTTTCCACATTTGGTTTTTGAGGTACCACCATTCCCAGTATCAACCTGAGGCTCCTCCAAGGGTTGGCAATTGATCCAGGCAGTAAAATCCAGCTAAACCCATTGAAGTAATGGGCCTGAGGGCTTTAATATGAAAAGAGATGCAAAGATTTTAGCCTTCATGAGGTAACTAGCAAAGAGGAACATTTTGGAGAAGACTAGGTATTTCGCTGGTTTAACACTTTAGACATCTACGGCAAACCAGAAGACACTGCCTCATGCTCACTGGTATGTTAACCTAGCATATTATGTTTTATGAGCTACCCAAAGCAAGGCTGTGATGGAGAATTATTGCCTTAGAACCACTGGCAAGACCCGTATAGGACAGAAACTTGGTGCTTAATGTCCAGATGTGGTAACTGTGTCCAGCCAGCAGGATCCACACCTGACCTAGCTGAGTCAGAGGCAGAACTGCAGATTCCTCTGAGAATCAAAACAGAGGGATGCTAGTAACTTATTTGTAGAAAAATCAATTCCCTGAGAGTGAACTCCAGCTGCAGAAGCAAGGCCACTCCTTGCATTTGCTGTCAGTACCAGTAAGCACAGACTGGGACTGACCTGGCATTGCTTTTGTCCTAGTACTGGAGGTGGCGAGGCTGCAGATGTATGAGTGGGCAACCTCTCCAATTCTTGCTTCCCCACCCCTCGTACTGCCTTCTTTAATCTCCTTTTGGAGGATGATGACAGTGGCTGGCAAATATCTCCTCCTCTCTTGGGGCTCCCCACATGCTTATACTGGTTCTGCCTGCTGTTCATCCAAAGGTGATTGTGCCCTGCTCCCCTGCTGCACACAGTCCTGGGTGCCCAGCTCCTGGCCATGTCAAATTCAAGGGGAATTTCCTTAAGACAGAGATGTCCTTATTGAGGACATAACTTTGTCTGGTCAGACAGCAATGTCGGTAGTATATTGCGAGAACTGGAGCTATAAACAGAGAATAAAGGTGACTTTGGTATGTTTTCCCATTTAGATTTTTATTGGACTTTTAGATTAAGAAATACCAGAAAGCTCCTTTTATGACAATGACTGTCTTTACAAGACTGTAAAAACAGAGCCCTAAAACCCTGCCCTACCAGCCCATGCTTCTCAGGCCTTGATGCAAAATCATTCTGAGGCTGTGCCCAAAGGAAGACTCCCCTGATACAGCATCACTGTCCCATCCTGCTGCCCTTTGCCACCTTCCAGCCTTTATCTGCTTTCTTGTTGCCCTGTAAGTCCAACTGAAAGTAGTAAAAGGAGAGATGGAATAGCTTTTGGCTTCCATAATGCTCTACAGAACTGCCTTGCAGAGCCACGGCTGGCAGATGACAGCACGCTACATCCTCAAAAAGATCTTCCCATTGCTGGCACTGAAATACGGGGAAGCTCCTCATCCACATAAACATTTAGAGAGTTTTCAGAAGAACCGTGGGATTAGTATAGTAATAGCTGACATCTGAAGGCAGAGCACAGGGAGCCCTGCTGCCACCCACCACCCACTCCACCATGAAGGAGGGGAGCAACAGCATAGTGTCTGGGACCAGGAGCAGCACAGAGGGGGACGAGATACTCATATACAGTGATCTATGTGTGTCTCAGGATCTCAGCCTAAATTGCCTCTCCATGGAAGCAGTGATTTCTACTCTAGGAAATACCAGCTGCTGGTATAGACTTACTTGGAGAACAGCAGTTTTATAACATTTCATCTTTTGGCAGCTGTCCCATAAATAAGAACTTCCTCTTACTGGAAGCAAAGGGGGCTTTGGGGAAAATATACTGTACCTTTAGCACTATCAAGTATTACCCAAGATCTCCACAGCTGTATAAAAACAGTTGTTGTTGAGTCCTGTTTTGACCATTGAAAGTCATGGCTATGACTTTGAACGACACAAGCATGGAGATACAAATAGCTTGTTTTTATTTATTTTGTTTTCTAAAATCTATAAAAATAAGCATCTTCAAAACTGTGTGACTCTGCCAAAAGTTAAAAATACAATTGAAGGAGAAACAGACAAAGACTGTTCCTAAACCCAAGTCAAAAAAAAAAAAAAAAAAAAAGACTAGCTACAGCAGAGTAAGTCTAACCTGTGTTTTCTATCCTATAAACTCACTTACTTCTCATCTCACCATCCAAAGAAAGTTTAAAATGCAGAACTAAATGAAGAAAATAATTCATATCACATCGTATTACAGACTAAATGTCACTTAGCCCTTTTCGTTCTCTCTCAGGATCTTTCTACCCTGCTTACCCCACTGTCCTGACCTAAAAAATATGCCTTCTGTCTCAAATAAGCAATGACTGCATTTGTGAATTCATCACCCTGGTCCTTCTGCTCAAAGAGATGTTGTGTCCCAGGAATCTGCAAGGCAACAGGAAAGATAATTATTAAGTGATTTTCAGCCTGTGGTCTACAGTCCCCATGGACTCTATGAACTATTTCTAAAGGGTCCAGGAAAAACAACCAAGGCACGTGACATGCTTGTCACTGCACTTTAATTTGGTGGGCAGGAACACTCACTCCATTAGAAAATGTTTGGAAACATATTGGAAAAAGAAAAAAGGCACCATCCAAGGTTGGAGGAGGTCTAGGAAAGTCCACAAACCCACCTAAAGAGTAGGAACCTGCTTCATATATACCACTTTCTGGATTATAAGTGTTTCAACTGGCTAAAGCATGAAACTGTGGCAGTTTTATATATAGCTTCTTAGCAGCATTTTGCAGCCCATGCAGAATTCTTGCTGCTGCACCAATTTCCTCAGCAGCATACATGCCAGATATCTTAAAGCCAGTGCAGTGGTTTCACCACCTTTCTAGTGCTACTTGATCTAAGCTGTTGTTATTTCACTGACTCAAGAGTCTTTACTTTCATCTTAAAAGTAGGAAGGAACATTGTTTGTTTTCTGCATTTCAGGTCTGCTTTGCTGCTTTACCCCATCATTCTGGATGTTCTTGATTAACTACACAGCACCAGAACTACTCCATATTGTCCCAATTTGGGTACAGCTATCTTGCAACAGACAGACAAAAATAACCTCTATTGGGTTAATATTTGTCACATTGTCTGTTATCTCGGGTATCTGTTTCTTGCAGAAACAGGCAACAGAGCCTACCTGCATTGTACAACAGAGCCTGGTGCAAAGATCACAAAGTTAGTGCTCACCAAAATAGCTCTGGGTTGGGAAACAGTCTAACACCTCAGCACAGCAGCCTGGCCAGTTAATTTTCCCTGCAGAGAAATGGAGTCACTAGTGAAACTGCTGTGCTGTTCTCTAGATCCAAACTGCTATCTCAGCACAGTAGTGCTCAGATATTCCAGCTGTAACTGGAGCCAGCTCCAGGACGTCTGAGCTATGAAGTACAGACGTGCCACCTACGTGCTAGTCCAGAAATCACTGGATGGCTCCTGAATATTTTACACAAATCACATCACCTCTAGACAACAAGTTTGTATAAAAAAATAAGTGAGCAAATAACAAAGTTCCCATGTTCTTGTGTAGCAATGTAAACCAGCCCATGTTAAGGGTGGTACATTAAAAATGTAGCAAGTACAAGAAGCCATAGCAAAATAATTTATTTGCTATTCCACCAGGGGACTGCTTGGTGTCATTCCCAGCCTGAGTTAGGCAGGAAAGCAGACTGCAAACCATTGGGTTAGCTCCAGAGGGGTTTGGCTTTAGGCTATCACCGCATGCTGTGGAAATGTAAATTCAAGCTCACGCTCCTTAATAGTGTATGCATCTTGGGTAGCTGTTCTTTAAATGCTCTGGTTTATTGATGCAGTGCTGTAGGATCAGAGTTTGCCATCAGTAAGCATATACTGTCTACTCACCTTCCCTTGCATAAAAAGAGGTCTCCAAATTTTTCCCTCCCCAGAGCATCTTCTTCCATTAGCCTTTCCCATTGCCTTCCGTATTTCTGTGTCATTTTGGAAAGCTGGTCACTGTTCTTCCCAGCACTGGTGTTACAATGTTTCTTATGATCAGCCTTTATTTTGACAATTTGGAGGTGTACCCTTTACGCTAAAGACTTCTGAATGAACTGCTCCTCATAGAGTTCTTCCTAAGTCACAAGACTCTTCAGACTGGTTATCCCAGCGGGTCCATGTCCTGGATGACTAAGTATTGAATCGGAGGCAATCCTCAGTGCAAGTCACAAAATCACTCTATACTGCCACTGAGGTGCATCAGCCCTGCTACCACTCACCTGCCACAAGGCCCTTATCACCCCAGATGGCAGTGCTTTAATTAACTGCTTCTCCGCTGTCTGACTATAGCCAATTCCTACGGAGCTTATAGCTAAGGAAAGATTAATTATTATTTAACTTTTAAAAAAATGAGGAGAAGTGATTGGGTTGGTTCCTGCAAGTAAACCCCATGTTTGCAAAACAGCCACAGATGGCTGAGGCAGCCAGCAATGGCCAGTCAAGGGAGAGGAGAGGTTAGACATGTCAGCCTCAGACCCACTGCCACATTGCTACCTTGTTTATGGAAGTTCATGTATTTGGATTCAAAGATGTTATCTCTGACATAGAAAACCTCTGAGCCAGACCTCTGAAGGCTGGAAGTACCACTGTGAGCTTGCCCTGCATTTTGTCCTGCATTTTTCACTATTGGCAGCTGTCAGGAACACGATGGTGGGTGTGTGAACCCTGGGGCTGGCCCAGTGCAGCTTGTCTTATGTCTTAAGATATTTCAAAAGCTGTGGAAGGAATTTAACTTACTTCTACTTACTACTCCCTGTAGTTAGAAAGACACTAGTGAAAAACGTTGAGTGAAAAAACAACGAAACCAGTGAAAAACTGGCAGACTTGTTAGAGGGCAGTGTGAGCCCTGGGAACAGCAATAGAGATTGCCAAAGGGAAGGGCAGGATGGGGCAGGCAGGGAGAGATGTGGCTGAGGGGAAAATGGATAAAAATTGTCATCTGGAGTTCATACTCTGCCCCAGACGCAGCTGACTCTGCAGACCTGGTTACAACAGATTCATGGAACAACTAAAACCTTCTGACAGTCCCTTCCCTGGGCCAGGGACACAGCCCCTGCAGCACCCAGCCCTCTGACTGGGATCACATTAGGCACCATCTACACATCAGCTTTCTGTGCTTAGCTATACCAGCAGCATGGTAGAGGTCTCTAAGGACGGAATTCATCTCTCCTAACTTTCTGTATCTATAGCACAGCTGCCAAGGGAGATCTAGTCAATAAAACCACTGGAGTTGAAGGAGGTGTTCATCTAACCAAACACAGGCATCTGCTTCAGTATGAGTCGTACCCTAGTCTCAGCTACACTGACTAAACCTCTACGGACAGGGGAGAAAACCCAAGGTTCCTAGCTCAGATGCAGGCATTCACATATCATTAGAGATGAGTGTCATACTCAGAATCCAAAAATAAAATGGCCCAGGATGGAGTGAGGACCAATCATGGCATAACAGTGACAGCAACAGTCACATCAATATGTAGCTGGGGAATGTGGATATAAGTAAAACCTGTGCGAACGAACCAAATTCTCAAAGCACTACCATAACCATTGGTTAAATAGCACAGTTTTGAGTGGCATTCCTAAAACATCCAAAATACCTTAGCAGGGTTTGAAGCTTTGCTGTGCTATGCACTCTACAGTCACAAAATAAAAAGCCACTCCCTATCCCTGGAGAACATGAGTAGGAGCAGTAAAATCTGTGCAGGGTCCCCACCCATTTTCTCTGATTTTCTTTTTCCCCAGCAATTTCCAGGAGGGTCTCACCATCACTTATTTGTCTCAAGGGGTTATGCTGGAAGGCAGTAACACGATTTTGGCAAGCAGTTGTGTTAAAGCAGGGCATATATTGCTGCTTGCAAACTTCCTGACATTGCAAGGCTAAGTTCGTACCATGACATTTCAGGCTTCCTTTTGGGTGATCTCAGGTTGTTTCAACATGTCTCAAGAGCTTCAGTCAAGGCTGTAAAACAGAACGGAGTAATAAAAGAAAATATTATAAATATTCCCCAAATATATGGAAAAACTTTTTCTTATGTAGAAGAAGCCAAGCATTTGGCAGAAATGGGAAACATACCACCTCTAATTAAAAAAATTACAGAACTCCTTTTTCACGCAGTAAATGCAGGAAGGATCTTAAACATTACAACAGGCTCAGATCAACTTGATAATGAAGGCAGATAAAAATTTCAAACATGTGTTTACTTTTTTCTGTACTCCAAGTTTGAGTCCAGGTGTGTGTTGAGTACCCGTCTCCATGTGTGTTCAAGAGCTCTTTGTTCAGTCTTTAAAACAAGGTCACTCGGCTTTTTTAATCCGAATAGAAGCATCAGACACACATTAGAGTTTACTTGCAGTTGCAGAAGAAATCTTCGAAGAAAGCCCAGGAGGCTTACTAAAGTTGGAGCTGGGGAAAAAAAAAAAATCCAAACATGGACACAAAAATCAGTATTGGCAGCCAGGGATGTGACTCTCATGAGATGGCCTGGCAGAATAAAATATCTGGAAAAACAGAAGAGAGAAAAACAGAAATCACTGGATTGAAAGCAGCTTGCTTGACTAAGAACTTCTCAAGTATCTGTAAAAATCCATAGGTATTTACTAAAACCCATAACTCAACCAGTTGTATAAGTATCCAGAGAGTGTATTATTTTTACTCAGCTAAAAGTAGCTGGAATGTTTATTCTTAAACAGTTTGCTTTCTGTAAAATGGAGGATGCACCTTTGAGAATTGCGGAATCAAAGGAAAACAAGGAAAATAAGTCAGAAATAGAAAAATGTATCAACGACTGTATCAGAGAGAAACAAACTAGACTGCTACTTTTAGTGCTGCAAATTATCGCTCTATAACCAATATTACAGCCAAAGGAAAACAACAATAAAGGGAATCAGGTCAACTCAGGACATGATTTCTTTTGGAACTCCTCTGCAGCATGTTTAACATAGGCACATTTCACCACACCACTAAGAATAAAAATCAAGATAAATTTAAAGCGCATGTGCATATTTGCAGTGCTGGGTGAAAAGACCTAAGGCAAACCATTTTTTTCATTTTGTGCAACATTAAGTGACATTTTTTCACTCCTTCTTTGTCTCCAGGGACAGAATCTTACCGAGCAATGAATAGGTGTTTAAATCATTAGCAATGAGGAGAAAAACTTGCACAAGAGTAAAGATGGACTCCACGAACGAAATAACAGTTTAGATTGTTGGTTATGATTCTCAATAAGCAAACAATGATTGTTGAGTCCATACTAGTACTGACAACCTCTTTTTTTCTTTAAAAGATTTAAACTGTGTGCCGCAAAGTGTCTGAGCATTCACATCTGAGCACCAAGTCTAAATGAAACTGTTGTTATTCACAGCACAACCAGCATTTATACATAGAAATGCAGCAAGAAATGCAGAGCTTATCTTCATTGCAGAGCTCAATTAACCTTACAATGTTGTAAATTGAATGTTGCCTTTATCTAAATCCTGCTGGCACATAAAAACTTCACTCAAGTATGACATACAGCAGATAGAGAGTAGAAACAGGTTAGTGCTGCCAGTCCTCATACACCTTCCCATAACTTCCATGTATCAAGAAAGGATGAAATTCCCCCAGAATTCACAGTGAAACAGTTTACAGAACAATCTCCTGTATATTTTCTGGTAATTGTAACCCCAACCAAAATGATCCCTGCAGTTGTCTGCCCCAGTAATCTATCAGAAACTCTTTCTCTTCTTTTCTCTTATAGCAGGAGCAGCAGGAGTAAAAGCGTATTTTTTTGCCCAAAACTGTGGTTTCAAGTGTATTAATAGGGATTTGCACACTGCGAGATCACTCAGCAGCACAAATTTAATCTTGATCACATGCGGGCATATGACTGCATTTCTGTCAAATCAGACAGAGCACATGATGGAGTTTTCACTGTCTTTTTCTATTAACATGAACTTTATGTCAGACCAGGGAGGGTGGATGATGTCTGATCGCTCGTAAAAGGCAGGCAGCATGAAGTCAACCCGTTAACACTGCTCTGAACTGATCCAGGCTGACAGAAGGAGTAAGTAGGAGGTCAGTGCTTTGCAACCTGGGGCCACGTCGTTCTGGATGCTATTAAAAGAGCCTGAAAAGCAGATGGACCGTACCAGCCAGGCAGAGCCTCAGGCATGGCAGCACACAAGCCCAGATGCTGGGTTATACCAGGAATTTTAAAATGGATTTGCACTTGGCATCCTTGGCCAAGTCAGGTGAGGGGCCTTACAGCTGACAAAAGAGATGCTGTGGTGTTATCCCCCATTGCTCTACTTCACACAAGATTACTTCCAAGTGAAATAATACAAATAAACAGAAAAGAGATCTAAATAGCACTGCCCGAACGCTGCAAATGCTTCACTGTATGACATAACCTACACAGGCAGTATTTGGGTCTCTGGATCAACAAGCAAAGCTCAGAGCCACCTCCTGGCCCTCCCTTGCAGACTGCTACCACCTCGTGGCCATTCTGTCCCCCACGTTGGCAACAGCAGCCGAAAACATTAAAAGTTAATTCTTATTTCCCCTGTTCTCTTAGCTGTGGAGAAAAACGATTTTTAGGGAAAGAAGTAGCAAACCCAAAGAACTGTGGGAGAACTTTGTCGCTGTAGAAAAAGTAACGTTAAAGAAAAACCTGAGAAAAACCTTTTTTGTAAAGTGTACACAAATTGCAAAATAGCACTTACCGCTCCATTGTGCAAATACACATAAAATTCCTTTAAGGAAAGATAGCACAGATGCTTTAAAAACAAATGAATAATTTGTGAATAATTATTTCTCCAACATCAAACAAAGCTTTAGTGCACTCATCTTGATTCATTCAGGAACAAATTAAGACTGAGACAGAGAAACAGTTCGTAATATAAATCTTAAAGAAAACATTTTCAATCAAGCTGCTACTAACACAAACTTTTTTTCCCAAGAAAGAATATAGCAATACATAACTTCTCATCAGAGGTACCCAAAGGTTCCTGGAGACTCCAGACTAAAGTTTAGGCTGTGAACTTCCTCCTGCCAGCTCAGCAGCAAACTTTTGAGCTCCTGTAAGGGACGATGCTGCCCAAAGGGCAGGACTGATCCATGACACAGCTTCTATTCACAGTTCTGCCACTCCATCCTCTGGATGTCAGTCATGTCAGTCACTCCTGCCTCCTATCCCTGCCCTCCCTGCCTCTCCTGTTGACTTGTCTAAAGGAAGGGTGGAATCTTTGCAAAATACAGCACCTAATGCAACGTGATTCTGACTGAGACGATGACTTTTAAGTACCATGATGACAGATATAAAACTGAATAATTGAAATATAAGCATATGGTTGTTTTATTCGTTTTGTGATTAGATTACAGAGATTAGTGTTTATACAAAGGAGGCAAATCTGATCATTCAACTGGCATTTTGGGAAACCAAAAAACCAATCCTGGAAATATCAAAGTATTGGTCAGTTAATATTACTTCTCAGCCTACAAAACAGAATAATTTTTAAGGCCTGTTTCAGGATTTTTCCTCAGTATTTGCTCGTATTACGAAAGTTTTCTTACGGCACACAGTAGTACTCTAACTATGGTTGCATTAAACATACAATTTTCTCTCATAATAAGAGGGAAACATTATGGTTCAAATCTCTCTTCTCAGAGACTTAATTTCTTTCAAATATTTTAACAGCATGAGACACGTTCCACACCTGCATGCATCTCAGGACCATCTTCACTACAGAGAAACATATACATTGCTTTCCAGTGCTGAAGATGCAGGCTCTGACTCTAGATGTGATTGTATAATCATATGTGGGGTGTGATTATTGCAGGGAGGAAATAACCTTCCTACATGTGTGAAGAAGCAGTGATGCCACCTCCCCCATCCCCCATTTCATGTACAAATTGATATAACCATAACACATATTGCTGATATAGAGGTCACAGCATTTGTCCTGTAGCAGCAAACAGCAAAACTCCCATGAGTGTTTAGTCCTGGAGACTATTTGTGGAGCTATTAGATGTTCCATAATTATACAGACCAAAAGTATACGGTAACATGTCACTACTCTAAGAGGCAGGCTCAAATTCTCTCTCTTCTGCTCAGTAAAGGAGTACACTTACACCCCACAGCCCCTTCTGTGACTGCATGTCATCTTTGCGACTTGCTTTGAGCAAGGCTCAGGATGCTGGGCAGTCGTGGCTGCCAGTAATTTACAGAAATCCTGGGGATGGATATTCACACTCAACCAACTTGGACCCCTGTTTTAGCCACTGTTCCCTCTATAACTGATGGAGGAAAAGCAGGTCTTCCAGAAGGCAAACCCAAGCAGATCCAAAATGTATTGGATCCAGTGCTCTGGATCATTCTTTGGGAAAACCTGCCTCCGTGGACAACAGAGGAAGCTGAAGGAGTCCCACTAGTTTGCTTAGGTGACTGTGACTTCCAACATCACAGTTTTTCCTGAAATCCTGTCTAAATTCTGCCCCTTCTGTTGGGCCTTCATTCCTCTCTTCAATCCCTGACATTGTCCTGTGAAATCAACACATCAGTCCGCTCTTCACCTCAGACAGGGATGGTCACCCCCTGGCACCAACACCAGACTGGTCATCAGGAGCTCAGACTGGTGCCAGCAAGTGACCTGCATGGCTGTGAAACAAATTTGGGCATGGCCAGCAAAGAGGTTAACCCTTCCTCCCCTGGGCCCTGGGTGGTCTCATCCCAGGTTCTGGACTCCAGGTACTTCTCTAGGCCTTGTGCAGAGTCATTGCTCTGGAAGCTACTCATTGGGGAGCCAGCCAGGAATCAGAAAGGCTGAAGAACTATGGCAAGTAAACTAGAAATTAAGAGGGCAGCCTTCACTTAGAGAAGATGCCAAGGAAAAAGGATTCACGCATGTGAGTCACAGTGTTTGCAGCCCTGCTGTGGTGCTGGCGACGGTGTCTAAAGCTCAGTGCAACATCCTACAGCCCCTTCTACCTTTTAGATGAAAGCAATGCTTTGAAGTTATTGTAGCCATGAAACTGAAGTGATAGGGTAATGGCCAGAATGTAACAAGCAACTAGAAAACAGATTACTGAGCAGAACATCTGTCCATGAAAGGGCTAATAAAACTGTGCAGAAGGCACCTATGGTACTGTACAATAAGAATGGACAGACTGGGAAATGTCTGCTTCTGTCTCTCAGGCCAAGAGAATCCAGAGTAGATGTATCACCTCATCTCTACGTCAGGTCACGGCCCATGTGTAACCCATGAGAGCTCTCTGCTCATGCTTCCTCAAACTGTAGTTCGACATTTTCAAGGAGGTGTGGACAGGGCCAAATTAAATGAAATCACAGGTTGTTGAGACACATGCCTATGGATTTTCCAGAGAGGCTTGACTTACTGCACGGGATGACCGGGAAGCATGAGACACACTGTGCAAGCACAAATATTTGTGTGGTGCACACACACGGGAAGCCCAATGCTTGCAGCGTCTGCTTAGCACACACCCTCACAGAGCCTGACCAACCTGCCATGCACTTTCTGTTTCTAGAATCAAAAACATGGGTGCATTTGGTCCCATCTGACACTTAAGGACACTCGGGAAGTCTAAGCCAGACTAGCAGCTGCCTGGCTGCCATCCCACTGAAGTATAGACTATGTAGAGCCAGCATTGCAGTGTGGTGCAGGCACACGCTTGTGCCCTGTCCCAACTTTGTGGGAGGATGAGTGTTTATTCTGGAGCGGCTACTCTTTCACGGGCTAGGTTGCAGGTATTGTCGCCTATAGATTGGGACAGGAGAAGGTGTTGCGTTGTCCATGTGGATGAAACTGTATTTACATTATTGCAACGTTTAATGCCGCTTGTGTTCCCTGAGTTAAGGGACACAGGATCACATGTTACAGGAAGAAAAAATGCCAGTTCTCCCGGCACAGCCCAAGCCAGCAGAACCACCAGAAGGGGCAGGGAAGCCGCCGCACAGCTGCCACCACCCCGCGCATCACCCTTCTCCGGGACGGCTGCTTGCGCGGACACTGCAGCACGAACCTCCGACTCGGCCCCAGCCAGCGACAGCGGGCAACCCCGGGCACCGACCGCCGCTCCCGCCGCCACCCCCGCGGCCGCGCTCCCCCGTTGCGGGGCCGGCAACGAACTCTCGCGAGAGCGGGGCGGGGGCGCGGGGGCGGTTGCGGCGGCCGCGCTGTCCGGTGCGGGAGGCGGCACCGCGCCGCTCCGCCTGCGGCACCGCGGGGCGGCCCCGGAGCGGCCGGCGCTGGGAGCGGCTCCTCGGAGGTGGGAACACGGCGGTTCCGCCGCTTCGGAATGGCCCGTCCCGCCGCCCGGGAGCCGCCCGGGAGCCCCAGCGTCAGGGAGGAAGGCAGCTCAGTAAGTCCCCTCGGCGCCTGCTCCCCTCTGCGGGGGTCCCAGATCGTGGGGAAATCGGCTGTAGTTCATTAGAAGCAGTTGCTTCTTATTCTCGTAAAAAAAAAAAAAAAAAAAAAAAAAAAAAAAAAA